>OZ017740.1:149905318-150370318 GCA_963969285.1 Odontomyia ornata | reverse complement strand
TAATTAAGATCTAAAAAGTTAAATTGTTAAAAAAAAGCAAAGCTAAGTACCTCTAGACAGGATAACGCTCTTTAAGATGATTTAGGAAAACATTTTTTTGTTCCTTTTCTGTACTTTTGAAAAAAATTTGCGGGTCAATAAACTCATCGATGTGCTCGGCGAGTAACTTGCTTTGGTGCACGTTTGTGTGCCGACAATGTCGCTTAAGGTGAGACCAGTAGCCTTCTACTGCGTTAGTGCAGATTCCATCTGGAACTATGAACTGTTTGGAGTCGTTAACGGTGTTGTGTATGTAAACAAACCGTCGTAGACCTTTGTAGGTGGCCCACTCATCGGTCCATTTAATGGAACTTTCTTCCACGTATTCCCTGATGAGTGGGACATGGGTACTTTTGTCTCGTTTGGCAACATATAATATTAACCCTTTTTTATACTAGTATCGTAGAAACCCAGCAGCCACTTTTGATACCTTGTGGAACGTACTCTCCTTCCTCGATTATATTTACGTTTGGAGATTACAGATTTGTCAATTTGAATGGTGATGCCTGGTCCACCAAACTTCTCCCGGGGCATATTAATCACTTTCCAGGGTGCAATATCTCTGAAAATATTATTATTTAATTAGAATGTTTATATCTAATTGAAATTGTACTTACCGATAAAATCAAAAATCCTGTAGAACAGTATTCCATTTAATACCCGCTAGCTTTGATGTGTCGTTTGGGCTAACGTGGCATATCTAAAACCATAATACTGTAAACATGGTTTCGAATGAAACATTCGTTTTATCGAAAAAAAGTGTTCTTCGTGAGGGAAGAATTATGCCCCATTTTAGGCATTATTGATCGGCAATACTAAATTTGCCCTACAATGTCTATTGCGACATCTTCCCAAGAGGAGAAGGTAGCCTTCTAACTGAAGGGCCGTTATTACTTCTAATTGAGGCTGGTTAAAAAATTGATACAATTCTTTAATATTGGCAACTTCGGAAATTGCTTATGAATTTAGTCTATTGTACACTTTGATTTATAAAATATAAAAAAGGAATATAAATATTGTCG
The DNA here is from genome assembly GCA_963969285.1 of Odontomyia ornata. Lineage (NCBI taxonomy): Eukaryota > Metazoa > Arthropoda > Insecta > Diptera > Stratiomyidae > Odontomyia > Odontomyia ornata. Next base: position 150,369,257 of record OZ017740.1, on the reverse strand, counting down.
GATTAATCGCTATAACGGAACTTCCGGTAATTTTTGAATTAGTAAATAATTGGCATCATATTAATGACAGCTAGATGGCTTTTGACTTTGACTTTGATGGCGCTTTGAGAACAAGTTTGTTTTCTAAACTTTAAATGTTTAATTTTTCGAAATAAATAAATAGTAAAATGTTTTGCAGTTGCAAGTTATTCTCTTTATTTTAATAAATGTTGATAAAGGTTCGTCTTTATACCAGTTTTTATGTTTTTCATTGTAGGGTTGTTATAAAAAATGTTTCTTTTTTGCAATGAAAAATAACTTTTTATTAAGAAAGTTCATCCATTTATCACAGTTTTAAAATAATTAATAATTAATTTATTGTATAAAATTTGTTTGTCCTGATTCCGGAGTAGTATCTCAAAATGCGAAATATCCTTGTCTAACATTGTACGCCCAATATCTGCTTCTACGTTCCAGTCCATGAATTGGATCATTCCAATATTTGAATAATTGTTTAATCTTCATAATTTTTTCTTGCTTCTTTCTAAATTTTGGTAGAATCGCACCAGCATGGATATACTGCAACCATTCTGGTAGCAGAATGATGCAACCAGAGGTCTGGAGCGCTAATCCATCGATGACTCCCAAAATGCTCGATGATAAATATTTTTCATTGGTCCCCAGGAGTCGATTGGACCAATAATGTCCAAGATGTCTGTCCATGCACAATATAGCTTAAATTTAGGAATTCTTTAAAAGAATTTCATTAAACTTTCGTACTTTACAAAGCTAAATAAAAATCCCTTATTGTATGCAGATAATTAATATAGCTATATAACGAAGAATTTTAATATTACTGTTTGTGAAATAAAATCACACAATTCAATTAAAGTGCCAACGGAAATAAAATAACATTAATGAAAATACTGTTACTTTTTGTTTTTCTATACATTGAAGAGTTGCACTTACTATTGAGGCATGGCGAACTGAAACGATTATAATAACAAGACATATCGCATTGATGACGTTGATTTCAGTGCTAATCCAAAACAAACTTTCAGTTGCAAAGAAGTTGAAACGTCCTTCATCGACTATTATTACAAGAAGTATATTCGTATTCGTGATCCAAATCAACTATTGTTGTTATCGCAATCAAAAGAGCGGCAAATTCATGGTGGACAAAATATGCTGGTAACACTCATCCCAGAGTTATATCGTGCAACTGGATTAAGTGATTCAATGCGTTCCAACTTCCAATTGATGCGTGCCATGTCTGAACATACACCTTTAAATCCGGATCGTCGTATCAAACGTTTACGAACATTTAACCGTCGTTTACAACAAACAGAAGCCAGTATGAAAGTTCTCCAAGAGTGGCAAATGTCCCTTGATCCTAATCTAGTTGAGTTTACCAGACGCTGTTTGAAAGTTGAAAATATTGTATTCGGTCGCGCAAGGAAAACTCCAGCAGGTGACAATGCTGATTGGACGCGTCACTTGCGAGACAATGAAATGTTTACCAATTGAGGCCTTGCACGGAGCTTCTTGTTATAATGTCTTTTAATTTTTAGGCGTTTGTTAAACATTAAATCGTTACTGGTGAACATCAAATCTGAACTATATGAACATCAAAACTGAACTATATGAACATCAAAACTAAACTATATGAACATCAAAACTGAATGAACTGAACTTACTAAATTAACTGAACTGAACTCTCTACAAAAAATTCATGTATTTATATACAATTTCACTCTTTATGGCAAACTGAAACTATACATTGCCAGGTGTCAAATTGGCAAAATGCAAAGTGTGAAATATAAAAATGTACAGAAATGTCGCTACAACATTATTGTTATTGTTACATTTTTTCTGAACATTTAATAAAAATAGTGTTTAAATACAATAATGCTTATTTCTTTGCATTTAAAGTTCACAATTGTGTTTAAATATAACATCTGATCACAATTGAATAAAGGTGTTAGCTGTCAATTGTTGAATAATTGTAGGCCTTCTCATGTGTCAGTTCGAAAATAAAATTAATAAAATCGTATTGAAAAAATTTTCGAATCGGATTTTTCCTCATCTTATCGGTTTAAGAATTAAAAACTGCTCCGGCATATAAAATTTGAACGCAATCGGTGCAGCGGTAATCATTCGATAAAAGAGTGCTAGAACCTAAATCTAGGTAATATTTTTACTAAAAACTACTACGTTATTGAAATTTAACATAGTGAATGTACGTTAATTCGATGTTGATGCAATCCATCACAAGACAATTGTCAAATTAACCGTGTCATAAATTGTTTTTATTTTGATTTGTTGCTTCCGCGAACCTTTCCAGTGTGAGTGTCTGCCATGGTTGCAATAGCAATCGCAGGAGTGAACGAGCGAAGTCGTAAATTGAAAGTGAAGAAGTTTTGCGCAATTGGTCGCAGTTGAGTTTTGTACAAGCAGAGCAATCAGATAAGTACAGTAACATTTATTAAAAGACATGATCCTTTGTTTCATTTTTCTTGCAAAGTTCCAGCAACGGCGACGATGGAGTTATTGATTTCGACATATGCAACAGCTGTTGTCTTCGATTCTTAATGGAATAGGCCAAAATGCTGAGTTTATGTCAAGTTTCGGAAAATATTTGCAATTTCTTGTTTTTACTACTGCATCTTCAATTAATGGGAAAAGTTACGATTGTGGAATTATTATTTTATTCAAGTGCCTAAAACCTATGCATAATTTTGATTTTTTATTTACATCTCTTTTATATGCTAATGTAACTGGAGCAACAAAAGGCCTATATGATTCTTCTATTAAATTTCTACTTCTGCGATTTTTCCTTCTATTTCTTTTTTCTCGTCATTTGTGCACCCATATGGTCTTTCACTACAATACTTGGGACGATGATTATCAGCTGGACGGACAGCACTATTTTAGCTCTTTTTTCCGGAAAACCCGCGAAAATGCTCCAAATTGAATAAGGAAGCGGCCACCAGCATAAAACTGCGAAATTCAAACATAAAAATTTCAATTTTTCCTGAAAATTGTAGTAATTTTTCGGTTCGACTAATGTCAAACCACACATGTTCCGGACGTATCGCGTTTTATGAACGTACCGTAGATATTATGCTCGATTTAATCTTACTTACACTAGCGGCACCTGTTTTCCAACACGATAAACGTACGAAACTCCTTTAAATTTAGGAATTTGTTTTGCAATGCGTATAATTGTATTGAAAAATTGCAGTTTGATGGTAAACAACGTATTTTATTGATGAATCGGCGTAATTCAATTATTTTGATTCATTGTTTCACTATAAATACTAGAGCTGTAAAAGTAACGACAAAATCAATACCCATATGAATTCGTTGCTAAAATAATGAATACTCGTTACTATTGTATCGGTACTCGTTACTTTCAAGATTATCTGTATTTTCTCCATATTCTCGTATACAACAATTATTTCCTTAGAAAGCAGAATTTTAATGTTTTTACACACTACGATATAATCGATTAGCGCAGCATACTCGTAAACACCGAAAACGCTATTCCCATACAAATTCGCGATGTGATCTAAAGAGTGTCCATTGCACAATAAAATTAATGCGGTCTTCTGAAGAAAACCTAAAATTGGTGAGTTTTCCGTTGAATGGAGAAAACCACACAGAAACCAAATAGTTATCGTTTATTTAATTTTTTGAGATTTTCTTAACAAAAATGGAAAAACGGAAACTATTTGAAAATAATTCACTGCAATCAGTCAATCTCTTGCCATCACATTAAAAGTAATCATTTAAAACTCATTTTTACCATCAATTAACTTATAAAAATAATTCAGAACTCAAAAACTAAATAAAGAAAAGATGGAGAACAGAAAACGCCAACAGAATCTGAATGAATTTTCCAGGAAATTCAAAGAAGGATCGATGGGCGCAAACAATTAAGAAAGGTATTAATTAACCTTTGGTTCATATTTAAGAACAGAATTTTCTCCATCCATTAAATATTTTTCGGCTAAACGTGACAGCTCTGGATATACAAGTAGAATCGCTTGTGCTTGCTAGCATTTTCGAGGACATGCATACCTTGTTATGTTTCTTCCCTCCATGTATTGCTTTAAAGAAGCTAATATGGCACATGCATTTGACACTGATATAATTGAAGCTTTTGCGTCGAACTTTTTCCAAATTAAATTCTCCTCATCTGAAATAGCAGATGTAGTTGCATTCGCTTCTTCAGCATTGGGTGTTTTCGCTTCTGGTATATCAACCATTTCTTCAACTTCTATTTGCAAACAACTCATGGCAGATTCATAAGCTGACTGGTCAGTAAAAGCATGCATTATGAATCTGGGATCCAACAAAGCTGCTTTGGAGAGTATTGGGTGAGTGATCGTTTTTGAATCCGCTTTTGAACTCAGCTATGATTTTTGAGAGAAGGCTCTTTCCGACGTATGTCTTAATACTCTTTATAGATAAATTATCGCATATTTCCGCAACACTGTCAAAAGCAGCAATTATCACCGAAATGGTTACATCCGTTTGTGAAGAAGTTTCTTCTGTTAGCTGCTTAATAGGGCTCAAAATTTTTTCAATTTCTGGAACAACTTCCCATTCATTTTCCAAAAGATTATCTACAGGATTATCTAGTAGTCTGATTCCCGCTTCAAGAGGCTGTATTAGCATGATTATTCGTTCGATCATGTCGAAAGTGCTGTTCCATCTTGTTATTATGTCCATTTTTAATTTTAACGGTGTTAGGCACAACAAGCACCACCAAATTTAGTGTATGAGCAAACCAAGTCATATGTTCAAAGCCAGTTAGCCTTACATCTGCATGCAAATACCTTTTCTTTTATTTCCCATTTTAAAAGCAAGGACATTATTTCTTTTTTAAAGTAATCTCCTGTATGCCGCTCATGGCACCCAGAGCAGTCAAATAATGCTGAATTTAGCTCCCATTCTACAAAATAAAGGGCTGTAACAGTGAAGTCCAGCTGTCAGTTATTATGGAAATGTGAGTGGCATTGCTCGATTCCGCTTTTAAATTACTTGCATGACTGCATACTGTGTATCTAGTAACGTTGTGCGTGTTGCATATTGAGACGGCAATGAGTACTGTGGCTCTAAATAATTAATTAAACTTTTGAAACCAGCATCTTCCACAATCGAAAAAGGTTGCAAATCTTTTACAATCATATTGAGAACTAGCGCATTCATTTTTTTCTCTCTAATAATGCTTAGAGGTATTTTCACAAATGTTGAAAGAATTGTTTGCTTTAACCATTTTCAAATCCGTTGAAACTTCAGAAGATGAGGTTGATGGCACTGAAGTTGTAGTGACAATTTCCGAACGTGAGCTTGATAGTCCCGGCATAATAATTTGCTCTAAGGTTTGAGAGAGTGCTGGTTTTGATGAAGATGGAGCAATACTTTCATATGATGAAAAATTTTTTTTCAGAATATGTTTCCTCAAATTCGTCGTGTCAAATATAGGCTTTGACAGAGATCACATTTTGCCTTACTGCCAGAAACTGCAGTAAATAATGTCCACAATTTGCTTGTTTTTTATCCATTCTGAATATCTCTATAAAATTTAAAATAAAGTCTGGTGCTTTCATTCATTTAATAAACACTTCGTTTTTGTTAGCCATCTTAAATTAGAGTATGTTCAAATTCACAACAAAATGCATTCAATTTGTCATAATGAACAGAACCTTTACAAAATATTATATTAAGGTAAGTGCTACTTTAGATAAACTCATCGTAAACATCTGAATTTAATGTCACTTCATAGGAACATCGGCACCTTAGAACTTTTACCATTAGCTCCCTATTTTATGCTAACATGGTTGAAATTTTTACTATAAATTTACTGGTAGGAGCTAAATACGCGAATTAATTTTCGAGCTCAACCAAAAATAAGATAAAAAATAAACCCACTGGTTACTAATTTCGGATTATTTGAACAACATTTATAATGCTTGATTAGACGAAACTGTAGTATGTATTAGGTAAAACTACAGAGTAACTACTTCATCAACTTACACACAAATTGTTTACACACAAAAAGAAACGAACTTTCCAATCAGCACACAAATACAACAATCAATAATTAAATTAACGAACTTCTTAATAAGAACCAATTCACTGTGAAAACTGGAAAATTAATGGCGATTGACAAAAAAGTCAAACAAACAAGTTGAAATATACTACCATTTTGTGGCATCTTCATTTGTTGTATATTTTAAAGCAAGTGATTTTTTTTTTACTTCTTTTATAAGTTGTTGATGAGTTCCGGGAGTATTTTACTCGTGAATATGTTGCATGCATAAAAACATGCTTCAGAAGTAATCTATTTCCTGATTCCTATTTTCGAGTTCTCAATAGTGTTTCATAGAGCGTGTGCTAGCCTACTCAGTAAAAAGTTCAGAGCCTCGCTATTCCTTTCGCAACCCGGCTTGGGACACGGTTTTGGCGGAATTAAGGCTTTTGATGCGCTCTTATATCAATTCATAATTTTGTCTTAATTATCGTCAAAATATTGTCGTGTATGTAAAACTAATAGCTACTTACTTAAAGAATAATTAAAAACTAACATCTTTAATTTTTATTCCTTCGAAATGGGTTATTTTATTGAGATATTGCCTTAGCGAAAGTTTCTCAGACTGCTGTTTTTCCATGAAATGGAAGCGAGTTTTGGCATATTTTTCTATCACCAGCTTAACCTGAAGACTATAATGTTGGCAATTCATCAAGTGCTCTGTATACTTTTCAAATAAGGGCAGCCGAAATAAGGCATACGCTTTTGATGACAAAATATTTTGCTCACTCAGATGTTGATAAGAGCAAATGTATTACTCTACTTCCTAGCATATCTTAACAACGCGATTTGAAGGCACTGTAAGAAGTCCTTTACTTTTAAATAATATAAGCGACGCCTTGTCTGCAGTACCTTTCAGTGCTTTTATGCATTCATTACATTGCAGAGTCTTACAAAGTTTGAAGACGACACAGCCCGCAATGAACTCGACGACGTAATCCACGTAAAGGGAAAGCTTCGATGGATCAGCTGCATAGCTATGTTCTAGAAGAAATTGATCGTCCAACTGTGTTGTGTCAACTTCTTCGGGGTCTGTCATTGCGTATCGTTCTGTGCTGGTATTGATTTGCTGTAGGGTAGACTTCTCATGCCTTCGTATCGAAATGTATTCTAATGGAATTGCATTGCCAATTCCTCCCCCCCTTACCTGACACCTGACCATTAATTTTTTTAACTGACTGTCGCATTATTATTATAGCCAAGACCCGATCTAATTGAACCGAGTAGTACTCAATGTAGTCCTGGTTAATTTTACACAGTGGTAAGAACTTCAGAACTTTTTTCAAACTGAAATTATCATAAATAGTTCTTATGTTTCGTAATGCTCGAATAAGACCTATGAAGCCTACATTTCGCTTGGAATCTATTATTTTCATCCCTGAAATAAGCCTGAGTTCTTTAGTGTAATTGATTACATCATCTGTAAATTCCAAAACTGCGTTAATATTTCTTTCACGAAGCACCTGCTTGAGGGGCTCATATACCGTCAGCTTCCTGCTATTGAGCACATCGAATAAATCATTAAAATGACAAAAAAAATTTCGATGTTGCTTCACTATCGGCGAATTCTTTCAATCAAAGGACTTCTCGGCAAAAATCGAAGGCACATGCAACGGACCTGCTCAACGTTTGCACGACTAATCGAACCTTCATTTCCTGTCTACTAAAGTAGCTACGCGCTTTCCGCAATTTATTTCCAAGATGGAGTTCTTCTTTCTCTTGCAACTCGAGAAGTGATATATACAAAAAAAATCACTTAATTTCTTTCCCTTCATGGTCAAAAAGGACATCTAAATCAGCTAAGGCATTTCTCACCAATTCCAGCATGTGACATGGATCTGGATGAAGTATACAATTCTGGTCACTGGCTTCAAGCGTTATATATTCAGATGAATCTATATTTCGTACATCAGATCCTAATAATTTCGACATGGTGAGACTGGCTGCAGCTCCATCAAACGTGATACCCATGACTTTACTCCGGTTTCTGCCAAATGCTGAGAACATAGTGCCGTTATGTTTGCTTTTTGCTCAGCAGAAATACCATTTATAGGAAAGTATGCGAGAGGGATTTTCCAGGCCTTATTAATGCAACGGCCAAAAACACGAGTACCTGTGTTGTAACAACATTGCTATTCCCCCCATCGTCGTAGTCTACGAAGCCATGTGTTTTTTGCCAACCGAGCCTATATGTTGTCGAATGTCGATGCAATCAAAAATCAAATTGACTACTATCGATTCATGTTCTCCAGCTAAACTAATAACTTTCTCGATAGTATCGAAAGATTCTTTAAGAAAGCCTGGCGAACAATCCACTTTTTCGTATCAGCGTCGGAGAGTTGTGCTATGTGGAAAGCAACCATTGAATGTATTTTTCACGTACTCGTATGCTCTTGGTGGCAAAAAATTCAAGGAAAGAGCAAGTATCTACTATTTTTCGCCTTTTTCCTGATTTGGCCTTCGTGAACTGAAGGTTCAATATTTGCGTGGGTAAGTCACTTATGGAACTAAAATGTTCACGAGTGCTCTCACAAATCAGATTTTGCTCTCGCAGAACATTTAGAAGGTCTTCGGCTGAAGTGGGACTCGTGGCCATCGTTGAAGTCAACTTCTTAAATTGTGAATCGTTCTATTTTTTATCTTCAGCCTCTCTTGCAAGCGTTCGATCTTCTCTTCAAGCTTTGTTATGATGATGTTCGTTAGATCAAGAGCACGAAAACAATATTACTTACACATTTAAAACAGCACAACCTATAACTAATTAATAGCAGACTTTAAATAAATGGAACATTAAGTTATTGCTACCACAAATACCAATTCTTAATCTAACTTGTTATAGCGCAGCATTTCCGATACATTGTTTATAAGTTAAATGCGCACCAACAATTTCAAAAATTCATTATCATAAAATTTGGTAATTTATACAGCAAATGCTTTGCAGCAAAAAACCTTAACTTAATAATATATTGCTTTCAACTGCCATAAAGGAATCATTCTATCTTCTATGGCAGCAGGTCATTTAAGGTAAAGGTAAAATTGATATTACTGTGAATCAAATGCAAGCTAAATTTAATTTAAAATCAACACAAACATTTTTATTGAGTTGTAACCCCGTTTCAGTTAACTTTATCTTCTGATAAAGGTAAAGTATACGGAAATGTCGCAACAACTAAATTTGAATTTTTGTGTACATTGTGAGCAAAATTTTATTTGTGTCTCATTCATAATCGCAAATAAATTTAAATTTACTGGGTATCTAAACTAATGGAGTTATCTTCTGAAGAAAAGCACTTTGGAATATTTATAAGTGAATTTAAAACTTACAGTGGAAACCTATTTTTTTACTCCTACTGCACTTCCAATCGATGGGGGTATCAGTATTGAATATCTGTAAATAAGTTAAATTAGCAAGAAAATTGTTTTAAATATGATGCTTACGTTTTAATTTCGCATATGTTTGCACGCCTTTCCATCTTGAAAATATATACACCCAGCCGTCAGCACAGAAATTTGGCAATAAAAATTGTTAAATGTTGGCAATACTTATCTTACCGAATCGAGATATGTATTTGTGTTCATCCCTCGATGAACCTCCACTCCAATTAGTGGAGTAGCCCAAATAAACGTCTGCAAAAAGTCAAATTAGCAACATGTTTGTCTTGTAATATCTTTCTTCTTCTGTGTAGCACTACAGCCCCGCTTCGCTTCCTGCAAATAGCACCTCCAACTGTCTCGGTCCATTGACTGGGTCCTCGAATTCCGAAATCCGAGCAGCGATGAACTGTCTTCCTCTACCGAGTCAGACCAGCGTTTCCTCGGTTTCCCCAGTGGTCTCCGGCCTTCAGTTCTCCCAGCGAATACCTTTTTGTGTATCCGTTGTTCGTCCATACGATTCATGTTTCCAGCCCATCACAGCTGCCGCAGTCTTACAATCGTTGATGCCCCCGGTTCGTCAAAAATTTCATACACCCCATGATTGTATCGAATTCGCCATTGGTCCCCGTCTAGCTTCGCTTCGATTATTCGCCTCAGGATCCATCGCTCAAAGGCGTTCAATATATTTGCGGATGTTTGGGTTAGGGTCCATGTTTCACACCCATAGCATAACATTGGTCTTATCACAGATTTGTATACTTGGAGCTTTGTTTTTCTGTAGATGCAGCTGGTCTTCAAGATCATCAAAACTGAATAAAATATTTTATTTGCGGGCTGTATTCTACGGCACATTTCGTCTCTTTCATTATCCGTCTTCGTTATTTTGGCGCCTAGTTACACAAATTCCCCAACATTTTCGATAATGTATTCGCCAAGCGTGATATTTCGTGTGCTTGAGGTACTTTTCCTCGACTGCGTCATGAGTATTTTTTTATATTCATTGATGTGTAGTTCTCCTATTTTTGCTTCGCTGTTGAGTTTCAGGAAGAGTTCTTTGGCGGTTATTAATGAACGGGACAAAATGTTGATGTTGTCTGCATAGGCTACTAACATACATGGCTCGACTTGTGTAGTAATGTACCTCGTGTATCGAATGGTAGCTTCCTTATGATGTACTCCAGAGCCAAATTGAATATTACTGGAGCCAGCCCATCTCCCTGCTTTAGTCCGATATTTGTGTCAAAGGCATCGGTGAGTTGGTTATTGATGCGGACTTGGGAGGTCGTCGACGTCATTGTCATTTTGGTAAGCCGGACTTATTTGACTGGGATGCCAAAGCAAAGCATTACTTGGCACAGTGCGTTACGATCGATCAATACTGTCTTATGCTTGCTTGAAATCAACGAAAATTCGGTGCAGGTCTATGTTGAACTCCCAGCATTTTTCAAGTACCTGCTGGACTGCTTGAAATTCCTTCTTACATTTTCAATATTCATCGACTGGCACTCTCTTCCGTCGTCAGGATATATACAGTTGGCAGTCTGTAAAGAAATTGATATTTAGAAATTGTTAAATATTTGCATCATTTTTCATACCGTATCAAGAAACACTTTTCTAGGCATCCCTTAAGGAGCTGCAGAAAAAGTTGAAATCTCTAAAAATACTATATTTTTATATTTTTTATTCGATGTATGAAGAAAGGTCAATCGAAGTGGGAAAGGAAATATTCGAATTAGTAAAGTTTCAAATTTCAGCTTGCATTCATAATCTTTTTTCGTATTATTTGGCAAAACTTATGTAATGATTTAAACCACGTCTCGAACGTTCAAGATTTCCCGAAGGAAATCTAAACCAACCTCTCATCGGTTCTAGACGTGAAATCTTGGAAGATGACAACAGACTGTACTCATCAGGTCGACAAGTCCGGACACACTTAGTCCACTCGGAGGTGGCTACTGGGTAGCTAGCTAGTTCGGGGAGGAGTTCGGTCGCGGGTCTTACGCCAGCAAACTAAGTCCGAAATATAAAAACTCAGCCACTGGCTCACACGCCCGATTTAAAACGCGTCGAACAACTTACATCGACTCTACTCTAAATTAGATCTCTTCATCCCGGAGAAAGGGAACAAAAAAAACCGATGAAATAATACGCGGATCCGAATATCCCTGGCGTGATGCCCGAAATACGTTACTCGAATGCAAAACCGAAAAAATCGACTCTAATAAAAACACGCATCACAACCTATGGCACCGCGTACCGACCGCAACGCGGAACCGAGCATTCGCAGGTTACTGGAGCCCTACCCTCTCGGCGGCATGCTCTCTGTTCGCTGACATTATCTTGCTGGAAAAGCACGGTTTTGCTGGAAAGGAAAGACTGGATTAGCCTAGTAATTCATTTTATTCATTTCTTTCTTCATATTAATTAAATCCAGGAAGTTACATTAACTTTGTCGTAGAACTAACAATTCAAGTCTCTCTAGTTTTTTTTGGTCATGCAGAACTCTAAGCTTATGGTAGAGCCTAATATAAAATCTGTACAAACAATGCTAGTTTCCTTCTAAAAACATATCAGTCATTATGAAAGAATTCCACACATTTTTAGCCTACAACAATTAGACCCAAATAATGATACGAATTGTGGAGAACATTCGATTTTAAATAAGAACTGCCCTAGTAGCTGTTGACAAATTAGTAACGCTTATCACATTCCTAGCCGATATCGTCTCTAATCTATTCACTTATGATTTGACTTTTAACCATGGAATGTTACACTAACAGAAAAGCTTTGAATTAATAGTAGATCTTAGTTTGTAATATTTTGGGTCTATTTAGCGCTGTTTCTTTATTCTTATCATTCTTCAAAAGCCTTATATACGTAATTTATATAGAGTGCGCACATGATTGCCAAACTGAAATATTTGTATGAAGTTTCACATTAAAAATATTTACCTGCTAATACAAGAATAGTTCTTCCTTCCACTTTCTTCGTTTAAACCAATTGAGCTTAGTTGGTACAATCTTATTTTCATTTATCAAGTAAAGGTATAACATATTTATACAGAAGTCTCGTTTTGTATTCCTTTTTTGTTTTTGCTTCTCTAAAATTAAGTTAAGTTACTACGAAGACCTTTTTTCTATTCAATATAAATTTAAGCCTTTAAAATCATACCTTAACGTCGCTTTCTTGAATACCACGTCGTAGTTTTTTTTTTCTTTTTTTTTTTGTTATTTAGAGGGGAATTAGTAAGAAAGAATTGTGGAACTTGAAGAGATTTTAAATATTTGGGGATCGAATTCTATTTAAGAACAAGGTAACGATATTTTTATACAAGGGAAATTATAGATTATTTGACGTATTAAATCTAGTCGTTGTTTTTGAATATATAAGAAATTCAAAAAAAAAAATTACAATAACATCTTCCTTCTAACTTAATACCATCATACATTTCGCACATTATATCACTGGGATGGTATTCAAACTGAAATCAATGTTTGTGTTTGAAATTAAATTAGCTAGAAGATTTACGCTTCAATAGACACGATAGTGAAGTGTTTGTGGATACGACATGCAGTAAATTAGGTATAAATATTTATAGAGGTACAACGTGCAGTAAATCAGGTATAATTATTTATAGATGAAGGACGGGAAGGATGAGAGATAAAATAAAAAATTAAAATTGATACCTTCAGAGTATTGATATAGCGTGACCTATTTGTTATTTAGATCTTATTGTAATTTTAATATTTAACTAATTTGATAGGATTGATCGCAAGGTTTTAGCGATCCGATGGTATTCTATATCCCTTCCACGCAACAATGCAGAAGGGATTTTATAAAGAAAACACAGCAAGCTGTATTCTTGACGTATTATTTAAAATAATAATAATTGATCCAGATGTAGATACTGAACAATTTAGTATGATAGTTGTTCTATTCATTTAAATTACGGACTGGGCAGATTACAATTTCTGATAATTTATTGCTTTGTTCTCTCAGCCTTCCGACTCACCTTGAATGAGATTCCTGGGAACACGGCAGGAAAATTATGCAAAAGGCCTTTGGTGATATTGACGCAGATTCATAACCAGCACATTGATTTTTATTGGCCGACGCTGATGAGTTTTCCATCTGGGTAAAAATTGTGGACTATCTCTTGTTCGCGTGTCAGCATGGCGGCTTCTTTTTTTTTATATCAAGGATTATGAATTTGTGGGATGACAGCACCTCCGGCAATTATGGCTCCAATCCGACTGTCCAATTCGAGAGCCTCAGCCGTCAAATCGTCTAGAATGGCTGCAGAATATACGGCAGCAGTTGCACCACCACGTCCGGTTCTCATTGTACGCGAGTTCCGATGCCTATATTCTTCTGACAACGTGGTACTGAAGCCCAGCACAAGCCGTACGGGATACCACTTTCCTTTCTTTTTCGGAACTCTTTTTCTGACACACGTCAATCGCGATTCAGTGACAGCGATTAGTTTAAAAGTCGCTCACGAACTGTTGACGCCAGTGGCGCAGGGCATATGGATCGACTGGGTGGAGCCAGTGACGTAGGGCGCCAATAGCGTGGTTATCACACTTACCTTACCGAATCGAGATATGCATTTAATAGCCTATGATAAAGTCATTATAAAAGCATTTGAAGTGCATGTATTCAAAAATATATCCATATTAAATACCTCGTTTACAAAAACATATGCTGAGGGAAAAGTTCTCATTGCATACGTCTGACTGGAATTGATACTCTGAAAAACATACAGAATCAATTATTTAATCTTATGAATACAATACACCGCTTAAAGTATGGCAAACATAGCTTTTAATTTTCCTGGGTAACGCGTCCACTCTTAACTAATTACGGCTTGCCGTCCTTATCGAATACTCTGGAGCAAAATGGTTAGAGCATACACGACTTTTGTTGTGAATTTCCAAATCGGAAATTTCCAATGCATTTTTCCACAAATTGCAGTATATCTCACTTTTTGGAAATCTGAAACGAAAGTATAATTTAATTTAATAGGTCTTTATGATAATGAGCCCATTAGCATTCAAATTTTAGTACCATACATTAAAAATTTGTTTTCGAAATATTTGAAAAACCTTCAACATTGTGTGGAAAACATGCAAAACATTAACATATTAATTACTTACTTGGGAGAGGAAACACCTACAGATCCTTTTCGACCACGATTTTTACTCGACGGCGCTACACATTTTATTTTGAAATTGTAAATTAATTTCACAATGTCACACATTAAAGCTATTTGAATCAATAAGCACAATAGAATGTTTAAACACTTGGAATGAATTTAGATCGCGAACATTTTCCACAGCTTTAATATCGGATAAAATTCGCGACGAAACTTGCAATTTGGTAAATTTGGCGTTCAATTTGCTTCAGTCAACTTGACAGACGGATCGAATCCAGTGAGTGTAAAATGGGGTGCAAAATTTTTCTCGGACAAAAATTTTGAAACTAAACTAGGTAGAAATTTTCGTTTGAAAAGCTAATCTATGGCCAAACCGGCATTGTACCGCTTTTAAGATTTTGATTTTTATTGTGATTTTGGCATAATTGTGAGATAAGGTAATTTAGGAAAAGTTTTATGTAACGAGCTCTATTTGGAAGTAACGATTTGATATTTCGAACCTGGCAATGCACCTGTTACTCAGTAACGAGTACGTACGATTTGCCACAGCTCTAATATATACCAAGCGAAGGGTTTTACTATAAATACGCAGGCGAAGGGTTGTACCAAAAGGAATATGGAAACAGCTGGTCAGATTAAAAATCTAAAGTCAGCCAAAAATTATTAAAAAATTTGGTCGTAATCAATTGAATGTGATGGAAAAATTGAGAAAAATAGCATTACACCCATGCACAATGGCTTATATATTGGAAATAAATGCAATTCAACATTATTTCCTGAACAAGCAAGGGGGAGTCGCCCTTTCCTGGCATCGGCACTATGCGGTAGGTGCGCAGACTCTATGCGTAAGTTGGTTTATATTGTAAATAAGTAATTTATTTGTCCCGAAAATTGACCCAAAAACACGCAGAAGATAGTTAATTTTAGTTTGAAATTTGCCACATACGAAATTCAAACAAGAATAGATGGAAGCAAAGGGTTGTACTAAAAGGAATTCGAGAAACAGCTGATTGCCAGATTGAAAAATTTCAAAAGTGTTCAGATTTTTACGCCGCGGGCCTTGCGCGGCCCCACAGGAGCCTTCGCGGGTTCTTTCTTTTTTAGGAGGGGAAGTTGAGGGACATGTCCTGGTTTTCTTTTAGTTTTGGCTTTAATTGTAGGGTTATTCACATCTTGACTTTTCTTTTTGGATTTTACATGGGTGCGGAAGTATTTGTTTTGGTTTTCTGGATCGACTAAATGATCTTCGCAAATTTTTTCTGCATTAATCTTTCTGAATTTTGAATGGTTTTTTCCTCCTCTGGTTTGTTTGATAACATTTGGTTCTGTTTCAAGGTCGTTGTCTTTTCGGTTTTGGTTTAATTTGCTATTTGTTTTCAGTTTCTTTTGTGATATAAGTTCATGGATAGAGTTATATTCGTATTGATGAATTTTCCCATTCACAAAATCGATCGGTTTGTGATTTGTGGTGGAATGAATGGTGTTATTAAAGAAGGAGATTATTTTGAGGATTTTTCCTCTAGGGTTATTGATTTCGTCATGTTTAAGGAGGCGGATGTGTTCATTGATAGTGTTATGCATCCTTTCTCCATCTGCATTAGAAGTATGATTGCTACTGGAAGTGTAGTGGACTTTTCATTTGAAAGGTAGTCTTTCAAAGGGATTGCTTTGAATCCTAGTTCGTTGTCAAGAATCAGTTTCTTAACAGTGCCGAACTGGCTAAAGTAGCAGGCAAGTGCTCGTTTGAACTAGTTCCAAGTTCTTCCGAGAATCTCGATTGCACAGGCGTAATTTATGTATTATCGTTAAAAATCATAGTTTTTCGAGAGTATAGACGACATCGACATGAATTATTTCTCCTGGTCTTTCCTGAGTCTCGATTATCTTGAACAATGGCTTTGGAGAGTTTTTAACGTATTTTTCACAGTTGCAGATTTTGCAGTTATTGATAAAGCTTGTAACTCTATCCACTAATTTGGGAGACTAGTATTTTAACTTTATTTCTTTTGAAACTTCCTCTATTCTTCGATGGTTATTTCTCAAATGTTCCTCTTCTATGATCTCCGCTTATTGTTCTTCGTCCGATATGTCTTCTAAAATAAAATTGCATCTAATTATCCTGAATTTGCCGTTAGTTATGAAGTAGGTATTGAAAGCAGAATGGATTGTTTGGAAATATTTTTCATCTTGAATGAGTACAGCATTTAATCCGTCTGGATTGAAATGACTGAAATGTCTTGACTATCTAACTGTTTGGCATCTATGGTTGCCCTGTTTTTATCAAAAATCTTTTCTCTCTTGATTCGTAAGGGCCCTTAATTAGTTTTTTATGATAATTTGACTCTTGAATGCGTGGATACAGGATTTGCTAGTAAGAATCGTTTCGGAATTTTTGCTTAGGTCTATTTCGGGCGTAGGAATCCTTGAGAGGGTGTAATGATATCCATGTAATGATATCCGTTCATCCATTCATTAAAGCTAAATCGGATGATATTCATTACATTAATACTCAATCAATGTAATGAATATCACCCAGAACTAAATGAATGTAATGAAAATCATAACGATACATTTCACTTGGCCTCAACGAATATCAAGTGAAAATAAATACAATAAATTTCACTTGACTTCAAAGAATATCAAGTGAACATAAATATTGTAGAATGAAACACATGTCAACTGCGTAACATGAATCTCATATGGAGATTCACCATAGAAATTCATTCACAGTTAACGTGTGAATGAAACCTCGTGTTCCCTTTGGTACGCAACACTTAAGTATATGGCCAAGCAAGAATGATTCATGTAAATTACTTAAGGTGTGAACTGAAATCTCGTGTTCCCTTTGACACGCGACACTTGAGTATATGACCAACTGAGAATGATTCATGTAAGTCCATGGGGATGATATTTTTGTATAGTTAAGTGTTTTGTCGTTATGAGTAATAAATTGAGAATTGGGTCCTTTTTGAAAATCTATACTTAGTAATGTATGACCAATAAATTCTTTATTTTATGTTTAGCTTGTAAGAATTGGAAAGTATAAAAATCGATGTAAGCAAAAGAAATATAATCAGTTTTTGATCGTACACGTAAGACGGAGTTTTAATAAAGAAGCGCTGCGATTTTGTAGCGACTTAGGATTACTTTCATTGCTGCTAATTGTAGCAAGTTAAATTAAATTAAATCTAGTAACCATGGCGTTTGTGGAATTCAAGATTCTTCGCCAGAGCTCTCTGCGGCCCAGCCGCTTGGTTAAGTAGTGAGGAACAGAATAAACAGCTAGTAAAACCAGAAATATTATAAGGGTATCAGCGTTTATATTCTTTGCCGTCACTTTATACTTGAAAGTATAGTCAAATTCAGCGAGTCTAACGAGTTTCAAGTTATGTTCTTTAATTGAGAAAACCCATGTCAATGGTTTATGATCTGTCTCTACAATAAATTTTCTTCCGGAGAGGTACGGTCTGAAGTATTTCGTTGCCCATACTATTGCGTAGCATTCCTTTTCTATCGTGCTGAAATTGATTTCGTGTTCGTTCAACGTACAGCTACCAAAACTTATTGGTCATCCTTCCTGTGAAAGTACGGCACCCAAGGCGTAGTTGCTAGCATCAGTGGTAAGTGTGAATGTTTTATTGAAGTCAGGGTAAGCAAGGATGGGTTCGTTGGTTAAGAGAGTTTTTATTGTTTCGAAGGCTTCAATACACTCGGGGTTATCTATATACAGTTTAGCATCTTTTTTCAGATATCTTGTCATGGGTTTTATTATACGAGAGTAATCTTTTATAAATTTCCGGTAGTATCCGATGAAACCAAGAAATTGTTTGATTTGTTTGGGTGTTTTGGGAATAGGAAATTTTAGAACACACTCAATCTTTCCTGGATTTGGTTTAATTCTATCTCTAGTGACGATGTGTCCTAGAAAGGCAGTCTGAAGCTTAAACAATTCTGATTTGTCCAATTGGACTTTCAGATTAGTTTCACTGAACCTATTAAAAATTTTGTTTATTGAGTCAAGACGCTCCTGTAAGGATGTTGAAAATATAATGGCGTCGTCTAAGTAAACTAAGCATATTTTGTTTATGTAGTCTGAAAGTTTATTGTTCATAAGGCGTTGGAATGTCGCAGGAGCTGTCTTAACCCCAAAAGTCTTACGCAGGAATTCATGATGTCCACCTTCAACGCTGAATGTAGCTTTTTTGGATATCTGTATCCATAATTTCGATCTGATAGAAGCCTTTCGTTAAATCTAGCGTCGTAAAATATTGGATTCGCCCGAGTTTTTCCAAAATGTCGTCTATGTTGGGAATGGGGTTCTTGTCATTGATTGTGACTTCATTGCGTTCCCTATAATCGACGACAAGTCTCCATTTTTGTTTCCCATTCGCATCTTGTTTCTTTGGCACGATCCAAACTGGTGCCGAATAAGGAGAATTGCTTGGTCTTATAATTTTCTTCTCAAGCATCTCTTAAATTTGTCTCCGTACCTCATCCTTATGAATGTACGGGTACCTATATGTTTTGGCCACTATTTAAATATTATTTTCAGTGCGAATTTCGTATTTAATTCCATTCGTAAATGAGAGGTCTGAGTCCGCGTAATAAAAAATATCGCAAAATTTCTTTATTACAGGTGTTAGTTTTTGACGTTCTTCTTGATTAAGAGTATCCATCCTAATCTGACTTAGAACAGGAAGAGACGTTTTTGGTTTATTTTCAATAATATTGAAATTTTAAACCGTAACAGGGGTTCTTTTTTGGATACCGAATTCGACTCTGGTGGGACCGTCGCCTAGTACCTGAACTAAAGCGGACATCCGGAAGTCTTTTGCATCGTAAACGCCTTCCTCGAGGTGAACCTTCGCATCTTTGGAGGTCTTGCCCGAGTAATGTACTAAACCGCTTTCTTGTTCTATAGGCACGGAAACTTCATAGAATCCTGCTTTATTGAAAAGACAATATTGGTTCTCTTCTTCTGTTTCAAAGGGAATGGGGACCTTTTTATCACCAAAATGTAAAATTTGATCTTTGTAATCTATTATTATATTTAGTTGAAGTAACACGTTATTACCAAGGATTCCATCATATCAATTATGCAATTTACAGACATAAAATTCTATAAGTTGAGTTTTGTCTCCTAGTTTTTCGAAGATGGGGATTTTCACCTTTTCATGGACGTCAATTCTGTGTTGCAGAGTTTTCAAGCTTTGAAGCTTTCATTGCGTAGTGCGGATATCAATCTCTGTGGAGCAAAAATTATCGTATAGATTTACATTAAATTGATGTGAAAAGGGTGAAATGATACATTTAAAGTTTAGCTACGATAAGATTATTATGATTGTTTGATGTATATATTTTGGTTGTTATTGTTCTGTTCTTATGAGTGATTTTTGTTCGGCTGATAAATTTGTCCATTTGAACCATAATAAGCATCACCTGCCGTAAATAATGTTTCCATTGCAGACTCCAATGTGTCTGGATTCCTACAGAAAAGGATCGTTTTCATGGGCATGGGGAGTTTTTTTTTGAATAGGTTAAGAGCTGTCCTTTTATTATTTCGAGCACATTCGTTTAACTCGTTTCCCCCACCAAGGACAATTAACGATTTATTATTAAGCCTTCTTAGCTTGCTTTTAATTTCATTATAGAATTCCAGAGTATTAGTTTTGAAAGTAACTCCTCGCAAGTCGTCATAAAGTTCGTCAACGTTTAGACGATCCCCGAAATTATTCTGCAAGACCTGCTTAATATCTGGCCAAAGGAGAGCATGGCAATTTATTTCAATGATTTCTTTAGCTTTGACTTTAAGCTTACTTTTAATGAGGTCACCAAATAGAATTTGTGACGCTTCATTAAATCCCAAAAGCACAGGGTTTATTCGATCCATCAGATTTATGAAATTCTGTAAGTTTTCGGGTCTACCATCGAATTCAGGGCGGCTAGTGAGATATTTGAGGCGATTCAACTGAATTGCGGGGGCTGCTTTAGCGTTTGCCATTTCGAACTTGGTATAGGGGGAAAAATCAGAAAAAAGAAAAGTCAGATAACCAAATCCAAATGTCCCTTACAATATTTTAGTGAATGCAATGTATGAGTGAATATATATATATATATATATATATATATATATATATATATATATATATATATATATATATATATATATATATATATATAAATATATATTATATATATATATATATATATATATATATATATATATATATATATATATATATATTATATATATTATATATATATATAAATTTTCAATATTAACCTTACCACCTGATTTATGAATTGGTGTGATATTAGCTGTCTTCCAAATGTGAGGAACGTATCCTTCCACAAGACACTTGTTAAAAATAATAGTGAGAGGTATGTACAATGCATCAGAGACGTTTTTAAGAAAGAAGGGAGTAATTCTGTCCGGACCAGCTCCTTTATTAACATCCACCGATTTTAAAGCTATTTTAACTTCATCACATGACAATACAATATTTGAGATACATATATTATTTTTATCAACACATTCTGTTAATTTATTAATCAGATCAGCATCATATGCGAGGTCAGATGTAGGTTCAAAAACAGATAAGAAATATTCAGAAAACATTTTGCAAATTGTATCGGGATTACTAGAAAGTTGATCAAGCAGTTTCATCAAAGAAGGATAACCATTACTGCTATTTTTTAAGTTGTGAGTGAACTTCCTAAACGATTTAATGTTATATGTGGTTGTTTGCTCAATGTGAGAGATATATTTATCGTGACAACTTGTTATCAGTTTCTTGCGTTAGCGCGAGCCCAAGAAAAGTTATCATAATCAGATTTACTACCGTAAATTTTCCAACGTTTCCAATATTTATGTTTTTTATTCAATTGGGTTTTTAACTCTTTAGAAAACCAAGTGGGATATTTTTGCGATTTGAATTTATGTAGAGGTACATGGGTATCTAAGATTCGGTACAAATTTGTGTAAAAGAAATCTACAGCTTGCTGTGTGCTCAGCCCATTTAAGCGGTGAGTCCAATCAACATTTGCAAGCTCCTCATTTATGAGTGAATAGTTTACTTTTTTGAAGTTGTATTTCCTTATATTTTTATTATTACTTATCTTATGTAGGGTTTGCGATATGCTGAACTTGTGGCGGATGTGGCGGATGCAGTGGATCAACGTTGACGAGTGGTGAAAAACACTCAGAAACGTTGCAATATGAGTTGGCCAACACTAAATCAAGTAATCGGTTATAAACATTATGGATTAAGTTATATTGTTTAAGATCTAGGTACGATATTATATTTCTTATATAGTGTGGCATGATAGTGGCGCTACTTTCTAAGATTTAATTACTATTAGGACACCAATCAATGTTAGGTAGATTATAGTCCCCTATGAGTATGAACTTATGATTTACGAAGTTAGAAGCTATGCTGTATAATTTGTTAAAATGTGTGTCATAAGTACCCGGACTTGAGAGTGGGGGAATGTAGCAAGCTGCAGGTATGACACCATGACCTACCAAGGGCAGTACCAGTATGATCTCTTCTAAAGATGGACTCTCCCAATCATATTGCCTTAAAGAGCAGATACTCTTTTTAATCGCAATTAAAACCCCGCCACCATCACTTTTAGCAGATGTAGAAGAACATCGATCTTTCCTATAAAGATAATATCTATCATCAACTACTTCATCATCCCATACACCTGCGCTAAGCCAAGTTTCAGTTAAAATGAGAACATCATAATTACTGATTAGTAGATTTAACCGCAGGTCAGAAAGCTTATTTCTAATACTTCGACAATTTTGATAATATATATTTAAGGAATTCATTGGGTTAATCATAAACAAAGAGACAAATAAAATTTATACCAGACGCAGCTAATTTCCATAGATTAATTTTCAAAAACACTAAACAATGATCAAAGAGATTTGACGAATAGAAAATAATAAGCGTTAAAGAGGGGTTGGCTAGTAAGTAAAATAAATTTGAAAAATTGTATTGCGTTGAATCGTTGTAATCATTTTCAATAAAAAGACTAGGAGTACGATAGAAAGAGAGTACTTTACATAAATTTAAACATAAACAAAAACAGGCAAACTCTTCAGGCAGTCAAACAATTTTTTCAATATCCGTTTCATCTGTTATGTGTAATGTCTTCGATGTATCCGTTTTGCGAGCAAAAATCTGAGCGTTTTTCACCCACACATATTTAAAGCCTCTATTTCTAGCATACAGCAGCACTCGACTATATAAAATTTTGTTCCTAAGCGTAAGGTGTTCATTTATGTAGAACTGCTTTGGTGGTGTCGAGTCAATATCCAAACTGTCTGTGCTGAGTTGTCGCCGAACTCTAGCACCATGCAATAAGTCGTCTCTAAGCCGGGGCGTAGTGAGCTGCAGCACAATGTTTCGTGGGCGAGCTGGTGTAGCAGCAGATGCTGATGCAGAAGCGACTCGATGCACAGATCGGATGTTTTCCAAGTTGCTTTGTACTTCACGCTTTGCTTACCATAGCTAGATTTGGAGATGCCAAGGCATTCGAAATGATAACAATTGCCGCACGCAGAAGTAGAGCACTTCATACTTTCTGTTTCACGCTCAATTTCCTAACACGCACAGCAGATGACCATTTTTAAGTTTAATGTTCAAAAATTCAGTTTTTAATCACAACTGCACTAATTCCGATCTAAATATTCAAGTTCAGAGACTAATTTATCAAATTTAGAAACCTACACACTAAATTCAGTAATGTATATACGAAATCAAAAATGCAATACGGAATTAGAATCCAGCGCACGTCCGTTCAACTCGAATGTGGAATTATTATCTTGGCCCGATGGAGACCAGCGTTTTCAGCATAAGGCTGGTACCAGCATACAGCGGTTTCGTTGTAGGTGATGGACACTCATCAGGAGCTGCCACACGCCATCACCCACAGAATATTCTTAATTAGTCATTAAATTTTTATCACTTTTCTCTAAAGTGTTTTAATGTTTTTACATACAACGTAGTATTTTCACAAGATTGTTATACTTTGATAACTGGAAAAACCATTTTCCTTGTTTAACCGAATCTGGCATAATTTGGCGTAATTGTATATTTTTAATTTACTTGCATTAAAAATATTCCAATTCTGGACATTCTTTTTTTCCTGGTTGATTCCTTCACACTTATGATCTGGAGAGTAGATTCCTCGGCAAATAGTTGATAAATTTGAACCGCTTACTTCCGCTGAATGGCTACCGTTCCACCAAGTCCTTTCTTATCGACTTTGGATCTCACGCCGTCCTTTTTGCCTTTCTTGATTATGCAAAGGCTACTTGGGGGCCAAACTAGCGATACACACGCGCAACCCGAAATTGGGTTAATTCCGGATTATTGCTTTGATATATATTATATATATTATTTATGTACTAACTATTAATTATTTATATTTAATTAAAGTAAGTAACTTGATTATTTATATATAATTATTCATATTTAACTATTTAAGTATAAAATATTATTAATTCTGGATTATATATTTTAGTTTTATTTTAAGTTAACACGACATTATATATCTTTTCTTTAAAACGCGTAAATTTCTCAATACTTATATACCTGGAAATACTTGTCCCTACCCTATGCCCTTTTCTATTCATTGCCGGGACAGATGTTCTATAGTATTCAAGGCCACTCTCTCCACTTTGTATGAGTCAAGATTATTCGTTAGTTTGAAATTGTACCGTTGCAAATCAAGTTACTTACTTTAATTAAATATAAATAATTAATAGTTAGTACATAAATAATAGGCATTGTTTAATAATTATAATTTCCAAGTAAATAATTGACTTTATAACGTACTGATAACCATAACTCACGCTTGACCTTGCATTAGGCCGTATATGACTGTACGATGTGCACTCTTCGCGCTCTACCTTCAAAACGGTTGGTCGTATGAAAAAAAAAGTTTAAACAAAAGTTGTAGGGAATTTTATAGCCTACAACTTTTATAATAAATGCAAATCTCATTTAACCGATAGGAAGCCAGATATTCGCGAAAAACCGATTTTTGTGACCTTTGACCTTGAATATCTTGAGACGCGGACACGATAACGATTGTGACTTTTGAGACAACATTTAGAATGACAAAACAAAGGTTCATACCAATTTGCAGCTTATTATCTTTCATTCCGAGGTTGACCCCTTGTTTTACCTAATATGACTGGGCTATATGATTAGTACTTCCACTGACCGGACTTTTCCTGTCTCAAAGTTGTGGGGATTGTAATTTGCGGGAGGCGAGAAAACTGCAAGCCGAATTCTTGTTTAGCGGCTTATCGAGGCTCTATTGGATAAGCGAGTGGCGCTCTCACGCCCGTCTCCGGACGACCTTACCTGGGATTGGGGTCCCAGGTAAGGTCGTCCCAACTTTTGGGGTGTAACAAGGTATTTCCTCAGAGGTAATTAAGAGGGATCAAAAAGATTAAACCACTCTGAAACGTTACAAAGCAATGCAGAATTAATGACAAAAGTGTTGCTAAACAGGTAAAAGAATTTAAGTGCAACTTTTATCGAATATTGACCATATCACCTCAAATTCCATTATGTTACGGCCATGTAATTAGATACTCTAACAATCAATCTCAATGCCAAGGTTAGGATTTGGACTATTGTGCATTGGACTGTTATTATTATTAAACAATATGGTAATGCAATTAATCAACATTGTAATGCAATTCATTTGAGCAGTGACAATTTGCAATTCCATTCATCCTGGCTAATAAGTGTGTTTTTTCCTCGATATATTGCCAGGCTTTCGATGGGATTCAATTTTCACATGCCTCTTGGCTCTTTAATTGGCGTTACGTCTTTCATTGATCTCTTGTCCTTTCATGACAATGTGCACTGCTACTGCGGATTTGAAATTTGAACGCATACCCTCTTTTTGCTGCAGCTGCTTTTCCAAGATACTCCTTTATACGTGTGCTTATCAGTCTCCTCGTTTTGTCCTATACTCGTATATACTTCCTTGCATTTTGAGCTCTCGATACGGCATATACCTGATTTCTCATATGGTTGGCGTTTGTCCTTCTTTGACTTAACGATATTTTTAAGTTGGTTAGTGCTGCTTGATTCGATCAGTCTTATAGGTCAGAAGCTTTCATTTTTCTTATCAATTGGTTGCGATACCTTCATGATATGTGACTTTCGTCAAGAATATTCTCTCAATGTTTAAATTTGCCAATGTTGAATGCTCCTGTCTTTATCTTGTTTTTTTTTTTTAATCTTTCTTGCTATTCTTTATATTGTTGTCCTATTCAACGTAAACAAAGACATTGTCTACGTATCATACCCAGTATTTTCATAGTTTTCTGCTTTTTTATGTTCTTCCTCTAACCGGGTCTAGGTAACAAAGCAGAAACCAGATGAACTAACAAAAGACTTAAAAGTCCTATGAGTATAGCTTATCCAAGAACTTAGAACTTGCAAAGATATTAGCGCCTATAGTAGACTCAAGCACTTAAACTCGGTTTAATTATGAGAATTCTGTATTTTATTCAAGCACTTCTAATTTAGTATAATGTATGCTATGCTTTGATATAAGCAGCCAAACACTTGAGCTTGAGCTAATCTTGTATCAGAATGTACTTGCATTCCTGTATCTGACAAGTAAAACAACGAGTTGCTAATGACAAACTAACAGGAATAACTCTTTCTTCTTTATTTAAATCATAAAATGTTTTATGCATACGCCTGGAAATATATTGACCTACAAAAATTTCATCACCATTTCATGAATCTGCGTTGGGCAGTGAAATTGTTCGGTTGTGTTAGCGGCATTTCGAAGTGGTAATTGTGTTAGTGCAAGTGACACATAAAAAATCACCAAGGTAGATAGATGGCAAGGCAGAAGCAGAAAGGGAAGAAGCTATCAAACACTAATCAATGAATCTTCTGGGGGAGTTATGTTTATTTTCCTTGGTTGCGAGACCATACTATTTTGTATAATTTTGTCAATATTCCGATCATAGACATTCAATAGTTGGATAGGTCTTCGAACGTGATTGAAATTTGTTTGGGTGGGTTCTGAATATGACTGGCATATCAATAATGGGCAAAGATCAGCAGATTGCTCTGCTAATTTCACAACTCAAAGCTTCACAAACTGTGCAGGCATGGCTTAGTGAAGTTCTACAGCAGTTGAGACAGACTGAACAACTACAGAGCTGGCAGAATAACGCCGGGTCAATAATGAATGAATAGTCGGCAGCAACTTTGACCCGCGTCGGCACAGTACTCCCCCTCAAGTGTCATTCAAATGAGACTGATACGTCAAACAAATCTACGGACGCGGTTCTTGCTCGGTGGATAAGTCCTTGTCCCGGCGGGTGGAGGATTAATTGGTGTAGGCTGCTGATTTACTGACGGGCGAAACACGTCAGGAATAGAATGCTGCTGTGGCGGCGGGCTCGGAAGAAATGCTTGAGATGAACCCGAAACAGGCGCTCTAGCTGGTGCGGTGACCCTCGGCGGATGAATTGTTCTCAGAGTGTCATCAAATGCAGGTGAATTAGTGGTCGGGACCTGGTCTTGATCGATTTCCATGAAGGCTGGCTTCAACCGCTCCGTTGACACGTTCACTTGGCGCCCGTTAACGTCGATTTTATAAATTACATCTGAAAGTCGCTGGAGAACTCGGTGGGGGCCTGAATAAGGTGGCGACAGTGGCTTACGAACTGCATGTACGCGCAGGAAAACATGCGAGCAGGAACTGAGCTTTTTATTAACAAAAACCGCTCGATCGTTGCGGTGGGCCGCCTGAACCGGTCGTAGCTCAGACATACACTTCTGCAGATGAATGAAAAATTCGTGCGGGCTTACTGCTGCAGTGTGGGGGCTGATGAATTCCCCTGGAATTGACAGCGTGGTACCGTAGAGCAGCTCCGCATAGGATGCGTCTATATCCTCCTTGTAGCTAGTGCGCAGTCCTAGTTAGACCGTGGGAAGAACGTCCGGCCAGGATGGGCCACCGCCGTGACACATAATGGCGGCTTTCAATGTACGGTGCCATCGCTCGATGATTCCGTTCGACGTAGGGTGGTACGGTGATGTTCTAATCCTGGAGGTTCCGATGAAAGCGGCAAGAGATTTGAATAGCGATGATTCAAACTGAGTGCCTTGATCTGTCGTGATGAGGCGAGGTGTACCGAAGCGAGTAATCCAGTTGTTAAATAACGCCTTTGGCACGGTATTAGCCGTCTGGCCAGCGATGGGGAAAGCTTCCGGCCATCTAGAAAAACGGTCGATCACCGTAAGACAGTATTTGAAGCCCTGCGATGGGATGAGTGGTCCCACAATGTCCACATGAATGTGCTGGAAGCGACCGTCAGGCACCGGAAACGACTGAACTGGATTTTTCTGATGGCGAGTAATCTTCGAACGCTGGCACGGTATACACGAGCGAGCCCAGACGCGGACGTCTCTTCGAATGTGCGGCCAGACAAACTTCTCCGCAATGGCTTTGTGAGTAGAGCGAGCACTGGGATGCGCCAGTTGGTGGAAGATGTCGAAAACCTTTCTGCGCAGCGACAGCGGAACGAAGGGCCTTAGGCGACCCAGAGACTCGTCACAAATCAACCGCTGAAGAGAGCTCGTGGGGCTATGCACCAGTTTTAGGGAGGTGCTGTTATTCCGGAGTAGCTCCTGAAGCTCAACATCCCGGTCCTGCTCTTGAGCTAATTCGTCCTCGCTGATGAGCGTTGGCATCTCGATACACTGAACCAAAAACGTTCATTATATTGATGAAAAACTACATCTAACCAATGAATTTTTCATTATTATTGGTCCAATGAATGCGTTCATTGTCTGAATGAATTGAAAATCATAGCTTGATGATTCGAATCATCGATTTATGAAAATTTCATTGATGTCGAAAAGTAATGATTTTTTCACTATGTCAATGAAAACAAGTTGGGTAGACAGACCTATGCTCATGTCAGAAGGGTTTTGTACTCAACTTACAAAATGCAGTAACCAGTAACGAATAAAATCAAGAAACATGTCATGTTCGAGGATCATACTATTATTAGCAAAGTTGAAAGGATTTTGACTTCTGAGGTATTTGTTATAGTTATACCCACAAATATCTCCCTTGATAATTATTTCGATTTTTTAAGATCACGGGTGTCCATTCGCGAGGGAGGAAACACATTTTTCATGTATTCCCGCCCCCCCTTTGCCCCACTGAAGAAGAACTATTTTGAAAATCACTCATAGAGAACTTTCAGTTGATACTCATATCGGCTACCTTTCATGAAATTTTTTTTTCAGGGGCCACTCCTCTGTATGTAATCATCGATTCATGGCCTGTTTTTTAGAATCTTAGAATGGTTACAAAGCCCTTTTGCTAGGAGCTCTCTCCTGCCTTTCCGACTTGTTTCAATTGTATATACTCATCTTCATGATACCTATCATTCCTGAAATTTTCATGCAAATCCTAGCAAAGCTGTAGTTTCTAAGTCGGTAAAAAGCGCATATGGCTCCATAGCCATATGTTTCCATAGTAATACAGGGCATATTGTTCCATAGTAATGCAGGAAAATTCAAATCGCTATAACTTCGTTAAATATTATTCGATCTTTATGAAACTTTCAGACAAGATCAATCTTATAAATAGTCATCTCTTTGCTAAATTTTATTGAATTTAAGGGTACCATCTAGATTTTATTCAAGAAAACATAAAATCAATAAATCATACTATTACTAACAAAGTTGAGTGAATTTTGACTTTTCATGTATTTGTTGTTGTTGTACTCATTAAGGCCTACATCCATGATTTTTTTCAGATTTTTCGGATGGAAGGTGTCCAATCGCGAGGGGGGGGTACGCGAAAAGTTCGTACATTTCCCCTTCCCCTGCCCCCCTCGGTGCTCATAAGGCAATTTTAAGACTTGTTTTGAAAAGATCTCGTTGAGACCTTTCCAATGACACCCTACTCAACTACCAATGGTGAAAATTTTTTTTTGGGGGGTCACTTCCCTATATGGGGAGACCCCCTTAAACCCCTTTGAAAATTTTTTCCACCATTCAACTTTCAAGAGGTCACCACTTCTGACCTTTCCACAGAGTTTCATGGCTGTAGCTTCTATAGTTTCGGAGAAAAAGTGCTGTGACATACAGACGGACGGACGGACGGACGGACGGACGGACGGACGGACGGACGGACAGACGGACAGACGGACACAGGTCGTGATTGCAATAGGGTTTTGTATTTTAGTACAAAACCCTAAAAATCATCAAAATTGATCTGTGATGTAATTATCGAATTCATCGAATTCATGAATAATTTCATTCAGTCAATGAACTTGTGCATTCAGTTGATGAATAATGATCGCTGAGACGAATGATAATATTCATCAAAAGAATGCACTTTTCCATCAATATCAATTACTCAAGTCATTGGATCCTGAATTGTTTGTTGCTAGAATAACATTTTTTTCAAATACAATTATGCCAATTTTGTGTGCTTGCGTCGCATTTCACCTCAAACTATACCAACCTCACTCATATATCAATCCCAGCTTATTTTACAAACAAAAAAAAAACTATCGAAAATTTGTTAGAGTTATTTTATTCATAATAAAATTTTTATTTAATTTCAGTAAGTGACATTTAGTATAAGAATCTATGTTATATGTTAAGTTCTGTGCGCTGTAATTCCCTGAATTATTATTAAACACTTAAATAAAATTATGCTTCACAAGTTGAGTATTACCTTTAAAGACGTTATTATTTTTTTACCATTTCTTGGTTTTTTAAATACTCCGCTAAAACAAAAACTTTCGAATATCTACTTTCATTGGATTTACTGTTGTTATAAAAATAAATTTCGATGAAATTCCAAAACATACTGCTAGCTTTTGGATATTCCAAGTTAAAAATGTGAAATGTTTTGTAGCAAATGTCTACAGCTCGTAGGAAATTAGTAAAAACTAGTTTCGTATCATCTAAAAACACGTGAAATTTTTCAAACGTGTTGAAATCCTTATCACCAACTGCAAATATGAAAGGCTGAATGCTTTCCGATCGAGATTTGAGGAAATTGATATGCTCCTCTATTTGTTGTAAACTTTGACCAACATAAATGAATGATTCTTGCGAATCCTTCATCGTATATTTTGTGACGCTGGCCTTCCCAGTATGGTCCTTGCGCACAATTTTTTGTGTTGGTACAAGATACCCATGCAAACACCACAAAATTTGCATTGCATAGTTATCTGTGAATATAAAACAAGAAGTATTAACCACATGTGGACACTGAGTATATCTTCATAAAAAATCGTTAAAATGCAAAATGGGCAACAAACATGTTCGATCCCATCATAAACAATAAACTATATGACATTTTTTGGAAGAGAATTAGTGAGATTTAGTTTAAATAAGCCAGAGAACGCTTCAGTCAAGGGAGATTTGTAACCAACCTAGTTAACGCAAAAGATTTGAATTAATCTATTCTTGATTCCTATAGTTAAATAATGAAAAAATACCGATAGCTTGTTTCGTAAATCCAGTTTAAATGAAGTTATTTTGCTATTTAAAAATTTCCACCCAATTATGAAATCTAATTGAGACTCTTGCGAATTAATGACGAAAAATTCAAAAATCATAATCTTGTTGTTGTTGCTCTTGAAACCATTAGACCTAATTCTGCTTTTTTTTACAGATAGACCTAGCCTATAATATTCTAGTTTTTCGGATGGACAACGATCAATTATTTCGTTTTCCAGTTTGTAACTAGTTGCAATCGACATATGAATGTCATTTTCGTCGAAATAATTAGCAATAAGATTTATAAGGAGCAACCGGTGTTCGTCCAAAAAAATTGAGTTGTCTTCGTATAACTTACACAATAGTTGCGCTCTTTTGCTGTCATTCAAAATTGTTGATAAACAAACATAACATCGATCATTCATTTCTGGTGAGCTGCATTCTTTCAACGTATATGGTGATGACCGACAAGACCTTACAGCACTGAATGATTTGAAACTTGCAGCAGGAGAAAATTGAGCCGAATAGTCTTCATATTGATTATCTTGTGAATAATATGGAATATTGATTACTTTGCGCCATATATTCAAATGATGTTCAAAGAGAATAACTTCCCTCATTGGGTACTTTTCGAGCACTGGTCTTATGTGATGTGGCTGCTTAATCTTTAAAATTTCGACATCAATTTTTTCGGCTGAAATATTTAAAAATATGTTTGTAAGATGAAATTAGTTTGGTTTTTCAGTATGCTATAATTACAGATGCTTACCAGTCAATCTTTCAAATAAGTGCTCGAGATTCCAACTTTTCAAAAGAACCTTTAAGTCATTGTTAGCAGACTTTTCCGAGTAATTGCTAGTAGATTGAACTGGTTCTTCTGTCGCTAAATTGATTTGATTTTCCAAAAATATTACAGCTGAAGAAGAGTGTAGCCCATACTCAGTCGGCAAGTTCTCACCTGAACTTATAGCTACATCTTGTTGAAAGTTCATGATGGAATAATCGATGTCAATGCTGTCATTTGTGTTCATCTGTGTTGAACCATCCATTTATGAAAATATTTTGAAACTAAAAAAACCAAACCAGAATATAAAAGGAGAAACTTATGGAACATAATATTCTTTCACGCGAATCATAGATTTGCCCAGAGCCGTCTTTATAAGATTTAATGGTGGTCCCACGATTTGGTCTAAACTAAAAATGGTGAACTCTCCAAGCGAGGCAGGGTCAACTTCAAAAGCCAAAACATGTGGATCATAGTGAATATTTTGCAACTCTTGTGTAAATAGCCAATAGTTTTCATCTGATTGAATAATGTTGATTATCATAAAAATTGCATAATCTATGTGTTTCCTTGCCACGTAATAACCTTTTTTGAAGGTTTTTTTTAAATATTTGCATTTACTAAAATATTTTATTTTTGCTACATCAATGTTCAATTTGCTTTTAATAAGGTTTTGTAAATTACAATCAATTTCATCCTTTTTATTGACATGAAATTTTCTATCGGAGCTCGATTGATTCATAATTTGACTAGCAAATTTCAATTGAAATTTCTTAGCTAAAGAGAGGCATATAAACTTGCGTGAGGTTGTGACATGTGAATAAAGCTTATATTCTTTGTGTTTTGCTTCAAACTGAAAGCACCAAAACTTTCTTAATGGTCCACATTGTTGTATAATTCGATGATAGTGCGTCAATATATGAAATTTTGGCTTTAGAGTATCGTGGAATAGTTGAATATACTTTTTATTGTGCCATTCAATTTTTTTCTGCAATGCATTTACTGACTCGCTAGTAACTTCAAAACATAGAACTAGATCAATTATGTCTATTAAATTGATAAGAAAACTCCACACTTCATCATCTTCAGGAACAATATCTCCAATCATTAGTGGTAAATAAATGACAAAAGCTAACATTTCTTTTCCAGACATCTTTAAATGCCGTTTGTTTAAATGGGATGGCAATATCTCGTTCGAAATGTTATCTATTTCAATTGGTCCATATTCAAAGGATTGCTTTCGTCTATTTAAGGTTTGCAATGTAAAGTATCCCATTGTTTGAGTTAAATACAATATTATATGACATAAATCATAATGGCATATACCTTCAAATATGTCGTGCATAACATCCACGCTGAAATTTACAACAACATGAAATGAACGTATTTTATTAAAGCAGCATGAGTCCACAATGCCAGTTTTTTCGGGGATCTTTGCAATGGCGTCTATAGCATAGTTTACTTCATCACGTAACTTTCCTGAATTTTCAATACAAAGTATTTGCCATTCACTCTTTTCAACCTTACAAAATCGGCAAAATGTGCCAGCGAATGATTTTCTAAAATTTAACAATGAGTTGAGTCCTAAATTATCTCCTAAAATCAGTGCTAAAATGAAGTGAACATTTCGAGGTGCAGCATTGGCCACTTTAATTTCAATTCCATCCTCTTCAAGATTTATAAGTTCACTCACTAATGGTTGTAAGCATTTATCGTTTCCATACATTTTAAGATCCTTTGATTTTTTGACGGCAGCTAAATATATATCATTTTGTGCAAAGCCTAATGGCATACATGGAAATGAATAATAAAAGTTGCACACTGAATGGATTGTCGCATGCGACCCTAGTGCATTATTCAGCTCTAAATCATCTGCATACAGGAAAAATGGAATTAAAATTTTATTCGGATATAACGAACTTTTTTTCTTCCACAATTCGCCTTGAGCAAAATTCGTAAAGCGAGCATCTGTTTTCAAATATGTCATGTAATCTAGCATTTTGTCAAGTAAGTTATCATTCTCAAATGTCATTTGGAACTGCCTTCGCAATGGCAATAATGCACCTTTTACAATTTTATCCTTGTAAATCAATTTTCCTGCTTCGTGAGTCACATCAACATCCTCATGAATTATGAACTCTTTAATATCGTTTGCATATGCATTGTTTTTCAAGCATTGGTATAAACGATAATCAGTGGTGCAATCTTTAAAAGGATTTTTGCAATTAAAAATTATACTTGTTACTTCATTCAACAAAGAAGCATTTTTTTGTAGTCTATTATGGCTAAAACGACCAAATATGTCTAACAGTGGTTTTAGAACCAATTTTAATATATCATCTTGAATTTGCGCAACATCTTTTCTTGTAAAGTTATTATTTTCATGAAGAGTCAATGAAAACTTTAAGCAATTATCGTGAAATGACTTTATGTCGGTTTCTAAATCGAAATTGTGTTCTGTTTCATTTTGGTTTGAATTGGGCTGTGTTTCGAAACTGACAATTTCATGCAAATTTTCTATTTGACACGTATGAGTCTCAATTTCGTTGTTCACCAAAGCTGATTTTACCACACTGGAATGAGGATGTTTGTTACGAATGTACTTTTTATAAGAAGATAGATTTTTGAATAGCTGGGAACATGAACGTATAAAACATCTGTAGGTGCTGTTTGTGGTTAACGCGTGCTTTTTTTCAAATGATGCACCAATAAATCAACGCCACAAAATTCATTTTTGCAAATAAAACATTGCATTTCCGAAGAAAACTTTTCCACCACCGGCAGAGTACAAAATAACCTGCAAAATAGTTTGGTTGCTAAAATTTCACATATGCATTATGTGTTGGGCGCCAAACACACAGCTCGCAGTCTAATGGTCAGAGTTCCGAGTTCTTTGTAATATACATGCCGCGAGAATGCCGCGCTCCACTTCATATAATAGGGAAGAGCTTTGACCTCAGAACACTAGACCGCTGGCAATGTGTTCGGTGCCTCAAAGCTCAAGCTAGTATTTAACTGGCAGATAATTTGCAACTAGGATTCAACGAATTTGTAACATTCAAAAAGCACAATTCTGGTCAAAGATGAGAAAACCGTAAATTTAAATTTTTTCAAAACAGTTTTATTCCACGTGTTTAGCACTATTCGATAATAGCAAAAAGTTGCTCGTTGCTTTCTTTAAAATTTAGCGTAAAAGACCGTGGCATTATACAATAAATCCAAAAACTACGAAATCAAAAGATGACAAAACCGTATAACTTCACTTCTTATTAAAATCTCTAAGTTCACATATCTGGATGATTGTGCTACTACCACAGACTTGTTTTAAATTTAATGGAAAAATTCAAGATTTTAAAATAGTACATATAAGTTCACACACACACACATACACACACTCACCTGATAATTTTTTAAATCCGCAAACACTTCACTTTCCAAAATTACACTTTTCACGACACTTATGTTGACTCGAACGCGTCCTATCTAGAACTGATGAAAAACTAATATTGTACAACTAAGAACTAACTTTAATGCCCCATTCTCACCAAAATCGATGATCTCGATCATCAAAGAAATTAATTTTCCATTGATTCCATGCAACCTATCATAAAATTTTCTTGGACTGCTATTTCCGATTCGTTTCGATGTATCGTTTCATCGAAAAAATGAAATTTCACATGAATTTTACCACTGGAATTGATGAAATGTGTTAATCAAGTAATGAAAAAAGTCATCAATTTGCGAATTTAAGCATTTTTCTTTGGGAAAAATTGAATGATTTGCAATTTATAATTTCAATGAACCAAAGCATTAAATGGGTTCATTAAAATGAAAATTTGATGATAACATGCATCAAAGAGGTGATATTCTTCATTGATCCAATGAATTTGAGTTAATAAATTCAATTCATTGATTTTGAGCAGGAAATTTTTTTCAGTGTAGTGTCCACCCGAGATAGAGCATCTGCGACTTCGTTACTGGCGCCGGATATGAAGCGAAAGTCCGTGGTGAACTGCGATATGTAATTGAGATGCCCGAGTTGCCGCGGCGAGGCCTTGCTTGCAGATTGGGCGAACGCGTAAATGAGCGGTTTGTGATCCGTTAGGACGAAAAACACAGAGCCCTCTAGATAGTGCCGAAAATGACGAACGCTGGCATATATAGCGAGCAACTCGCGGTCATAAACGCTATATTTGGACTCGGGCGTCGACAGCTTTCTCTGAAAGAACGCCAACGGGAGCCACCGACCATGTTGTTTCTGCTCCAAAACTGCGCCTACGGCCAAATCAGAAGCGTCGGTCGTTAGTCTGAGAGGTGCACTGGCCTGAAAATGGACGAGCAGGACGCAATCAGCTAAGCTGTTCTTGCATTTAGCAAACGCTTCCTCAGTATCCGGGGTCCATTCGATCATAGTTTTGCCTCCTTTTTTATTTCCTGCGCACAGTTTGTTAAGTGGGGCCTGAGTTACCGCGGCGTCGCGGACAAACCGCCGATAAAAATTCAGTGCTCCCAGAAACCACCGAAGATCCTTTACAGTGACGGGTTTTTTAAAATTCCGCATCGCATTTACTCGAGATGCTGGGGGGTGCACGCCCTTTTCGCTTACGATGTGCCCCAGGTACTCCACTTCTCTAACTCCGAACACGCACTTCGAAACATTCACCACAATCCCAAACTTTGACAGCCGCTCGAATATCAGTCGCAGATGCTGCAAGTGCTCCTTCTCCGAGCTCGACGCGACCAGTATGTCGTCCAGATAACACACGCAGAAATCGAGCCCCCGGAGCACCTCGTCCATGAAGCGCTGAAATGTTTGCGCCGCGTTACGAAGGCCGAACGTCATCACCGTGAACTCGAACAGTCCGAAGGGGCTGGTAACCGCCGTTTTCGGGACGTCTTCTTCCACTATCGGAATTTGATGGAACGCGCGCAACAAATCAACTTTTGAGAAATAGCACATACCATCCAAGTTCATGGATGTATCCTCGATGTGCCTCATAGGATATTTATCCGGGACCGTAGCGACGTTGAGGCGACGATAGTCCCCGCAAGGACGCCAAGTACCATCCTTCTTCGGGATGAGATGCAGGGGACTTGCCCAAGGACTCTTGGAAGGCCGGCAAAATCCTCTATCAAGCAGGAACTGGAATTCGTCTCGTGCTTGCTCTGATTTAGTCGACGTGGGCGGTCCGCCACCGGGGGGCCAACGGTTGTAATAAAATGATTAGTATGATGCACGGGTGTGGTTGCGGCGGCTGCAGGGTTGGTAAGGCTCGGAAATTCCCTGAGTAATGACGAATACGTTGAATTTCCCGACACGGTCGAAATGGACATCTGTTAATGACAACCGATCTTGCCAGAAACACTGGTGCAATTTACGGGGTCCGCGAGCTTATGGTTCTTGAGGTCGATGAGCAGGCCGAAATGCCTGAGGAAATCGGCGCCTAATATTGGCCGCGACACCTTGGCGACACAGAAACGCCAACGGAACGAGCGTGGAAAACCAAGTGAAATCGAAAGAATTCTGTCACCATATGTGCTGATTACGGTTCCATTCGCGGCAAACAGCTTGTACGGCGAAGCGCCTTGCATTGGACGCAGGTGCGAAACTGGGATGACGGAGATGTCAGCCCCTGTGTCAACGAGGAACCTGAACCTTGTGTTTGGGTCGAAAATTTCGAGGCGACTTTTCGAGGAGCCACCAGCTGTCGCCTGCTGGACTAGTGGCTCGACGAGTTTTCCGCTTGCTTGGAGACAAAAGAACATGGCGGCCGACATTGCTTTGCCGCGGCGCAGAAACGGCGATGATAATAACACATTCGGCCGATGTTCCTACGTGGGGCAGCCGATCGAAATGAGGAATGACAAGAGCTGCAACCAGAAGAGCTGCATTGCCGTGACGATGCTTGAATGCGGCTAATCTCCGTTCTTAACTCGTCGATGCCTTTAAGGATTAATTCGCTGTCATCCGCCGGGTCTTTCTGGACGCAAGATACCGCGTCGGGCGCGCCGACACTGGCTATACGATCTGCGGCGGACGCTAACTCCTCGAGGCTACAATGATCGCTGACGGCCAGGATTGCGCGGATGTTAGAGGGGAGCCGTTGGAGCCACAATGACTTTATTAGGTTATCCGGTATGGATTTTCCAGCCGAGCATTGCAGGCGGCGCAAAAACTGGGACGGGCGCAGATCCTCCATTTCAAGTTCGAACAGCACGTGGCGTGTTCTTTCCTCCTCCGTGACGCCAAACACAGCCATCAGCCTTCGCTTCAGGGCATCATACTTTCCCGACTCGGGCGGCTCCTCCACGATGTCAGCAACATGGGACAGGATTGGCATATCCAATCCGGCCACAATTTTGTCGAAACGTGCTGAGTCTGAGGTAATCCTTCCGGTGCGGAACTGCGCCTCAACCCGCGTGAACCACAGTCCCGGTTTGCTATGCCAGAAGGGCGGCAATTTGCTCATGATGGCGTTCGCTTCAACGCCCGCGGTGGTAGTGGCAGCGGAGGCTCGGCCGCCATCATCGGCATCGAAAAACTCGTTTGGTATTCTAACTCGCGTCGAGGTCACCAATTTAGCGAGTGGAAAATTGAAATGACTAACGGCTAAATGCAATAATAACAACACGTATTTATTTGTTCGACCAACTATACAACTTGGTAAATACACGTTCGAACACGATGACTTCTGGCATTAGAATGGCGGCATCATCCTCTCAACAACTTCTCGGCAATCCCGCCTGGTGGTCAGTTACGAAATGAATGAATAGTCGGCAGCAACTTTGACCCGCGTCGGCACAATCTATTGCAGCAATTGAAGGTTTTGGCGTTGGCTAAATCCAAAAAGAAAAGAAGAAAGAGTAAAAGGAGTCCATGCTCTGCTAAGGAGGGTGAAGAATTTCCTGCTCTGTCACCATCGGGTCCCTCAAAGGCTCTTTCAAAGCTGACTATCCCGAAAAAAACCACTCCTATAAATCCCATTCCATTAAATCCCTATGTGATGACGAAAAGTTGACAACGGAACTTATCATTGTTTGCGAGCTCGAAAAGTGGACCCAAATCCTAAAAAGTATGAAACAATTTGAAATTCAACATGATTCTGCAGAAAAGGTCCACTTGGGGATCCAAATAATTCTTCTGACACTACAGAAACCCAGAAAATTTACAAAATACTTGACAGGCACAAAAATAGAATACCACACATATATCCTTCCTAAAGAAAGAGAATGTTAATGTAGTTATCAGGAGTCTGTATGGACTATCGATTAAGGACATCAAGATCTAGAGATCCAGAGGTTTCACTCCATCGAAATCTACTTCATTAAACTAAGAGCTGGGCCATCCAGCTTGGTGAAGGTGAAGGATATATACAATATATGGGCAGTATGTCACCTTGTTTGCACTGTTGCAGTGCACTGCCCTCGCACAGAATAAGTTATGTGCTACAACTGTCAGCAGTTTGGACATTCCTCCAAAAACTGTCACGCACAGGCCCGTTGTGATATATGCGCCGGGCTCCACCATATTTCAAAATGCGCCAGAGAAATAGAGGAAAAGCCGAAATATGTTAAATGTAGCGGAAAAAATCCGGCCAATTATGGGGGATGTCCTCGAAACCCAGTGAATGTCAGCCAAACGTTCACACAAGTTGCAGTAGAAAATAGCAACCAAAACAAAGCCACCACACCACCTACACAATATGCGCAAATTGAAAAAGAGATGTTGGCCATTCGCTCCGCATGTGAGCAGTTTCACGATTATATCGTTTTATCAGATCACAAACTTTTAGTGGCAATTTTCATCAAATTAATGTCCCAAGTTTACTCCAACAGGTTACAGAGGATAAAACTAAAATCATTGAAATATGATATTGAAGTCAGGTACCTTCCGGGAAAAGAGATGCACATAGCGGATACACTGTATCAAGGAGAAAAATTCGGCTACTGTTGGCTAGACATTAAATACTGTAGTTCATAACATCAATGTTGGCGAAAGAAGCACGGGGGAAATCCGTAAAGCCATTCTTAATGATGATGAGTCGAAAGTATCTATAGAGCTCGTACAAAAAGGTTGGCCCAAAAATAAAAATAAAATTGAAGATATTATTTATTAGGAAAATGGTCTTCTATTTTACGAAGAAAAACTCATCATTCCAATTGATCTTCATGCACACATATTGAATAATCTGCACGAAGGGCATCTTGGGATAGCTAAAACAAAGGAGCTAGCAAAATTAACGGTGTATTGGCCAGGTATGAAAAGGCAAATAGAAGATTTTATAAGTAGCTGTCGGACATGTGAGAAACATCAAAATTAAATTGTCGGTCTCCATTGATTCCGCATGAGATTCCAAATCTGCCATTTAGTAAAATGGTATACTTGACTTCCAAGGAAAGCCGTTTCTAGTTTTGATTGATTACTCTCGAAATGGTTAGAAGTCAAATTGTTAGGAAATAAGACATCTGAGGAAATTTCGAGAAAACAAGGAATTATTTGCTGAATTCGTAGTCCCTCATATTATTGTATCGGATCATATGCCATTTAGTTCATATCAATTTAAACAATTTGCATAAGAGTGGAATATTGCTTAATAACCTCTAGTCCAAACTACCCTAGTAGTAATGGTTTAGCGGAGAAAGGTGTAAGGATAGCGAAAAGCTTACTTCGAAAATGTGGGGAAGATGGAAAAGATTTAGAGAGCGGATTGCTGGCATGTAGAAATGCTCCAATTTCGAGCTTATCGGCATCACCAGCACAACTTTTAAAGAGCCGAGTACTTCGCCCCAAATATTCTGTTAAAAAGGAATTATTGAAACCAAAAGTGATTGAAGGAACTTATAAAAGATTAAAAGTAAATCAAGTCAGATATAAAGCATACTACGATAGGACTGTAAGGAAAATGAGAAAAGAGGGGTTTCAAATGGTTGATAATGTCGTTTACCAAAGAAAAAGAATTCGGAAACCAGCTGAGATTATAGAGTTACATTCAACGCCAATATCATTTATTATTCAGAATGAAAATAATCAATTATTGATTCAAAATAGCACAAACTTAAGAAAATCTGAGGACACTGCCAGTTTCAACATGACAGACTCACAATTTTTGGATATTAATGAGCCAATGCTTAATAATTCGGATTCTTGCATTCCACGTATAAGAAATAAAACAGGGCAAAATAAACCAATAATGAATGCAAATAAAGAAATCAATTTTAATATAAGTAGAGAATATCATACACAATTAGGCAGGTTAGTAAAACCCATAAAAAGATTCTTCTTCTTAGCTTTACAGCCCCTCTCTGGCCTTTGCTCCCTGCAAATAGTGCCTCTAAGTGTCTCGGTCCACTAACCGCGTCCTCCAATTTCGAAATCCAAGCAGCGATGAACTGTCCTCGTCAACTGAGTCAGACCAGCATTTCTTTGGTCTCCTCACTGGTCTCCACCCTTCAGTGCTCCCAACGAATACCTTTTTTGGTATCCGTTATTCGTCCATACGATTCATATGCCCAGCTCATTGTAGCTTCCGCAGTCTTACAATCGTTGAGACCTCCGGTTCGTCAAAAATTTCATACAGCTCATGCTTGTATCGAATTCACCTCATCTAGCTTTGCTCCGATTATTCGCCTCAGGTCCCGTCGCTCAAAGGCGTTCAATATATTTGCAAATGCTAGGGTTAAGGTCCACGTTTCACACCCATAGCATAACACAGGTCTTATCACAGTTTTGTATACTTGG
This sequence comes from Odontomyia ornata, assembly GCA_963969285.1. Classification (NCBI taxonomy): domain Eukaryota; kingdom Metazoa; phylum Arthropoda; class Insecta; order Diptera; family Stratiomyidae; genus Odontomyia; species Odontomyia ornata. The sequence goes on along the minus strand of OZ017740.1, from coordinate 150,327,587 downwards.
AGCTTTGTTTTTCTGTGTATGCAGCTGGTCATAAAAAGATACCTAAGTGCAAATTGAATTAAAACATGGTTTATTTAGGAGTTTAAATTACAAATGATAAATTTATTACAACGTACAATAAGGTGATGTTTGCAAGTGTACAATGATGAAGAATTTGTAAAGCACGCAAATAGTAGTCTGTTTCTAATATGATGAATCATTGTAATAGTTGAATTTAAAAACTGTGAAGAAAACAAAAATAATAAAATAAAAAGGGAAGATATTATATATTGAAATGAATTATATTATATTTAGCCCTAAACATTGTTGCAGCTGCGGAAGTCACCGCAATTACAGACATTAAGTTTCGGCAGAGGGGTGTGTAGCCCTGGGTGGCATACTGAGGCCGGCTAGCACTCAGTCGTGTCGTGGGACTTCCGGGACACCCTCTGCTCGTACTGAGCCACCTTACATAAAAACACTAACATGGAGGGATAAGGACGGGAAAGGGGAGGTCATATTGAGAAATGAAAAAATGATTTTTAAGTTAGGACATTGTGGCCGTTTCTATTTCAAGTTAGAAAAACACACAACAACAGTTCATGGAAAAAAGGGGAATATCGTAAAACAAAACTAGCCTATTGGTTTTAAAATAGATTTGTAAAGCGTTGAGAGAAAAAAGCAAAAATTATCATGCGAAAAGCTACTACAACCAACAAATTCGTAATGTAATGAAAGGTAATCTAATGAAAAACTAAAATGTGTGCATTACTCACCCCTATGGATGCTGCTGAGCGCTTGGCAACTGAAACAATATAAACTTTGCTTGAATTTTATATTCTACACAGCCACTAGTCCGCTGGACAGCATTTTATCCCCATTATAATTCAAATAATCACTTCACGTCTACTTCCAATTATTCCTTCAAGTTTATTCTCTCTACCAACAGGAATCCACCCACTGATATTCTTCTCGCGTTTTTCTTCTTTTTTTTCTTTTTTAAGAGTTCCGGCACTTGAATGTTCAGCTATTGTTAAGACTAGCACTTGCCATTTAATTTTTCTTCATCCGTTATTTTTTTTAGTTCAATCACTGTATCCACTTGGTGTCGGTTTTCAAATCCGTCCATTCGGATTCGAAAACATTTCATGGTCTTCTTCTGCTAAGAAGTTCGTTGGCTGCACTGCAAATTTAACTATAATTCTTATTTTCCATCTATAAATATGTTTTAATATTCTATTTTTAAAATACTCAATAATAATAATAATCACAACAAACTTTAAAACTTTGAATTCCCTCTTTTTTCTTTTTCTTTTCTTGAACTCGGGATCTTTCATGCACGTACGAATTTTATCACTGCTCACCTCCGTCTCCAACAGATTCTTTACTTTTTCACCGTCACTATTCCAAACTCAATCATATCTCCACCCCAAAATCAGATTCAACACCGCGAAAAACTTCCATTTCTTCGCAAAACCAAATACTGAATGCCCCAGATCCAAGAACCCAATTCCGCATTTCATCTCCAGCAAATCCGATCCCGCAATCCTCTCATTTTTCATTACTGCTGCCGTATCTGGGTAACGTAATCGAGGTTCATACATTTCGATTCCGCTACCCACACTTCTTTTCGTACCGAAAAGCGCAATAATTTCCGTTTTTCATATATGGCAATTTGCATAATCAAAGAAGTGTTCGATTGGATGCAAAGTGTCACATATACATATACGGAAACTATTGATTTTGCCGATACTCCAAAAAGAGTGCTTCCCTGCGCTCGGGGAACTTGACCCAGGGTCCCAGCAGACCCCCGGTCGAGAATTCGCAACGCTACCAACAGAGCCATGTTTTGTTGATTTTCCATTCATCTAATAAGCAACTTCAACGATGCATCTAGGATGAAATTGAATTTTGTTAGTAGGGAAACGTGAATGAATTTTCGTTAGTATGAAAAAATAAAATTTGTTAGTGGGAGCTAGTGAATAGAATTAGTTAGTATGAAGGAAGGAATTAAGTTTTGTTAGGGAAAATGTATTGAATGAAGTTTTGTCAGTGGGAATTAATGAATGGAATGTTGTTAGTGGGAAAATTAAAATTATTATTATATATTATTTTTTTTGTAATCCAAAATAAGGGAAAAGGGTAGGATTGTGATGATGTGGAAATTAAAATTATTGGGAAATTGGTAAAATAAAAAAAATATACACAAGGGAAACGGTATAAATGCGCACAGGAAGGTGGAGAGGTTACGGCGGTAATTTGAAGTTGAGAATGGGAGAATGTCGGCACACGGGAATTCGCAACAACATCTAGTGCATCTAAGTTTAGTACATAAGAATATATGATATTTAGAGGTTAAGCTGAAATGCCAAAGAGTTTTACTGTGTAATAAATAGCATGAGTCAGTCATAAATCATTCCATCTCAATCGTACAAAGTTGATATAAAACAAGAAGTGCCGCGGAACGAGCTTCGGCAAACCGCCTTACTCGCTGGGCGGTTAAGTGTGGGATCCAGACTAAAGCAGCGAGTTGGCGCCCACGCCTGTGCGCGGTGAATAAAGCGGGTACTGCAGGGCCCGGTGCCGTAGCGCCCAAACCGTATGGGGTAACAACTCACATTGGTTAGGGGGTTTGTGAAAGAAAGCGGTACCTGTCTGTTCGTCCGACTGGTCATCCGTCAGTGCCTCACAGCAAGTTTTCTCAGGAACTAGAAGAGCTACCATCATCAAATTTTGAGAGCAACTTAGAAGTTTTTGGTCAATGAATGTTTCATAGCCGAGAAGAATTTCAAAGGTGTTTAAGGGGGTCTCCCTAGAAAAGGATGTGATCTTTTAGAAAAAATGTTCATCGAAAATAATTGTGTAGGATATCAAATGAAAGGTATTGTTAAAATTTTTTAATATCTGCTGTTAAAACTGCAATATCAATCGCGGGGTATGGATGGAAAGCAGAAGATGAAAAAGCTGTGTCTTGGCTCACTTCATGTTCTCGCTACAAAATCAATACCGCAGCACAATCTAGTCTACCAGCTTCCGTTCGTGGTGCACAAGTAAATATGTATTTGGAGACAATGTCTACTCGTAGATTTAAATTCTTCAGTGCTTTTGGCATACTCGTACAAACGTAACAAATTGGCAGACAGGCAGAGTTAAATATAATATGTGATATTAACTTGGATGCAAATATTTAATTGGACTCCAATATTTTCGCCTATTTTTGATATTGCATCCTAATAATTCTGGTTCTAATTAATTCCAATTTTTCTTCTAATCAATAAAAAATAAAAGCAACTCATCAAATTCAAAAAATTAACTCACAATAAATGAACTCAATTTTTGTTTATTGCAAAAGTATCCATACAATTAGTTGTGTTGTATAATGAAACCATCATAATTTTTTCAAAAAACAACAAGCATCTCCATGCATAATTACAATGAGATTTTAGATTATTGAAAACTTTAGATTATAATGCATTTAGATTATACTTTAGATTATATTGCATAATTAACTCTGAAATGATTATCTTGCTATATTTCCTAAACATAATAAATGTAAAAAAAGATGATGATGAGTTTAGTATACTAAAATTTATTGTAAAGTTTGACATGCTGTTTATTATAATCCACATTTTGTAACATAAATTTTATCTTGCAAGAAAATAATTTAACTTTTCATTATAATGTTATGCTAATCCGTATCACATTTTATTTGTAGAATTTACTTTAATTTGTTGGTAGTTAATCTAACCGGATCTAAATTACCATTTTTAAATTATAATTTAAAGATAATTTGATAGAAATGATTACATTCAATGTAATTCGAAAATAACAAATTGTTTCTAAAATCACATTATTTTGAATTGTATTTGTATTAAAACCATCGAAATGGCATCAGATCAAATGATTTATCTTATTGTAATCATAGTATAAAAGACAATAAAAAAAAGGCATTTGCGTATATTGTAAACTTTCGGTTAATGTTGTTTGTCTATAGAACCCAAACTAGAAGATGGAACATTCTGATTGTTTGATTCGATCTTATAAAAGTTCGAACGGCATTTTTCGTATGTTAATGGCATTTTATCATCATTTCTTGCGTGTAAGAGTGTTGCAGAAGTTTTTTATAGCTTATTGATGTACAGATTAATTGATTTATAAAAAGCACTCAGCAATTTCGTAAAAAACACATCTAGCAGATGGGCGCCACGACTTCGGTGTCAGACGGGTATGGTCTTTGTGGTATTTTTAATAACGATCTTTCATAAATAAAGATGCATTCCATTGCTTTGTTGGCTTACTAGCGCAAACCTGTACGAAAAAAGGTTTATTTGTGATGAATTGTGAATTCGCGGTGCTCATCAATGCGGCGGAAAACACGTGTGAATGCGGTATTGTATCATATGGTCCTCCAAACATGGCAGAGTCTATGACACATCACCGCGCCTATCCGTACTTTATCATAAACAGCTGAAATATTGCACCCTTCCAAATTTTGCGCACTTATCATAACAATCAATGTATGTATTAACATTTAAAAAAATAGTTATAATATTATGGATAGTAATTACATTAAAAATACATGTCATATATATTTTAATAGTTTAGCATTAAGCTGAAAGAAGTCAAGAAGATAATTATCTAGACGAAAACAATCGCCTCGAGATTTCAAACATGATTTCAAGACATACTGAAAGATTAATTTTCAATTTCTTACTTTGTTGAACATTCCACATAGTGGAGTGAACTTTGACAAGTTAGAAATGAAACAATTGCGATTTGAGTCTACGGCAAACAAGGCAATGACGTTAGATATTGCAAATCTGTTATTAAAATTGTAAACGAAACAGTTACAATCAATAGTGTAGAATAAAATCGAAAAATGAAAAGAAATGCTATCATCATAACTAAGTGGTATTCACGATCAATTAGCGGAAAATATAATGAAAGGCAGGAAATATAGGAGTTGACGGAATAAAGTTTAGTGTAAGAAGACATTCTCTAAAAGTATCTATGGTAACATCATTTTCAATTAAGGATGATTCCAGAAACATGGGTTCCGTACATCAGACACGTCAGTTGTCTTTTGGCGAGCTCTAGATTGTGTGTAACCTCAAAATGCCCATCAGAAATTAGCAAAATAAACAAGTGAAAGAGATTAACAGTATCGCTGCTTTGTTTAGTATCCAAAAAATTTACGAAACTTCTAGAAAATAAGACGAAAAGGTACACAATTTACGCTGCTTTAGAGCAATATGAAGTCTGCAGAACTGGTCAATTTACGACGAATTCATTCTTAAGAGACAACCAGGTACTCGGAAAACGTTTAAAGCTTAACATCCATGTCTATCAAATTTAAATGCACTTTTTCGTCAATCTTGTTAAAGCGATAATCGCAATAACTAAATCACAAGAACAAACATTAATTTATCGTCACCTTTTCACGAAAATCAGACTTTAAAAGCGGAAATCGCCTAGCGTTGCTACCGATGGAAGAAGGCTCTGAGATATAAAAATGAAGTTAATCAACCTGAAATGCAGATGAAATAAACAGTTTTTCATGGTTATTTAGAACTGTAAAAGTACGATTTCGAAATAACGAGGAAAATGCTAACATTATGGCTCAATGAGGATAAAAACGACTGTATCCCTTGAAGTTTATCGTACTATTCATGCTCTAGGAATAAGTAAAGGCATCAAAACTGTTAAAATAAAACAAATTCTGCCCTAGAAGTCAGTGTCAGAAAAATAAATATACTACTTATACAAAAGTACATGGACTCTTACAAGAAAATCTATTAAATACTGCCGAAAGACTCATTCTGAAAATGATTGTGTCAGCACGCCGGGATGCTCAAGCTATTTAAAGTATACGGTCAGAGCTCTGAATGGTAATACAACTAAGACCACACTGTGCTTGTCGTGAGCAACAAAACGAGGGAAAAAGAATCTTATTAGTTACATAAAAATTAAATATTCTCATAAAAGCAAGCAGATGAGATGCATCATCATATCCACGTTATGAGGATAAGTTCAGTCGTTAAAATATATCTTCAAACAATTATCATCCTTTTATTCGTAACTAGCATGATGTGAATGTGAATATAATATCATGGGCGAACGTACAATAAATGAAACATCAAGATTTACCCCAAAAATTCATAGAATATAAGAATAGAACTTCTGCAGATAACATAGTATAGGAGTTTACTATTCCTGTAGCAAAAGGGAAAATCGATCGTCGAGTTATGTTACGAGTATAGATAAACGCATTATCATTCTTCTTTCGTAGGCGCTTCGGGACTAATGCTTATGCAGATACATCGATCTCATTCAATGATTACAAAAATCCAATTAGTAAAATGTCGTACTATCCAAAGAACTCACATAATAAAAATAACTTTTGTTAAATTGCTAAAAATATCGTAGTTCCATCCAAGAGTATATCTAAGAGTAAGCATTTACATACGACAAAAGTATAGTTCTGCTGCTTTTGTTCCCGAAAATATCTACAATCAACATGTAACTAAACCAGTATATTTGTCATTAGAATCGAAATTTAAATACTTGCATAAATGCTAGCAGAGAAATAAAAATTGATTTGTGGATTTCGAAGTTAAACTCAACTCGCATAATTCCGTTGATAAATTTGTGAATGCATGATGTTTGCTGTTTCAGCAGTAATTTTGAACGATAATAATTAAATGAAGTTAGTTTTTATGAATTTGAAAAAAAAAATACAACAATCGGTTGCTTTTGTTTTCTTTTAAATTCCAAACTTCGTTCATACAGAATAAATTTATCATCACTGTTTAGAATATGATAAAAGTGTGCACTTATATCGATCACTATTTGCTTGACATTTAAAGAGCCGAAATTTGTCAAAACGATTTCAGAGATGTTTTGGACTTCTTCTTGTCTTGTGTTGAAATCGGTTTTGCCTGTCTGTCAGTCTTTGTGTCACAGCAGTTTTTCTCCGAAACTATTGCAGTAACAGACACCAAACTTGATAGGCAGATTAAAAGTTATGATCCTTTGAAAGTTTTGGTATCTATAAATTTTCCAACGGTTTTTCAGGAGGCTCGTCCTCCCCATATCGGAAATGGAGGCTTAAACAGGTTGTGTGGGGAGTCAAATGAGAGCTATTGATGAGAACTTCCCAGAAACAGCGTGAGCAGCTTCGTGGAGTGCAGGGAGAGGGGAAACAATGAAAAATTTGTGTCCCCTCCCTTACGAATGGACACTTGTGTTTTAGAAATTCTGAAAAAAATCGTGGACATATGTAGGTCTCTATAGGTAAAACAACGACAAATATCTTAGAAGTCAAAATTCGCTCACATTTGTTAAAAAGAGTATTGAAGAAGTATGGTTGACGAAGTAATCTGTTTGATGAAAATATCTATATGAAATTCTTCAATAAATAATATCTTATTTTGAATGATTACCAGTTTAATCAAAAGTTTATTTTCAACTTTACAACAAGTAGAAGTAAGAATGTTAAGGCTTGTTGCCGATTCTCTTGTCCTCTGCCACCTGCAGTCGACTTTGTCCACTGGATGGTAATTTAGCCACCACTTAAGAGGACACGAGGGTTGGCTTTTTATGGAAGCCCCATGTTAGCTGAAAATTTCTTTTGAACAGGAGGTTGCCATCTTCCGGCTACCTTTAAAAATGTTTCCTTGGCTTCGTCCAGCCAACCACATGCTACACTCGTCAGGTACTGTCTCGGCAGAGGAACGGCAACAAGTCAACATTCTTAAGATCGAAACAATGGCGGACATTGTATCTAACTCGCCTTTCTTTTGTGTTATCCCCCCTGTATAACCAGTGAGAACAAACAACACCTCGCTACTTGGTCGTGCTGTTCCCAGCTGACCATATGCTGCTCAGACAGCACCTGACGAGTGTAGGATTATAAGAATCCTCGAGTAATACGTATTCGAATTATAATGTTAATAATTGTTTATAATTAAATTTAATTAAAACACTTTTCTTTCCTTTATAACAAATTTAAATATCACTTTTTATTTTACTCAATTTTAACTTATTATAAAATGACAAACTTTCACTTTTTAAAACAATTCTTCCGGACCGAATTGAATCTTAATCGTAACTACTAAACTTCAACAATTAAATCCGGATCCAAACCCTTTTGTTTACATTAGATTAAACTTCTGAATTGGATCAATCTTTTATTTCTTAATCTGCTTGTGTGCATATTTTTGCTTATCGAAATATGGGCATTTGTTTTCGTTATGGTTTTCTGAATGGCAGCAATTGCAGAAATACAATGTCTCGTATTAGATTTTATTATTATTATTTCCGTCCGATGGCATATTAGAATTTAAATTGTTTTTTAAAATATCGAGTCACAGAAACTATGGCTTTCAAAGAATTTTAATTAATTTGAAAATACTTAGTTGTGAAACTCTGAGTTTCAAGTTACAATTAATGGAATTGATTTCCTGTTGAGTGACGATGCAATATTTGAAATCTAGTTCCAAAACAATTGATTAGCTCCCTTTTGCGTTGCGCAATATCTTCAGAAATGATTCCTCCCTCCTTAAGATGCGCGTCCTCGTGCATTGTATTTACATTTACTTTAATGTTTGAATTATGACTGGAAAATTTGTAATAGATGATTACAACAACGGCGATTATAATTAAAATTATCATCAAATCGGTAATTAAACTTTTCCGTGAAGCTGTATTATGATCCAATTCAAACAATCTAATGTGATTTATATTTTGAATATTCTGGGCATGAATTTCTTGTAACGCTAAATTTTCTGTTCTCTATATGTAATATTAGGGTTTTGTACTAAAATACAAAACCCTATTGCAATCACGACCTGTGTCCGTCTGTCCGTCCGTCCGTCCGTCCGTCCGTCTGTATGTCACAGCACTTTTCCCCCGAAACTATAAAGGCTACAGCCATGAAACTTTGTGGAAAGGTCATAAGTGGTGACTTCTTGAAAGTTCAAGGGTGGAAAATATTTTCAAAGGGGTTTAAGGGGGGTCTCCACACATCGGGAGGTGACCCCTCAAAAAAAATTTTTCACCATTGGTAGTCGAGTAGGGTGTCATTGGAAAGGTCCCAATGAGATCTTGTCAAAACAAGTCTTAAATTGCCTTGTGAGTACAGAGGGGGGACAGGGGAAGAGGAAATGTATGAGCTTCTCGCGTACCCCCCTCGCGATTGGACACCTTCCATCTGAAAAAATCTGAAAAACATCATGAATGTAGGCCTTAATGAGTACAACAACAACAAATACATGAGAAATCGAAATTCACTCAACTTTGTTAGTAAAAGTATGATTTATCGATTTTATGTTTTCTTGAATAAAATCTAAACGGTTCCCTTAAATTCGAATTTGGCAAACAGATGACTATTTATAAGATTGATATTTTCTGAAAGTTTCATAAAGTTTGAATAGTATTTAACGAAGATATAGCGATTTGATTTTTCCTGTATTACTATGGAACAATTTGCCCTGTATTAATTACTATGGAAACATATGGCTATGGAGCCATATGCGCTTTTTACCGACTAAGACGCTACAGCTTTGCTAGGATTTGCATGAAAATTGAAGGAATGATAGGTATCATGAAGATGGGTACATACAATTGAAACAAGTCGAAGAGGCAGGAGAGAGCTCCTAGCAAAAGGGCTTTGTAACCATTCGAAGGTTCGAAATTACAGTACAGAGGAGTGGCCCGTGAAAAAAAATTTCATGAAAGGTAGCCGATATGAGTATCAACTGAAAGTTCTCTATAAGAGCTTTTCAAAACAGTTCTTAAACTGACAGTTTTTGCTTCTGTGGGGGAACAGAGGAGGAAATACATGAAAAATATCTTTCCTCCCTCACGAATGGACACCCGTGATCTAAAAAATCTTAAAAAATTATCAAGGGAGATATTCATGGGTGTAACTATAACAAATACCCCAGAAGTCAAAATTCTTTCCACTTAGCTAATAATAGTATGATCCTCGAACATGACATGTTTCTTGATTTTATTCGTTGCTGGTTACTGCATTTTGTAAGTTGAGTACAAAACCCTTCTGACATGAGCATAGGTCTGTCTACCCAACATGTTTTTAATTATATTTGGTAAAATTACATTAGTATATTTATTTATTTATTTATTTATTTATTCAAATATACGGGCATAGCCCATTATAAAATAAAAATACAATTTGTGGCGCTTAAATTATCGTAAAATTACCTCTTAGTTAGTAAGAAGCTAAATAATTAGATGTTATTCTTCAATAATGGATATTTGCTCATCATTGAACAGAATTTTTCCTCTCAAAATTCTTTTAATTTCATTAACAGTAGCAAAATTTAAATCTATATTACCAAGTCTCCTATTAACAACATTAGATGCTCTTATAATAACATTTCTATATAGATAAGTATTAATAGGTTCCGATTCTTTAGAAAATACTATATTAGTTGGCCGTAAACATCTAGGCGGAACATGCCAATTTACCTTTCTTAGTAAATCTGGGGAGTCGACTCCTGAGTTTATTACTTTATATAAAAATAGCAAATCTTGATAAGTACGACTACATTCTAAAGTAGGTAGTCTTGTTACTTTTAAAATGTTTGAATAGTCATGATCATTAAATGACATCGGATTACCAGTACGAAAAGAGTACGCTCTTAAAAATCTATGCTGTATGCGTTCAATTTCTTTAGATAGTACGTTAGTATTAGGTGAACATATTTCTGATGCATATGTTAATAAAGGCTTAACTAGTGTTTTGTACAATTCTAAAAATATCGAGTAATATCTGAGAATGTTCCACTACTTTAATTAAATCATTAATCATAAAAATAAATAGTAACGGTCCACAATGAGAACCTTGCGGAACTCCAGACGTGGCTTCGAACTCGTAGCTCTTAAAGTTTTTGATTGTTACAATTAATTTACGGTGTGCTAAAAAACCTTCAATCCATTTGAGTGCATTTCCAACAATTCCAACTTTTTCTAATTTTTGTAATAAAATTTTATGACTTACTTTGTCAAATGCAGCTTTCATATCCGTATAAATAGAATCAACCTGTATCTTACACTTTAAGCTATCATTAATAAAATTGGTATAAATGGCTAAATTTGAAGTAGTTGATCTTTTTGGCATAAATCCATGCTGACCATTAATAATTACCTTTCGTAAATAATTCGAAATCTGAGACTCTGTTAGCAAGTCAAATAGTTGCCCGAAAATTGAGTTCTTAACAATAGACCTGTAATTAGCAACATTTTGCTTGTCACCTTTTTTAGGTACAGGAATAATAAATGATGTTTTCCAAATAGATGGAAATATTCCGGACCTATATGATTTTTGATAAATTAAAAACAATGGTTTTGTCAAATGATCACTGAAAGTCTTTACAAATTTTACTGGAATTTTATTTGGACCCATGCTTAATTTATTACTTAAATCCAAGATCGATTTTTTTATTTCTATTTCAGATATTTGAAAAGTGTATAAGGGCATAAGATTGAAATAATTTCCATCAATACGCTGGAAACTCTGAACAGTATCAGTTAAGTTCGTTGAAGAAGTATAGGTTTGTTTAAAATGGTCAGCAAAGAGATTCACCGTGACATCACCACTGTATGATTTTAGATCATTCAAATAAACAGAATCAGGGATGCTTCTATTTTTGGAATTATTTACATCAACAAAACCCCAGAATTTTTGAGGATTCTTTTTAATATCTTGTTCAATTTTTTCCATATAAATACAGTGCTTAGTTTGTGTCAATCTTTTACATAAAGCTCTTTGATGGCTGAAATCACTATAAGTAATTTCGGAAGGTGATTCTTTGAATCTGCAATGCGACATTTTCTTTAAAGTAACTGCACGTTTCAGCTCAGAATCAAACCAGGGAGGATATGAAGAAGAGTGAACAACTTTTTTAGGGATTTCGTTAACAATTAAAGTGTACATTTTTTGATAGAAGATGGATGTCATTTCATCAATGGATAAATTATTAGAAAATTCAAAATCCCAATCAATAAGTGCTAATTTGTAATTTATATTGTTAATGTTCATTTTGTTAAAGTCATATACTTCTTCTTTAAAGGTAATAGTTTTCATTTTACCAAAACGCACAGTTGCAACTATAGGAAAAGGATGCGCTTCATCTAATACAGTAATTAAAGAATCATCAGATTTCTGATAACTAGCATCTAAAAAATCAGTAAAGAGTAAATCTAAACAGTTTCCTGCTTTATTAAATTCATTAATTATTTGCTTACATTGACATCGGTTAGCAAGGTTTACAAAAATATCAACAGCCGCTCGAATGTGCCAGTTAGGATGAAAACCATGAACTAATGTTACTTCGTTTACGAAATCCCAGCTATATCCTGGTAGATTGTAATCACCGCAAAGAATAGAATTAAAGTTCTTTAACTCTTGCATCATATTATCCATTGCATTTGAATATTTTTTTAAATTTTCCAGATACTCCAACCTATATTTGTATTCAAAAGGTGGAGCATATGTTAGAGTAAAGAGAGTTTTTTGTCCGTGGAAGTTAATTAAAAGTGATATAAATTCAACACCCCGCTTTTGCTCATTTATCACATTACACTTGTAACAGTTTTTAATATAAATCAGCAAACCACCACCACGGCATTTATTTGTTTGTTGGAAATCTCTGTCCGATCTGAAAGTTTTGTAGCCAGGTATAACTAATTCAGCGTCATATACTTGCTCATCTAACCATGTCTCTGTTAAAGCGATAACATCATAATGAATAATATTGGTATGCATATTTTGTTTAAATTCGACAAGTTTTTGTCCACTTTTAAGACTTCTCACATTTTGATAATAAATAGTTATTTCTGCTGTCTGATTTGAGTTAGAACTTCTTTGTGGTTTTTTTGAAGATAACCCTTCTTTTCCTTAATCATGACAGTGCCATTAATAAATTTAATTTGCAAATTTTCTTCTCCATTTGCTTTTCTTCTATTCAATTCATTGACTAATTTAGAATACTGACTACGTTGCAATTCAGTTCTATCCGGAACACACTTTACATTTGAATCTGTGCCCTTTTTAGAATGAACAAGTAGCCAATGTGCAAAACTTTTATTCATGAACATGACTTTCAGTGGACGAGTTACAGCACTTTTTGGCTCACCGAGTCTGAATGCACGCACATCAACAGCTTTGAATGGTGCACTAGGAAAATTTAATAAGAGTTGTAGTATGTCGTCATCGGTTGATTTTTGCTCTTGCAAATTGTAAATAACAACATTAGACTCGCGCCGGCTTCGGTCGGAAACTTCAGCGAGAATGAAATCTTCGGTATCGGTTTTCCACTTGTCAAATTTTTTATGTATTGATGAAACATTTTCGGTGAGCTCGATTATTTCAGAACTATGATTATTAACTTTAGACTCGATTTCATTTAGCCGTTTTTCATTTTTCGCTTCTAAAGAGTCAATACGTTTAACTAAGTCATTATGATTTCCTTTGATATCATTACGCAAAGCTTGCAATTCTTTCATGAAAGAACCTTTATCAAGAGGCTGCGATGCCTGTTTCTCAACACAACATTTAAGTAAACCAACTTGTGCTTTTTTAACCCGAGAATAACACGATGGATGATAATATTTATCACATTGATCACATTGGACGGCATCAGCAAGATTGGCGATAGGCCCTTTCGTTGAACACACAAAGCACTTCACGTCCGACATTTTGAGGTTATCTTATCCGTGGATATAAATTTTAAGTTTAACAATTTTAATTAAACCAATTGCACTTTGTAAGAAACCGATTTCAAAAACAAATAGTTTCCAATACACGAATCTTAACTTTGCTTCAATTTTTTGGACTTAACTTGATTAAATTTCAAAAGAATAACGAGAGCGACTTAAGAGACGTGCGTACAAGATGCCACACACGTATATTTATATACTACATTATTTTTATTAATGAAGGTTATATTTCCTAAGGTTACCTTTCAATTCGCAAATTTGATAATATTATGATTTTTAATTATAATTAGTTGATCATTGCAATTTTGATATAATGGGGTGATGTTAAAAAAATTTTTATTATAATTATATTTTCAGTTATTCTGTTAATGCTTTGGTGTCCGTTTTTTCTCATCGTACTATCTTGAGGATTGGCTAGAATTTTACTTATACAGATGTCTTGCACAGGTTTCAATTTGTTCTTCCCATTTGTCTTTTCATCATATAAAAATACCTTGTCATTTGTACATAGTATATTGATATATGGTGTTAATACCTCTAAGTTATTTATATTAGGAATAGGTATAATGGATAATTGTAATGATTTTACGTTTAAAACTCGTACGAACGAAGTCGGAACCGACCTCTCATCGGTCCTAGACGTGAAGTCTGAGTTGTGTCAACGAATGGTACGAACCGGTCAACAAGTCCGTGCATCCGGAATCCATTTCGCGGTGGGTGCTTGTCGGCCAGCTAGCTCGGAGAGGATTTCGGTCGCAGGTCTTTAAATGGATTACACTCAATTACATATTTCAGCCACCATTGAATGCCCGTTTCAAACGCATCGAAAACACAAACATACGGAAAAGAAACCTACTTTACTTTATTCCGTATTTCTTCATCGTTCCAGTCAATTACAAAAACCTAAATTCAATTTCGCGTTCCCGAATTTTACCGACGCGGTACCGAAAATACACTACGTGATTACAATCCTGAAGAAATCTACGCGAAAAAAAAACAAGGCAAACGAAGGTACCGCGTACCGCACACGACGCGAAACCGACCATCCGCGGATTTTTCAAAACCCTACCCTCTTCACGGCATACTTACCATGCACTCCCACTGCCTCTGAAAAAGAAGGACCGCTGGAAAGGAAGGTCGTGTTTAAATTAGCAATTCATTTTGTATTTCCTGTCTTCAAATTTCAAATAAAAATTATGTGCTGTTAAAATGTAACTTAATAATCTTAAAATATGGAAAAGGCAACTTATGCCGTTGTTCCTTTAGGTATACAAAAAAACCTAATATTTTGGTTGGACAGTCTTAGTGAAAAATAGGCTCTGTATAACTAGCTATAAGTTTACCTTATTTTTCTAACGCAAAATTTACAAGTCATGCAACCGATAAAAATATGCATTAAGGGCCCTTAACAACATAACCAAGCTCATCCTATCCTATACAAGAGTAAATTAGATATCATGTGACTCAGATAATATGGTAATATTAAAGTATATTCCCTATGAATTTAAATACGTTTAGTATACAGTTCTCGTTGAATAATAACATTTGCCGTTACCAATTAATGAGTTAATTATTTCCTTAATTAAACAATCATACGGTAACATCAATATTAGTCTATGAAATCAAAACATAAATTTCAAACTTAAAATAATCAATACTTATTTGCTTTAACAAATCATTCCTAGTTGGCATTTGCTTTTATTCCTTTGTTTTGTCTCATTTTGTTTTTATTTGCTTTTCACATTGTTTCGTTTGTGTTTTCATTTGTTTCTGCTTTAGCTTTGTTTCACTAAGGACATATTCGAAGTTGTTCCCAATTTTTAAAGATTCCTTTGCATTGTTTTTCTATCGTAAACGAAAAGATTTTTGTTTTTGCGATTTTCAAAATTACATTTTATCTAGCAAAGAGCTTTCATAATTGTTTATATAGGAATTTTAGTGCGCCAAAAATGTTCAAATAATTCGAGCTTGATGGTTGTCCTTCTCATTTGGAGCACTTTACATGTTCTATTCAGTTGCCCTTGCTATAATTTACAATTGTCTGAACAGAGTGAAAAGTTGCCACAAAAATTGTCATAAATATGTGCTACATTTGAAGTAGGAAAAATAATAAAAATAAATACTTAAAGTCTTTTTAATTCCTATATATATAGAATCTTCGTCTATAAGCCATTATGAGAGCTCTATTCGGTTTATCGGAATATATTTTTTTTTATTCTTTTTAGACCATTGTTGAATTTTTTTTATGCTTTTATTTTCATATCTTAACTGCAGTCGGTAGCTGCCTAGTCTCAAATACATATCTATTAAGGTTGATTCAAAGTACATATTTGAAAACGTTCGTTTAACTTTAATTAACACATGCACAGATTATATATTTTCCACATGTGTCACTATAGAAATGATTCTAAAAAACCTACTCAAATTATACTTATGCTTGTCGACTACTCGTTAATGTGTGCAATTAATATTACATTCATAAAACAAGTTGGGTAGACAGACCTATGCTCATGTCAGAAGGGTTTTGTACTCAACTTACAAAATGCAGTAACCAGTAACGAATAAAATCAAGAAACATGTCATGTTCGAGGATCATACTATTATTAGCAAAGTTGAAAGGATTTTGACTTCTGAGGTATTTGTTATAGTTATACCCACAAATATCTCCCTTGATAATTATTTCGATTTTTTAAGATCACGGGTGTCCATTCGCGAGGGAGGAAACACATTTTTCATGTATTCCCGCCCCCCCTTTGCCCCACTGAAGAAGAACTATTTTGAAAATCACTCATAGAGAACTTTCAGTTGATACTCATATCGGCTACCTTTCATGAAATTTTTTTTTCAGGGGCCACTCCTCTGTATGTAATCATCGATTCATGGCCTGTTTTTTAGAATCTTAGAATGGTTACAAAGCCCTTTTGCTAGGAGCTCTCTCCTGCCTTTCCGACTTGTTTCAATTGTATATACTCATCTTCATGATACCTATCATTCCTGAAATTTTCATGCAAATCCTAGCAAAGCTGTAGTTTCTAAGTCGGTAAAAAGCGCATATGGCTCCATAGCCATATGTTTCCATAGTAATACAGGGCATATTGTTCCATAGTAATGCAGGAAAATTCAAATCGCTATAACTTCGTTAAATATTATTCGATCTTTATGAAACTTTCAGACAAGATCAATCTTATAAATAGTCATCTCTTTGCTAAATTTTATTGAATTTAAGGGTACCATCTAGATTTTATTCAAGAAAACATAAAATCAATAAATCATACTATTACTAACAAAGTTGAGTGAATTTTGACTTTTCATGTATTTGTTGTTGTTGTACTCATTAAGGCCTACATCCATGATTTTTTTCAGATTTTTCGGATGGAAGGTGTCCAATCGCGAGGGGGGGGTACGCGAAAAGTTCGTACATTTCCCCTTCCCCTGCCCCCCTCGGTGCTCATAAGGCAATTTTAAGACTTGTTTTGAAAAGATCTCGTTGAGACCTTTCCAATGACACCCTACTCAACTACCAATGGTGAAAATTTTTTTTTGGGGGGTCACTTCCCTATATGGGGAGACCCCCTTAAACCCCTTTGAAAATTTTTTCCACCATTCAACTTTCAAGAGGTCACCACTTCTGACCTTTCCACAGAGTTTCATGGCTGTAGCTTCTATAGTTTCGGAGAAAAAGTGCTGTGACATACAGACGGACGGACGGACGGACGGACGGACGGACGGACGGACGGACGGACAGACGGACAGACGGACACAGGTCGTGATTGCAATAGGGTTTTGTATTTTAGTACAAAACCCTAAAAACTACTCATTACAACATGACTGTGTGACGTTCATTTAAGACATTCTTACTGGATTTACGGTTTTGTTAAGATTTTATCATTTATTCATACCTACAAGAAAAAATCACTTTCGTATATCGTAGGAGACTGTGGCATAGAAGGCGCCAAGATTGCTTGCTATTAAATTTCAAGAGAACTTGATATTTGTTAACTCTTATATACATTTGTTTCTTTATATATGATTTGTTTTATTTATTTATTTTTTCTTTCTTATTAAAAAAAGTTATAATTAAATTTTATTAATAGCTTTGAATCAACTTTAATTTGTGATGTTTCGTGTTATTTCTCATAGGGGGTAATAGATGAGCTATAGATTTGCATATCAGACAAGATTGCACTCTAGGCAGATTTCTTATCGATACCTCTCAGCAATGAGGTTTATATATTTTTTTATGTTTATAATTTTTAACTCAACTTGTGAATAAAAGTTAATCATTGAAATGCATGTAATGCAAATTGAACTGATATAATCGCGATAATTGGAACAGATACATTTTATGCACTTCAAATGGCGGTTACTTACACTTTTTCAGTTAACATTATTTACTAGTAATAGAAATACAAAAAAAAATATTAAAGAACGTAATCGAGTTTTCTAAGGAAGAGGATAACAAGCCAATATTCTGTACGTAAATATAAAATTTTCTAAGCAATAGTATCTACAAAATATTTACTAGAGAAAATATTGTGACTGTTTACAGATTCCTCACCAGATGAACAATATGTATTAAAATTTCCTATTATGATTGACGGTGGTTAAATGCATGTTATAAATGGTTCGGTGCTTCAAATTTATGAGTAAAGCAGTGAAAGTTAAGGAACATTTACACTTGTATGTTGGAATGTAAATCAGTTCAATAAAATTTAACGCCTCTAAAAATTTATGATATTCAATACAAACTAAATATGCTGACAATCAGGACATTAGACCATATTCAATTTTAAATACAGTTTTGGTTAGAATCGAAAATTCTGAAAATTTAATGATGGAAATGTAGTTCAAATCAATCCCTATTCATATCGATTTAAAATAAGAAAGTGCATAAAAGCATTTGCGCTGTATTGATGCGTAATTCTTCGAAAATTACCTGGCAAATGAATATAGCAAATAAAAACGACGAACTGCATCTATAACACCATCGCGTGCGATGTGTGATGTTGAACAGCTATCATCTAACCTAACTTTTGGAAACTGCTTTCTAAACATATCTTGCTCCGAGACTTATTCCACTTAGCACTTACTTGCTTACCTCCACATATCCTCCATGACCTCGTCCGTCACTATGTCACCTTCCCCGGCAAGGCATTCTTGGGTGTCCGATGCGCCATGACCACCGCCAGTCGGTCTGCACTGACGAAAAAATATTGTGGTTAGGTATCCCCTTCGGGTTCACACTTTACTCACTTGGCTTTCCGAAGTGCAACAACTTCTTGAAAAAATTAATCCGTTCCGTTTCGAACGCTTTACCAGCTTGTTATTTCTCACAATCAAACTATTTATAAAACGTACAGGTATAAGTATCAAATTCCAGTTCATTGTCCGTGACTAATAGTCACATGAGTATCTCTGTATCTATTCGGGCATTCACTGATTATTTTTGTTTTTGCCATCAACTTAGTCATCAATAGCTATTCAATTTTGCAATATGATCAATTCATCCTAGCTCAGCAGTTTCCTACGGAATAACTCGTACTCAAGTCTGGACGCTAAAATCGATCCATCACTGATTCACCGCTCCGAATACGTCACCGGTCATGAATTGCAATTACAACTATGTACAACTCTTGTGTCAGACACCAGGGCCAACTTGTCATCTGGCCCGTTTGACATTCCCCGACTAAACCGATGTAGGATGGGAATGTCGTCCAAAGCTGACGTTAGCTCGAAAGCCATATGGTAAAGATGGGCATGTGTGTTAGTCGGCAGTGGCGTAGGGTCGGATCATAACATACTTTATAAAATTTCCTTGCAGTAAAATTTGGTATTTGAACGATTATTAATACTGTTTAAGCCTTTTGCGCTACTTTAATGTTTTTCAATTTATGTACATCGATTTTATACGTCTTTATTTCGTCAATTCTGAGGGTATCTCTAGTTAGAATTCTGTGTATTTTCCCATGTTAGCGCTTCCAGACTATCCTGTTTCATGTTTTCCAATTAAACGCTATTATTTTGTTTTTTTGACAAATATATATTTCGGGAGTAAGTTGCTCGCTACTTCAGTGTCAATTTTTTTTCTGAAATTACAAGGCCTTTTCGAGGATATTTATACTAACCAAATTCTAATTACCTAAGGTCTAATTGCTTAAGGTCTAATTGCTATTGGGTTTAATTACCTTTATATCTTAATGTTATTCTTAGCTTAATTATTTAGTCTTTTATTATTTTATTATTGCTTAAGGTCCAATTATTACTATTTATAACATGAGTAATTTTAATTATTATTAGTACAATAGAAAACAAAAATCTAATGCTATTACGCCATATCCAGAAGCCTAGAGTATCCATTTCCTAGGTTATCGATGAGTCTCGGTTCGGTTTGCTGCCTCATGATCCACAATAATTCGTAAAAGAAACATGCGAAAACTGGAAGTGTACGAATCATCATTATTTTTACAGGGTTTTAGTTTTTTATAATTATTATTCCTTCTGAAACTTTTTCAACTGTCTCTTCACTATTAGTTACTACTGTACAATTTATAGGATTTTTTTTATCCAATACATTTATTTTTTATTTGGATCAATTTATTTTTTATATTTTCTTTGGTGTCATAAAAGATTAAATTTTTCTGAGTGATTATAGTCAGATATGCTGTAACTAGTTCTAAATTATTATCATTCAGTATAGGTACTATTCGTGTTTTATAATACTGTCGCGTGTTTCTGGTTCGCGGCCAATAATTTTAATGTTCCGGGAAAGTGAAAAGTGAGTTCGAATGGCACGCCTACGTTATAGGTTTGCATTTGTCCTCTCAGTCGTCGCTTTGGGCCCTTGACGGAAGCGCAAATTGTGCATCTGCGACACCAGTCCTCTACGTCTTCTCGAGCGTGGAGCCAGTAGAACCTTTCCCGCAATTTCACTAAGGTCTTGTTAACACCAAGATGGCCTCCCGAGGATCCTTCATGCATTTCCTTTACCACATCGGGGATTCGGCTTTTGACTAGCATAGTTTGCATCCTATAGGAGCTACCATCCGCCGTTTCCCATTTCCGCTTGATTACACCACCCTCCACCTGAAGGGAGTTCCATTGTGCCCAATAGCTTTTCAGGGTTGCGCCATGCGTTGAAACGTCCTTCCATTCAGGTCGCCCAGTCGTCTCCTTCCATACGAGCAATGGTCCGATGTCTTCATCGGCTAGCTGGGCTTTTCGAATCTCCTCCGATGACCAACCTTCATCGAATTCGGCCGTTATCAATCGCAGATCAACGGGCGATTCCTTTTCCACAATCCGTCGGCAATGCTTGCAGTTAGCTGGGCATGGACGACGAGATAGGGCGTCAGCATTTCCATGAACTCCACCCTTGTGAAGTAGTTGGGGCCTCACTAGGTCTGGTCGAATCGTCGATCGGGTTGCACTAGTGTCGTTTGTTATGGTGCAATGTTCTTCATCAACTTGACCAGGAAGGCATATGTCTGCTTCTCCACGATGTTGCCTTGGCACGGTGCTGGGGATGTCGATCCTCCTAGCCAACGTTCGCCCCCCGAAGTTGGCCCTTGCAGTTTGATGGGCCTCCATTCCAGGCTCCTGACACGGTCTGGATCTCCACCATCCTGGACAATAGCTCCGTTTTCTTGGCTTCTTGCAGTCTCTTTGCAGGTGCCCCTTCTCACCGCAATCCCAGCATCTAGGCGCTCCATTCGCCTGCGGCTTTCGCTCATTTTCCACGCGCTCACACCTGCATTCGTCTGCCACTACCTCACGGACCCGGGCAGTGGTACGAGTCACATTTTGTGTTGCCTCGAAGTTAAGACTATAAATCAATGCGTCCTTAACCGTTGGCTTTTGAGTTAACCGCACGGCTTGTTGCGATTCCTTGTCCTTTAAGGCGCTGATGAATGCTTCTGTTGCTACGTCATCTCGATGTTCTGGGTCGTAGGCTGGGTAAGCCAAAAGTGCCAGTCACTCAATGTCTTGTGCTAGCTGCTGCAAGGTTTCGCCGGACTTCTGCACCCGATGCCGTAGCTGTGCCCGGTAAATCTGCTTCAGATGATCGTCTCCATAACGCATGTCCAGCGCATTCATTATAGCAGCCGTGTTTGAATGCAGCTCAACGGGGAAAGTCTGTAAGAGGTCGGCAGCTGGGTCTCTTAGAGCAAGAATTAATGCAGTTGCTCGTTCCTCCTCATTCCAGTGATTTATCCTAGCGGCTGCTTCAAACTGGATTTTGTAAATACTCCAGACCGTTTGCCCGTCGGATATTGGTGCTTTCACGTTTCTGGACGAGCTTTGCGCTGCGGTTATAAGCGGGGCTGGTGAGGCGGTTACTACTGCCTTCGCTGCTTCCAAGTCCTTTTTCACTTTTTCCATCTCATGGTTGATTCTCTCCTCGACCTGGTATACCTTCTCCTCGACGCATTTAATTTGGCTGTTGAGACTACTGAGCTCTGCTTTTATTTCGGTTGACTGTTTTTCCAGCTTCTGTGTGATGTCTGCCTTGATTTCGAACGCTTGTTGATCTAGCTTCGCTGATTGTTCATTTAGCTTCGCAGCTAAACTGGATGTCTGTTCATTTAGCTGCGCTGATTGTTCACTTAGTTTCGCTGATTGTTCACTTAGCTTCACAGCTAAACTGGATGTCTGTTCATTTAGCTGCGCTGATTGTTCATTTAACCTTCGCAGTTAAATTGGATGACTATTGTCGCTGCTCTTGCTGCATCAGCATCAACATTTGCATCAGCGCATTTTCTGGTTCCTTTGGTTTTGGTGTTTCGGCTTCACCACCTTCTGCGCCTCTTTCTGCAGCTGACAGCTCACCCGAATCCAGATTCACGCCTTCCGACTCGATCGCATCACGCAAGCGTGCAATCAGTATGGCCTCTGTACCTTGTGTAGCCAGATTTCGTTGTTCCAACTCCTCTTTGAGCTCCGATATGCTCAATTGATTGATTTTTAGATGTAAATTTCCTGGCATTTTCATTGTTTCGGCTATTTTCCCACGTTAATTTTCACAATTGTGCACTTTAAAATTATTTAAACGTTTTCACTTCCAAAATTTTAATCTCACTTCTCGACAACATTGGCACGTGTTTCTGGTTCGCGGCCAATAATTTTAATGTTCCGGGAAAGTGAAAACGCAATGTCTTTTAAATTAAATTAAAAGAGTTTATTTAATTAATCAAAAAATGCACAATCACTTATTTTAGTAGTTCACAATTTTAATTTTCACTTAGTATATAAATTTGTAATGTGACGCCTGCGCCCAGGAATCGAAGTGATTTCGATCCCGAACCCTTGTAACCTGCCAGATGGATATGTCCTCGAAGTGCCAGCGGACTTCATCTGTTGTGCGGATATCGTTGTGCAGAAAATATTTTTTTTTCTGTCCAAATATTTAGATCCGTGGATATAAATATTCGAAATATAGAATTAATCCAACCCCGGCACATTTCGAGACATAGCCATCTGGAAATGCCCCTCCACCGTGGCCATCGAGAAAACTATGCCACTGGCGACATCTGAAGAAGCACATTTCCGCCATATGAAGTGCCATTCCACGCACATATGTTTTTTCCGAGGTGACAACCGGAAATTTTGACAGCCAGATGGAGGCGCTAAACGTCACCGTAAAGTTCTTCGTGATAATATCCAAGGTATTACAAAACCAGCTATACGTCGTTTGGCGCGACGTGGTGGAGTGAAACGTATTCCCGGTTTAATCTATGAAGAAACGCGTGGTGTGCTTAAAGAGTTTTTGGAAAACGTTATTCGTGAGGCAGTGACATTCACCGGAGCAGAAAAATTAGGAAAGAGGTTAGTTTAGTTAATAACTAAATAGAAAAGGTTATTACATAAGTCAGTAGCTAGAGTGCAATTGCGCTTGGAAACAAATTTTAGTGAGCGAGTGCTTCAGAGACTAATCAATTTCAGATAGCCGCTTCCGAGAAGACATTGGCAGCCGACTAAATTTACCACCGAATTAGCCCTCGGATTATGTCCGGCGGAGCGAATGCAGTTTGCAACATAGATTATCTAGTAAGAAAATTCTAAGTAAGCGGAGGCCATCCAGAAACAAATATTGTGGACGTAAAAAAAAAAAAAAAGGTACGGATCCTGAGAAGTCAAGCAGCAATTCTTAGGGGGAAAGTCATTTGTGCTGGAAAACGAGCAAATAAAAGTGATGACAGACTAAGTGCTCGGTATTCAATTCGCCTATATGGAAAAGCAACACATTTTACCCTGCTCTAAGGCGATTGTAATGCACATTTATAAAATCGACACTAAATCTGAAAATTTAGTCTGCAATATTTTATTAGAAATCGATTATTCTATTTCTAATTAAATTCCAAAAAAAAAATGATTTGACACTTCTTAATGCGGAAATTCGAGGTAACGCTTGCTACCTTGTTCAGATTGATCAATTGGCATATCGCTTGCAATCCGCAGTACAGATTGCAGTCTTCGGTAAAATTGATGAATATCTAGCTCGCGAAAACTTTCCTCACCGGATGCCAAAGCAACCAGTCGATTTATGTCGACAATTGGGCGAATATTCTAACGACTTATTGAGCAAAATGTTAGCATTTGAGCCTCGATCTCGCCCTTCTGCCTTGATGTGTCTCAAACACGAATACTTGGAACAGGAGCCAATGTGACGGATGTCCACTAACGAAATTGATATCATTGCTGTAATATATAGTAATAGTTTTAAGTGACATTCACACATTAGAAACATATATACATATATTATGTAAACTGAAACGCTTTGGATGTTAAGTATGTTCGGTAATGTAAGGTACAAAGCGATACCTCCCAACTTTACCGATGAAGCCTCTTTGGACGCCCTCAAATTTACGATTTGGTAGTAATCGTATAGAAGTAGTTATGAGCATTTATACTAATATAGTGTGCACAGAGCTATGCACGTACAACTCAAAATCATAATAGTCGACTATGTGTTCAATATTCTTTGGTGTTAGGTACCTATTAACGAAAAAATTGATATAGATGATTTATAAATTATAGTTTAAGAATGCCGTCATGTCGACACAGACCGCTTGTACTACTCGCCGCAACATACTTATCATTGTTATAATTATTCGTACTTGTAAATTTCCTCGCATACTAGTGTCCCATCGACACTCCACTAAGGTCTACTTACTCAAATAATCGAATTATTCCAATGCAGTTTATGTTCCTTAAACGGTGTCCAAAATTGTTGAGAAAAACAAGAAAACATTGACTGCATTTTTGACCGAATGGAAATTATAGACAAGGTGTAAGCAGCTAATTAGAATTCTTTAACAAACAAAAGAAATTAAGTAAATATAATTTCAAGTGTGATTGAACACCTTAAAAATTAAAGAACCCCTAAAGATGAAAAACGATTAGTTATGCAATAGACGCAACGAGATAGATACTTGAAATTTATTGATTAAGTATATGCGAAGTGAACATAAGGAGACATTATTATTACTATAATTACTATTAGAAAAAAAAAAGAAAAAAACAGAAAGTATCTCTATTTCGGTACTAAGTAATGTAGACTAATAATTATACTATTTCAAAACAAGAAAAGCAACAAAAAGAGACTAGAAACAAATTATGTTAATATTATTGATAGTAAGGGACACAAATTTAGGCAGATAGTTCTACTATATATTATAGGACTCTTATTAAAATCCCAAAACTGTCTCTATACATTTTTATTATTACACACAAACCATTCTCTAGCATATTTTGAAAATATATCAAACTTTAGGTAACATTTTTATCAATATTTATAAATCAAATCTATTAAGTATACAAAAAATATGTTTGTTGCCATATAAGCGAATCAAATTAGTTATTATGATTCAAACGTTTTAAGTTAGTTTATCTTAGGTTTAATAGGTCAATCACTAAGTTTTTAAGTTGCGCCTCACCAAATCAAAAGGTAGTCGTTAGTAAAATTTTATAACTCACATGGTTCAAAAACAAATGCAACCATATTGGGGGTTGTATGTGCATAATTCTATGTTACACTTTATGAAATGGTTGAAGGCAAAGTAAATACGCGATATCTAATATTGATACTTTGTTTGTACTTATTACTTTTGTTTTAAAGTAGTTATTAAATTTTACCGACCATACCAAGTTTTCAAAGATTTTTGTGTTATGTAGAGAAAGGCAAATCATTTATTTCATTTTTATCTTTTTCCATATATTTCTAATTATTGAATTACATCTTCAGAGTACTTTATTTTGGAAGTACTTTATTTCACTTGGGAAATTTAAGGTATAATTTACTAGTTAGACCACTCTTTGTGAATGCTTCGCATAGAAATATGCTAGTATGTATTTCTATTACAATCAGCATTAAAGGGATTTTGCTTTGTCTGTATCTCAGAATAAACTAAGAATGAATTGCTAAAAGTTAACCCACGACTTTCCTTTTCAGTGACTCTTCTTTTTCAGTGGGAACAGAGAGTGTAGGGTAAGTATGCCGTCGCGAGGGTAGGGTTTCTGCAAATCCGCTGAAGTCGGTTTCGCGTCGCGCGCGGTACGCGGTACCTTTGCTTGTTTCGCCATTTCCTTAGAGTAGTTTTCTTCGGTTTAAGTTCGAGTAGCCTATTTTTCGGTACCGCGTCGGTGAATCGGTAACGCGCCTATGGGATTTTGTAGCGTTTTTTTGATTTGAGATCTGTGGATAGATCGCATCCAGAACTAACGTAATGTAGGTTTCTCGTTCTGGATGAGTAATTGTTGACGCGTTTGGAAAACGGGCAAGTTCAGGTGACTGAAATATTGTAATTGAGCGTAATCCATTCGGAGACCCGCGACCGAAATCCTCTCCGAACTAGCTGGCCGACAAGCAGTCACCGCATGAATGGGTTACGGTGCACGGATTGGTTGACCTGTTGGTACCATCCGTTGGCACTACTCAGACTTAACGTCTAGAACCGATGAGGGGTCGGTTCCGCGTCGAGTTGAAGGTAGAAAATCATTACAAATGGCGCCCAACGTGGGGCCCAAAACATCCTAAGGGGAAAAGAACTTCGCGTCTTCTGACGAGTTGGTCCTTTACGGAGGATGTAAGGTACTTTGGTACTCGAGTCCCACTATCAGGAGCAGTGGAATTGTGTGATACACACTAGAAGTCGCTTCACGTGAGTTGTAGCTTCCGCTCTCCTTTGTTTGATTTTTTTTTCGCGACAGAATCCTTCCGATGTGTTGTCCCAGGTTAACCCCTGTAAGGACCTTCTATTTTCTTGATGGAACTGCCAGTCTGATGGGTTTACCTATCAGCATGGACTCTCAAGAAAATAGAAGGCTACCTTGCCTTTATGTCGCGGAAGGATTCTAACTATTTCTTATGCGTGTTAGACGAGTGGTATCGGTTCAACGTTCGATGGCGTATGCTGGAGTTGCGAAGCCCGGAATGCTTCTACGCGTCGGGAATTTTGACCGCGTACAAAGTCGTTACGGTAGCTCTACCACTTGTCTCGTCGAGTCACTTTAACGTAGTTTAGAGACGGTTTTTTTTTGTAATGTATGAGGGTATGGGGTTAAATTACGTAAATCGACCAAAAGCACCCTTTCTTCGGCAGATTACCACGCACTCTCTTTTCCCGTTGAAGGAGTCGACCACTGGAAAGGAAAGTATATACTAATTAAATTTTTTTTTCATTTTTACGTAAATAGCTCGCCACTATCGGCCACTAAAGTATTTTTAAGCCTTTAGTCATATTATACTTAAGTCCTTAGTCATATTATATAATTACATTTTTTTCTTTTTTTTCGTCACTAAGACATAGCACCCACCCAAAACCAGCAAAAATCAAAGATGGCAACGAAGCGGACCCCAGACAAGCGTTGGACCCGTTCCAAAACGGTCCAACCCGCGAACTGTGGAATCTGTTTCGAGGACGTAGTGGAGGGCGTACACAGCGTGCGATTGGATTGTGGACATCTATTCCATCGTGCCTGTGTACAACAGCTCCTCCTCACGTCAGAGAGTTGCCCATTATGTCGGCGACCCATCGAGCGGTCTGCCCTAGACGTCCCCATCGGAACGCCCCTACCAACGCGTGGAGCAGTGGCGAAAGGAGCTCCAGAAGCCGAACCGTCACAACCACTCTTAGACCTGCAAGGAGCAGTAGGCGGTGAAGTTCCGGCTGCGAGTGTCGTGTCCGAGGTGACAACCATGCCTTCCGCCCACTCCATTGACACCCTCGTGGCGTTGATGAGGGATATGTCGGAGAGGATTGGCAACCTGGAGGGAAAGATCCAGAATCTCCCGTTGAGCCAACCACCCAGCCGCGTGAGAACTCCGCTTGGCTGGGAGCCAAATCCCAGTGTGGCGATACCCCACTCCCGACAATCCGAGCAATGGGTCCCACCCCCAAGGAACTCGGGAATGGATCCCAGAGCTCCCGAATACAGACCGCGACACAGTACCGGACCTCCGTTGGTACCTCCAGCCCCCGAGGCAGTTCAGTACCACAGGTCAATCGAGGATGTGATTCCCCCCGGGAACGCATTGGCACCTTTTCGAGACCCGACGCCTCGTATCATGGAGAGTTGGCGCCTGAACTTTACAGGGTTCAACGATATGATATCGGCGGACCGGTTCCTTTTCCGGATTCAGGCGTTGGTATCCAGCACCCTGGGAGGGGATTCCTCGGCCTTCCTCCGGCATGCACATCTTTTGTTCAGCGGCGACGCTGCCGACTGGTACTGGAGCTTTAAAGAGTCAACGCCACGTCCCACTTGGCACTCTTTCAGTGCAGCCTTCCGCAATCGATTTGAGGATGGCTTCACTGAGAGAGAGCTAAGAGAGCAAATAAAGAAACGGAAACAAGGCGCTCACGAACCGTTCGACCAGTACTACACCAGTATAGTGAGATTGAGCACTCGCCTGCGAAATACCATGCCCGAGGACGAATTAGTAGAAATTATCAGAGAGAACATGCGCTGGGATCTCCAGAACAGCCTGCTACATTTTCCCATCAACACCATACAGGGATTGCGCCTCCATGCGCGTAGACAAGAACACTTGGATGAGCGACGAGGTACCTTCCGCCCCCAACCTCGCATAACGGGACCAAATCCCCGAAATCATCACACCGCGGAGTTGATGGCAGCAGACCACCTGCTTGCTGATCCAGTACCAGTACCGAGGAGCGGAGCACCACCGGAGCTTGAGGACCCAGCATTGATTGATCGACCCTCCCTTGAAGCACTTACAAGCCCGACGGTCTGTTGGAACTGCCGACAACCGGGACATCGGTTCTACGCATGTCCAGCGGAGCCGACGCTTTTCTGCTACCGCTGCGGGAAGGCCGACACATACGCACCTGACTGTGCAAATTGCAAAGGGCGAAAAAACTTGCCACCGAGTGCCGCGACCACCCGTCGGCACTCCTAGACCCCGGACGAACAAATCCAGACCCCATCACCAGCTATGACCCAGCTCCCATCATGACTCCAACTCTGCTGACTCGCACCGCTAAACCCAGTTCTCCCGAAGTTCCACAACCGACGCCGTCCTTCGCCGAGGCCAATGCGCAGGGAAATGATAGCGAGACGAAGGCTCCTTGGCATGTAAAACCTTTTCATGTCAGGTTGCGGAAGTATTTGGCTACTCGACAGCGCATCTTCCATGAGGAATTGGCCACAACTGTCCCACCGCGAAGCAAGCGAGCCACGCGTCGGATGCGGAGCTTCTGGAGAAAAGTCAGGCAGTCGAGAAAAAGGTTGAAGGACATATACTTAGACGAATTATTGAGGGAGGATGTCCGGCCATATGCGTCAGTACACCTCCTGCAAAAACGAGTGTCAGGCTTAGTAGATACGGGAGCCAGTGTGAATTGCATCTCTGCCGAGTTTGCAGGGGAGGTACTGGCAAAGCACGCGGACCAAATCCGTCATTTCACCTCCTGGTTAAGCACGGGAGCTGTCGTGGTCCTGGACCAGCTCTCCAAATTCCCTATCATAGAACCACTACGTAACATGCACACTGGACCAATAATCAGCTTTTTGGAGAACCGAGTCTTTCACATGTTTGGAGTTCCGGAGAAACTTGTCTCCGACAATGGGGTCCAGTTCACCTCCAGCAAGTTCCGAGACCTAATGTCCAAATACGGCATCATCCACCAACGAACTGCCGTCTATTCACCACAAGCCAACGCATCCGAACGACTGAATCGTACGCTCATAGCGGCCATTCGCGCCTATGTCCACCCGAATCAGAGGGACTGGGATCGCAAATTGTCCGCCATCACTAGTGCACTGCGCTCGTCGTACCACGCCACGACCGGCATTTCGCCGTATTTTGCAGTGTTCGGCCAGTATATGATCTGTCATGGGAGCGCTTACCGGCTATTGCGGCAGCTGAAATCGCTAGAGGACCCAATCGTGGTTCTAGAACCGCACGAAAAGCTCCAACTTCTGCGAGATCAACTGCGGGAGAAGATTGAAGAAAGTAGACGGATGGGAGAGGAGCGGTACAACTTGCGATCTCATCCTTCTGGCTTTAAGGCCGGCGACGAAATATATCGTCGAAACTTCCGACAGAGCGATGCCACCCGCCATTACAGTGCCAAACTAGACAAGAAATTCGTGAAGTGTCGAGTCATACAAGTCATAAGCCCCACCCGGTACCTCATCGCGGACATGACTGGTAAGACCCTGGGAATTTACCACGCAAAAGACCTTAGACGATGAAGTGCAACTAATTCCCACGAGAAACCTTGGCTTATCCCAAATCTCTGCCTAGACGAAGGCCTCCGAATAACACCTGACTTCCTACTATATAGTCACTGCCGAGTCTTCACGAACAGGGTTGTAGCCTATCCTTCGAAACGGATCTTCGACCCGCCACGTCCCTAACCAAGACCTTTTACCAAGGAGACGGGATCGTAATTACTTCGATTTTGGGGGGGGGAATGTGTAATGTGACGCCTGCGCCCAGGAATCGAAGTGATTTCGATCCCGAACCCTTGTAACCTGCCAGATGGATATGTCCTCGAAGTGCCAGCGGACTTCATCTGTTGTGCGGATATCGTTGTGCAGAAAATATTTTTTTTTCTGTCCAAATATTTAGATCCGTGGATATAAATATTCGAAATATAGAATTAATCCAACCCCGGCACATTTCGAGACATAGCCATCTGGAAATGCCCCTCCACCGTGGCCATCGAGAAAACTATGCCACTGGCGACATCTGAAGAAGCACATTTCCGCCATATGAAGTGCCATTCCACGCACATATGTTTTTTCCGAGGTGACAACCGGAAATTTTGACAGCCAGATGGAGGCGCTAAACGTCACCGTAAAGTTCTTCGTGATAATATCCAAGGTATTACAAAACCAGCTATACGTCGTTTGGCGCGACGTGGTGGAGTGAAACGTATTCCCGGTTTAATCTATGAAGAAACGCGTGGTGTGCTTAAAGAGTTTTTGGAAAACGTTATTCGTGAGGCAGTGACATTCACCGGAGCAGAAAAATTAGGAAAGAGGTTAGTTTAGTTAATAACTAAATAGAAAAGGTTATTACATAAGTCAGTAGCTAGAGTGCAATTGCGCTTGGAAACAAATTTTAGTGAGCGAGTGCTTCAGAGACTAATCAATTTCAGATAGCCGCTTCCGAGAAGACATTGGCAGCCGACTAAATTTACCACCGAATTAGCCCTCGGATTATGTCCGGCGGAGCGAATGCAGTTTGCAACATAGATTATCTAGTAAGAAAATTCTAAGTAAGCGGAGGCCATCCAGAAACAAATATTGTGGACGTAAAAAAAAAAAAAAAGGTACGGATCCTGAGAAGTCAAGCAGCAATTCTTAGGGGGAAAGTCATTTGTGCTGGAAAACGAGCAAATAAAAGTGATGACAGACTAAGTGCTCGGTATTCAATTCGCCTATATGGAAAAGCAACACATTTTACCCTGCTCTAAGGCGATTGTAATGCACATTTATAAAATCGACACTAAATCTGAAAATTTAGTCTGCAATATTTTATTAGAAATCGATTATTCTATTTCTAATTAAATTCCAAAAAAAAAATGATTTGACACTTCTTAATGCGGAAATTCGAGGTAACGCTTGCTACCTTGTTCAGATTGATCAATTGGCATATCGCTTGCAATCCGCAGTACAGATTGCAGTCTTCGGTAAAATTGATGAATATCTAGCTCGCGAAAACTTTCCTCACCGGATGCCAAAGCAACCAGTCGATTTATGTCGACAATTGGGCGAATATTCTAACGACTTATTGAGCAAAATGTTAGCATTTGAGCCTCGATCTCGCCCTTCTGCCTTGATGTGTCTCAAACACGAATACTTGGAACAGGAGCCAATGTGACGGATGTCCACTAACGAAATTGATATCATTGCTGTAATATATAGTAATAGTTTTAAGTGACATTCACACATTAGAAACATATATACATATATTATGTAAACTGAAACGCTTTGGATGTTAAGTATGTTCGGTAATGTAAGGTACAAAGCGATACCTCCCAACTTTACCGATGAAGCCTCTTTGGACGCCCTCAAATTTACGATTTGGTAGTAATCGTATAGAAGTAGTTATGAGCATTTATACTAATATAGTGTGCACAGAGCTATGCACGTACAACTCAAAATCATAATAGTCGACTATGTGTTCAATATTCTTTGGTGTTAGGTACCTATTAACGAAAAAATTGATATAGATGATTTATAAATTATAGTTTAAGAATGCCGTCATGTCGACACAGACCGCTTGTACTACTCGCCGCAACATACTTATCATTGTTATAATTATTCGTACTTGTAAATTTCCTCGCATACTAGTGTCCCATCGACACTCCACTAAGGTCTACTTACTCAAATAATCGAATTATTCCAATGCAGTTTATGTTCCTTAAACGGTGTCCAAAATTGTTGAGAAAAACAAGAAAACATTGACTGCATTTTTGACCGAATGGAAATTATAGACAAGGTGTAAGCAGCTAATTAGAATTCTTTAACAAACAAAAGAAATTAAGTAAATATAATTTCAAGTGTGATTGAACACCTTAAAAATTAAAGAACCCCTAAAGATGAAAAACGATTAGTTATGCAATAGACGCAACGAGATAGATACTTGAAATTTATTGATTAAGTATATGCGAAGTGAACATAAGGAGACATTATTATTACTATAATTACTATTAGAAAAAAAAAAGAAAAAAACAGAAAGTATCTCTATTTCGGTACTAAGTAATGTAGACTAATAATTATACTATTTCAAAACAAGAAAAGCAACAAAAAGAGACTAGAAACAAATTATGTTAATATTATTGATAGTAAGGGACACAAATTTAGGCAGATAGTTCTACTATATATTATAGGACTCTTATTAAAATCCCAAAACTGTCTCTATACATTTTTATTATTACACACAAACCATTCTCTAGCATATTTTGAAAATATATCAAACTTTAGGTAACATTTTTATCAATATTTATAAATCAAATCTATTAAGTATACAAAAAATATGTTTGTTGCCATATAAGCGAATCAAATTAGTTATTATGATTCAAACGTTTTAAGTTAGTTTATCTTAGGTTTAATAGGTCAATCACTAAGTTTTTAAGTTGCGCCTCACCAAATCAAAAGGTAGTCGTTAGTAAAATTTTATAACTCACATGGTTCAAAAACAAATGCAACCATATTGGGGGTTGTATGTGCATAATTCTATGTTACACTTTATGAAATGGTTGAAGGCAAAGTAAATACGCGATATCTAATATTGATACTTTGTTTGTACTTATTACTTTTGTTTTAAAGTAGTTATTAAATTTTACCGACCATACCAAGTTTTCAAAGATTTTTGTGTTATGTAGAGAAAGGCAAATCATTTATTTCATTTTTATCTTTTTCCATATATTTCTAATTATTGAATTACATCTTCAGAGTACTTTATTTTGGAAGTACTTTATTTCACTTGGGAAATTTAAGGTATAATTTACTAGTTAGACCACTCTTTGTGAATGCTTCGCATAGAAATATGCTAGTATGTATTTCTATTACAATCAGCATTAAAGGGATTTTGCTTTGTCTGTATCTCAGAATAAACTAAGAATGAATTGCTAAAAGTTAACCCACGACTTTCCTTTTCAGTGACTCTTCTTTTTCAGTGGGAACAGAGAGTGTAGGGTAAGTATGCCGTCGCGAGGGTAGGGTTTCTGCAAATCCGCTGAAGTCGGTTTCGCGTCGCGCGCGGTACGCGGTACCTTTGCTTGTTTCGCCATTTCCTTAGAGTAGTTTTCTTCGGTTTAAGTTCGAGTAGCCTATTTTTCGGTACCGCGTCGGTGAATCGGTAACGCGCCTATGGGATTTTGTAGCGTTTTTTTGATTTGAGATCTGTGGATAGATCGCATCCAGAACTAACGTAATGTAGGTTTCTCGTTCTGGATGAGTAATTGTTGACGCGTTTGGAAAACGGGCAAGTTCAGGTGACTGAAATATTGTAATTGAGCGTAATCCATTCGGAGACCCGCGACCGAAATCCTCTCCGAACTAGCTGGCCGACAAGCAGTCACCGCATGAATGGGTTACGGTGCACGGATTGGTTGACCTGTTGGTACCATCCGTTGGCACTACTCAGACTTAACGTCTAGAACCGATGAGGGGTCGGTTCCGCGTCGAGTTGAAGGTAGAAAATCATTACAAATTTGTCATTCAACTGTCCACTTAAAATCACTTCGCACTCAAACAATCAATCGCCTTTACTTCGCGTGTCACTATATCGCAGTTTTCTATCGCGGTTGTAATGAATGATCCCCCCATTCATTCAGCTCGCCTTTATATAGGGCCTCTAATCATTCAACTCAGTTCTCGTACATTGATGAATAAGCGGGAACATTCCAGCAGCGTAATTAATGGGCAGTGACTCACTTTCAGATGTTGATAATGCTTGTTGGGTTCTCGTGTTTTTGAGTAAATTCATTTGTTGGTGTTCTTAATGACTGTGGAAACAATTGCGACAGTAGCTCGCAGAATTATTTGTACATGTAACAATACATTACATCGTCAAAATCTGGTATTTGCAATTTAAATAAACACCAAATGGTCATATTGGGCTACAGGGATTCTAATATTTTGTAACTTAAGCATATCAATATTATATTTTTGAATTTCGTCTTTGGTCAAAATATCCCCACTTGACACTTCCAGTTTTGACATTAATATTATATCTTGGACTTCTGTTATAGAATTTAATATGTGCGGTAAATTTTCTTTAGCTTCTTGTTGATACTGGCATTCCAGAAATTTCCTTTCTAACAGATTATTTTGCTGTACTAATTTATTCATTTTTTCAAGAATTACTTTCTGATTGCGGTTTGTGTGAAAATTTAAAGTCCTTAGTTCATCATTGGTTTTGTAATGAATGGGCCCCACGCCACTGCCAATTATTAGTCAGTCGTTATTGACGTCGAGGAAATCGGAACACATCCTCTAACCTCTCGCTGTTCCTGAACCGCTTTTGGTCAACTATGAGGAAGGCGATCATGTGTGTGAAAACTGACGTTGGATGAAAAGCCATATGGCAGCAGACTTCACTACCACATTCGTGACCAGTAGTAGGCCAACTAATACATATGAAATGTGCCACCGTATGACTTCCCATCCTAAGTCTGTTTTCTCTGTGACAACGTCAGAAAGTGGAAGGGACGGGCCAGATGGGAAGATGGCCATGTTGATTTCAAAATGGCACTTTGGTTAGCGTGATTGTGCATTTCTGATACGGATGTTTTTGTTATATTGTCCGAATTAATTTGTCTTTTACACATTTCCGTTGTAAATTGTGTTTTTGCAAGTATTAATTGTGTTGTATCGAATGAAGTTGTAATTGAACACATTAGAATCGGGAAATTACTTTGATGTTTCCAATTGCACGATAGCGACAAAGCAGAGAAAGGATGGTGCACCTAACCTCCAAGGAGTACCTAACCACAATATTTTTTTGTCAGTGCAGATCGATTTGCTATGGTCATGGGCATCGGACACCCAAGGATGCCATGCGAGGAAGGTGACTTGGGTAATCCAAAACTATACATATAGTATACATTAACATCTACCTCCGTAATTTTTACGGATCACAAGTGTCCAATCGCGAGGGGGTATATATATTTTCCGTGTATTTCCCCTCCCTGTGCGACCCTTGAATCAAAAAGTGCCAAATTAAGATCTGTTTTGAAAAGATCTTATCAAGACCTTTCATTTGATATCCATATCGGCTATCTTTGATGAAATTTTTTTTTTCGGTGGCCACTCCCCTGTACGGGGTGGCCCCCCTTAAATACCTTATAAAATATTTTTGTGGTTGAATTTTGAAGAGAGCACCACTTTACACCTGCATACAAAATTTGATGTTTCTAGCTTAAGTAGTTTGCGAGAAAAAGTGCTGTGACACACGGACGGACCGACAGACGGACAGACGGACAGACAGGTCCGTTCAGTTATTTTGATTCTAACGTGTTCGCTTGAAGTGTTATGTAGCCTCTCTATATCTGCGTTGCCGGTTTTTAACCCTGGAGTGGTAAAGTGAAGAGTAACTCGTCCATTTTGGAGAACAATTTCAAGATAACACGTGAGTGTACTCTCATTGTCAGTAATGATATGATCGAGTTTACCACAAGTTGCAAAGTGTTGGTTTAGAGCAGATTGAATGTCTATTTCTAGATTTTAAAGGTAGGGCCTGGCCAAATTTTGAGAATTTATCTATTAAAGTTAGGAAAATGTGGTTTTTATCAAGAAACAATAAGTCTATATGAACTGGATGATGTGGTTTTTCCGGAATAGGAGGTTTCTTAAATGGAATTGTTGTTGTCTAGTATCAAATCCATT
This sequence comes from Odontomyia ornata, assembly GCA_963969285.1. Taxonomy (NCBI): domain Eukaryota; kingdom Metazoa; phylum Arthropoda; class Insecta; order Diptera; family Stratiomyidae; genus Odontomyia; species Odontomyia ornata. Next base: position 150,290,999 of record OZ017740.1, on the reverse strand, counting down.
CCAAAAAAAATAGAATCAATACTAAATTCCAAGCCTCCCAAACAAATTAAATCGTGTCTGGGCTTGGTGAGATTCTATAGATGATTAATTTGAGATTTTTTAAAAATTTCGAAACCTCTGACTCTTCGACTAAAGAAAAACGCTAAAATAAACCCACAGGATTTAGACTTTGTTGACGCTTTTGAAAAAGTCAAACAATTGATCACATCTGATCCCAATTTGAAACACCCTGAATTTAATAAACAATTACAATTACTAGCAATTGTGTGGGCAACAAAATATTTTAGACCATATATTTTTGGAAGAAAATTCATTATTAAAACCAACCAAAAACCTTTCACTTGGTTAGCAAATTTGAAAGAGCCAAATCTAAAATTGCGGAAATAGAAAAATTCATTTAAGAAGTAGAGTATATTAAAGGAAAAGAGAATTATGTGGCTGACGCATAGCGACTTGCCACAGTGCTAGTGAGGATAATATAGATTACATACCTATTTCAGAAGCACCATTGAATGTATTTAGGCATCTGATAATTATGAAAGATGGCAGAGAAAACAGAATTAAAAAAGCGAAATATTTTGGGATACGCCGAACAACCTTCATATCTAGAGAAATTAATGACAAATACTTCCAATATATTTTAAATAACCACACCCATAAGAAAGGTCTGGTAGCCGTCATATTCCTGACCCTGAAATATATGTCCGGTTTCAAAATGAATATATGAATGGAAAAATCCACATACACGGCTGAAATTCATTAAGTGTAATTACGTTCCCTAAGATTGTATTGATAGCGTACAAATTCAAGAAGAAATTCTGAGAGAACATAGAAAGAATAATCATAGAGGTATTGAAGAGGTGTTTAAAGAAATCAAAGCGAAATTTTATCATTCTAATTTAAAACTAGAAATCACTAAATTTATCAATAATTGCCATATACCTAAATTGAGTGAATATGAGAGAACACTAGCCAAAATTCCATTTAAGAAACCTCCTATTCCAGAAAAACCACATCATCCAGTTCATAAAGACTTATTGTTTCTTGATAAAAACCACATTTTCCTAACTTTAATGGATAAATTCTCAAAATTTGGCCAGGCCCTACCTTTAAAATCTAGAAATAGACATTCAATCTGCTCTAAACCAACACTGTGCAACTTGTGGTAAACCCGATCATATCATTACTGACAATAAGAGTACACTCACGTCTTATCTTGAAATTGTTCTCCAAAATGAACAAGTTACTCTTCACTTTACCACTCCGGGGTTAAAAACCGGCAACGCAGATATAGAGAAGCTACATAACACTTCAAGCGAACACGTTAGAATCAAAACAACTGAAACTAAAATATCAAGAAATCATGAAGTTTTACAATAGTACCATACATTCTACAACCAACCATAGACCAATGGAACTTAATAATGGAGTTATACCCCACACGGAATACGCAAATATCAGGAACAGAGTAATTAAACAACAAGAGAACAATATTGAAAGGAAAAATAAAGGCCCAAGGAATGAAGAAATTAATGCAAAATATATTAAAAATAAATTTAAAAAGAAAAAGCATAATACTCGTAGACCATTCATTACTAGACCAAACCATAACATTATAAACGGAAAAGCCTTCACGAAGAAAAAGAAATTTCAGCAGATGGAACAAATACATCCGAGCCGAACTTCATCTTTTTAAAAGGTGTCAACAGTGGGTGAAAATGTATCTATACTAATAGATAATGCGTATTGGCAACGAAGATGACAGGAAAAACTTGGATAACGCTTAATTTTTATAAATAAAACAATAACTATATTATCAGCGAATCCTAAATGGCAGGAATCTTCAACGAAATACTTTTTATTTCCAGGAATGTTGAACTTGGTCAATTTCTTTTTGATCATAACTTCTGTGAATCGATAGAACCTGGAACCAAACGAAGTCCCTCAAGGAAACGAATATTCACTTATTAGACTTCAAGAAATAAGAATGATCAAAACTTTTACAAAATTTATTCACCATAAAAATTTGCAAGAATTCAATAACATGTTACTTTATATAGAAAATACGATCCCTCCAACTCTTTATCAATCCGTATCTTAAAACAAAAATTTTTTTTTAGAGAAAGTTTATGAATTGAGGCGTAATAGGAGACGCTTGATTAATTTGTACGGAAAATTCTCTCACTGGTTGGAAGGGACAATGGACGATGATGATAGAAAGGATATCGAAGCACACTTACAAACGGTTGATAAATATTTAGAAATAGTTTCAAATAATTTAAATAAATAAATATACATTAACAGTTAAATTGTAATGATTTTCGTTTAAAATCGCTCGAACGAAGAGATTTCCCGAAGGAAATCTGAACCGACCTCTCATCGGTTCTAAAAGTGAAGTCTGAGTCGCGCCAACCGGTTAACCAGTCCGTGCACCCGTAATCCATTTCGCGGTGGGTGCTTGTCGGCCAGCTAGTTCGGAGAGGATATTGGTCGCAGGTCTTTCAAATGGATTACGCTCAATTACTTTGTTTCAGCCACCATCAAGTTCCCGTTTTAAACGCGTCTAAAAATACAACATACGGAAGAGAAACCTATTCTTACTTTATTCCGTATTCAACTTCCATTCAATCAAGTCAGACAACAACAAAAACTAGATGTAATTTCGCGTTCCCGAATTATTGGTTACTTTTTCCCGATGCGGTACCGAAAAATCTTCTACTCTAATTCGATTCTGAAATAAACGACTCTTAAAAAAACTCAAAACAAACTATGATACCGTGTACTGAACGCGACGCGAAACCGGCCATCCACAGATTCCTAGAACCCTACCCTTGTATCGACATACTTACCGTTCGCTACCAGTCCGGCAGGAAAAAAAGAAGCGTTCGCTGGAAAGGAAAGACTGAGTTAGCGTAACAATTCATTTTCTTTATTCCGTATCATTCATTGATGACAATTACTATGATTTACGCTACGTGCTACAAAATAAGTTGGGTATCAACAGAATTTCGACAGGCTTGGCTAAATCATTCGCACATAGAGAATTCAATTAATCGTTTTATAGCCAGCTGACACGTTTTTGATCTTCAACCGATCGCTATCAAAATCCTACGCTGATCCCCAATGTATCAATCTTGTTCAAGTTTATGATAACAATATGGAAATGCTCGTAGTTTGCAATAAGGACATAGATGATACCTGTATCCCACAATATGTTTGCTTACTTCTGCTTTAAGTTTTGTTTATCTTCTACTTTAATTATTGTTTATCTTGGCTTGGGAATTTAGTATTCTACTTTTTTTGGAATGGGTTTGATACCTTCCGTAGTAACTATGTGACCTATAATTTCAGTTTCTTTTTTCAAAAATTCACTGTTATTAATTAGAATTTTTAAATTGGCTCTGTTCAACATATCAAATATATTTCTCAAAGCAGTGATGTGCTCTTCGAGTGATATACTAAAAGTAATGATATCGTCCATGTATACAAATTATATCTTTTCGATATATTTCCGCAGGACATCATTCATAAGCCTTTGAAAAGTAGCAGGGGCATTCTTCAAGCCAAAAGGGATTCTCGTAAACTCATAATGACATTTACCCGTTGAAAACGCGGTTTTTGGGGTATCCTTTTCTTCCATCTCTATCTGATGAAAACCCTTAGCGAGGTCAAGAGTGATAAAATACATACATTTCCTAAGCTCAACTGTCCTTAAACGCAACCGCGTTTGATAAAAAGGGGATATATTTTTACGAATTATCTTAAGCTTTTGCTTCTCCGTTTTCAGCTCCGGCAAACGCTTGAACATTCCTTCTATCACCGCTACATAAACTCCAATTGTCCCATCTGCGCCCTGAGTCCTCTCTTTGATCTCCTCTTCAAGACCATCATCATAAACTCGTGAAAAGAATTCCGTTTTTAAGGCTTTGACTGAACTATCTCAATCATCTACTAATTGTCGATTGGCCCGGAACCATATTAGAGCCTTCTTTTCAAAAAGCTCCACCGCTGACATAAATAGTTGACTCTTGGTCACTCCCCGAGCCCCCCTTAATTCCTCTACCCTTTCCAAAAAGGTATTCAAATTCCCCAACACCCCACTTCACGATGTTCTGGTGTTTCAGATCACCATTGCCAAGTCCCGGTGTTGAACAGGACGTCGGCTTTCCAGGACTTAAAGGAGATCTGCGTTCGTATTCTCGCTCCTGTGCTTCTGTTTCGTTTTCCGTTTCCAATCTGTTCATTTCCAACTGTGATGCCTCTGACAACTGAGCCATGTTGCGAATTCTTCGTAATAAATCTAGCATTGACTTCCCATAATTTCACTTAATGTTCACCATTATGCTGCACGGTTGTTGAGCGGGTTAGGAGGTGTCCTATCCCGTTTTTTTTTTGTAGTAGGCTCGTAGAAGCTTTGTCGCTTTTCGTATTCTCCTCTGACAGAGTTGTTCGATATTGTGCGACTTGAAACTTCGGATGTTAACTTGTCTTGACTTTGGCTGCAGGCAATCCTTTGTCATGATACCCAATATTGAAGTCGGTCAGTGCATTTCCACAACTCGTCTCGCTAGGCACTTCCGGTCTGTAATCGGCGTTGAACCTTCTCGTTCAGGATGTGAATGTTGTTGGCCAGTGGTTCTAGGCCGTTAGGAGTGTCAAACAAAACCCTGGTCGAGTGCGGCTTAGACTTGCTTAATTTACCGAGTCACGCGAATGCTATGATAGTGTTCGGGGTGAGGTAGTGTTGATGCCCTTCTACTCTATCCGTAACAATATATATATATATATATATATATATATATATATATATATATATATATATATATATATATATATATATATATATATATATATATATGAGGGTGTCCCAAGATATAAGGGAAGATGTTTTTTTCTCGAAAATAAAATCGCACACCCTCTATTTTTTTCTAAATGGCCTTATTCGCTTAAATAATAAATATTATTGCGATTGGATCATGACAACCCGTGCCGACTTGATACCAAACATAAAATATAAATTTTTGTTCCGGGTTAGTATAGAAGATTTCTGAAAGTTCGAGTTTGTTTAGTAAATAAAACACTTATATGACCAAAACATATTACTATTTAATATTTAACATAAAAAAACATTATTTTACAAATTTCCTTTTTAAGGTTTGTTTTTTACAGTCTGGATAAATTTTCCGGTGTTCTTGTACGCAGCGTAATAAAAATTGCTTTTGTTCTACTTCAACTGTAATTAAACCATGAAATTCTTGCATCATCTTGACCGCTCTTTCAGCTGAATCGTTTACTGCCCTTAGCACTGAAACCTTCTTCTTGGCATCTTGAAACGAAGCATTATTTGGCCATAAAGACGGTTCTTCGTTCAGAAAACTGTCATCAATTTGAAGCCGGGTGAACAACGCTTTACTTTTGACTGATACAAAGTCGTGGATGTTTTTGTCTAAAATAAAAATGAAAAGAATTTGTAATTTAAAAAAATTGGAATATAAAAGAAACAATACTATATTTACTAATGAAACTTACCATACAATGAACCACAGAGTTCTTCTTTGGATGCGATGTAGCGTTTATCATGGGTTGATGGATTCTCTTTGGTTAAATTTTCAACCATTCTTATTTTAATCTCTTGGTCCACATCGTCGTCAAATAATGATAAGGCAGCTATTTCATCGGTTAAATACCATAGATGCTGGCTTAATTTCTGTAAAGCTGCTTTCGAGACGCTTGTATCGATTTTTTCGTAAGCCTTCATCGCTTTCAAAAAGCACAAATCCTGATAAGGTGCTTTTACAGCCAAAATACATTGGAACCACGGCTTAACGTAGTGTAATGAATCATGCGACGCCACTGGTGACGACTACTAACACACCTTGCTGCTAGGTGGCTTGTTATTTCACGTTGGTTGCGACGGGCGCACATCCCACGTCAATTTTATGGTGGGATGTCAAGAGGAATTGACAGCCACATGGCAGTGAAGTGTGCACGTAGTGGCCGCCACCCAAGAAGAAGCAAGAACTGAAAGAAGTACTATACGACAAATTTCATTTCAATCCCCGGTGGAAAGGAATAACAGGCTAAAAGGTAAGGAATCGTCCCGACACCGAATTCGTCTATACAATTGCCATTTATCATGTTAAATACGCACAAAATGACAAAAGTCAATTGCAGGTATCGACCGATAAATTAGAGTATTACTTCAAATTCATTGACAAATTTGAGATTCATGATGATTTGGAGGTGTAAAACGAATGAGTTTATTGCTTGAACTGGACAAAGGGGAATGCACAAAGGAAAGGAATCGAGAAGGCGAAAGTGTTGCTGCCAAAAGGCTTTTCCAAATAAATAGAAGCATACGGTCAAGGTCAGGACAATATCGACATAGATGAATGGGACTCGGATCCAGATATTGAAATTTTGGATCATCTGTCGTTGTTAGTACGATCGTTGGATCAATCATCGGATCAGGTTAGTGTTAAAGTAATAAATATTAAAAGTCCAAGTACAAATGATACCTCAAAAGATTTTACGGAACCAATTGATAAAGTTCGAGACGATTCAATAAATGATTTGATGGCAACGACTGCGAATGTTGCTGAAGAGAAAGCTGACCAGAAAGACGATCCAAGTGAAGATTGGTGTGCAGTTTGTTTGGATGGTGGTGAATTGATGTGTTGCGATAAATGTCCAAAAGTATTTCACCAAAATTGTCACATACCAGCTATAAGTTCCTTACCCGATGAAAGTGAAACGTGGCAATGTTTGCTATGTGTTAATTTAGCGGAACTGGCAAGTTCAGCTGAATGTGAAAGACATGATGCAGGAGAACTTGGCGCAAATGAATTAAAGATTATACAGAGGATATGTTTAGAATTATATTGCCAATACGAACAAAGTTTACCATTTAGAGAGCCAGAACCTGCAACACACACTGCATATTATGAAATAATTTGTCACCCTATGTCGCTAGATGTTGTCCGAACTCGTTTGGATCTATCAAGTCCGAATCACTACAAAGACATTGCCACATTCGTAGCTGACGTTCGATTATTGTTCAAAAATGTATACTTATATTATCAGGGGGATTCAAAAACATATGCGCATGGCCGTTATCTAGAACAATTTTTCGAAGAGCAACTGGCTAAATGGCTTCCTAAATACGCTCTCGTAAACAAATGTGAAACGAATGCAGATGAATGTCCTGTGAAAAAAAAATGCGCAAAAATTCCGAATGAATGCCCTTAGAAAACAGAACAATTTCAACTGTTGGATAAGAAAAATCAAAAACGAAATAAAGGAAATTATATTTGCTTACAGGAATAGTTTTAGCATCGTAAGTTTAGGCGTGTATTTACGCTATCGCCTGTTGATGTCACACATCGACACATTTAAACTCTTACTACAAGCAAAATATTAATTTATTGTTTAAACATAACTATACATAAAATAAGAAACCATTTTTATTTACTCAAAAGAAAGCATGTAGTTATTCCAAATATGAAATGTTCATTGAAAATTTCACCGGTTAGTTCTTAATCATATGAATAAATGCATACCAATTTCATTTGAAACATTAGATTATAGAGGTTAATTAATTTTATATGACAGAATGCTATCTAGATAATCAAAAAACGACAGAAAATCGTACTTTCGTTGATTTTAGACATAACTATAAATTAAAGATATTAAAATGTAGAACATTTACTTCCAATTCATACGAGAAATTACATTTATCAGAAACACTTTTTGTTTGAATTCTCCTTATTTTGGTTGCTTTTAGACGAAAATCATGTAGACTGGCATACGATTTTATTAATTTGTTTTTATAGTTGATGTAGATGAGTTCCAAAAAAAAAATGCAATTTAATACAAAATGATTATAAAACTTAAGAGAAAAAAATACTATTACTTTTAGTAGAATATCTTAGTTAGAAATTTATATTGTATCGAAGGAATCGTTAGTTAGAATGTAGAGAAATTAGAGACTTGTTTAGCGTTAGTTATACGTTACAAACACACACGACAAAATCAGAAGCAACTGTGAAACCAGGAAGAAACCATGCGTAACATATAAATATGACTGGTTTAAATGCTTGAGTTTTAGGATTATTTTCTTTCGCGGAAATAATCTACATACTCCTCTAGGACATACTTAAAAAGTAAAGAGCACTTATAATGAGGTCTAATTTATACTTTAGTATACATACGTATGTAAAGGCAATTTCCTTGATACAACTGCAGGATCAAAGCCACCAAGACCCTTTTTATGGCAACTGCTAAGGTACAGGAACATACGCTGATTTCAACCGATGTGTTGAAATTGTTTTTCAAATTTTTAAACGGAAATTTTTACAATACTTGCGAAGATCAAGCAAAGAGTCTAATAGACTTAAGCATAATGTAAAAGGGGAATGGTTCAATCTTAATTTCATGTTAAAAGTCAAACCTATTAAATGATCCCATTTACAAATCTTTAAATAGAGTGTGTTGGAAATTTCCTAGATACAAAAAAAAACGGTGTGTGAAATATATAAAACTACTTCCATGCCCTCTACTGCCAATTAGATAGCTCCGAATAAAGCATTCGAATATTGAATTCATTGTCAACACATACTCTCCATGCTACAATTTCTAAATTTCGAACCTTTTTTTTCGAACATTGAAATATTTACTCTCTATGCTAGTCAAAATGCACGCTACAATTTTTTTTCTGTTAAATAATTGTACAATTATTTTTTAATGATTAAATATTGTTGAGCGCTTCGGAAAAGAAATTTTAAAATTCATCCATTGCTTAAACTTAATCAAATTAGCATGATACTATATAAAAGTTAAAAGTAGTAACAAAATTATTAGTACGAAGTCGTAATATAATTTACAATTAGATTTCGAGAATTGGTACGAAAACAATGCTTGTATTAATCTTAAATACTTAGTTTTTAAAATATAACGTATTCCTAAATAAGACAATGAAAAAAATATCCCAACCGAATGCAAACGGCATGAATCCGTGTCATGTTTCATGAATATTTAATTTACATTTGATGATCTAACATGCTGGCATAGGAAAAAAAACAAAAAGACAAAAAACCCACATGAATTAGTTACAATTAAATTATTTATAAGTTTGGCCATAACAAAAAAAAAAATCAATAAAAAAATCAGCACCACATTGTTAAGTAGATTAGAATGCATCTCCGTGGGGAAGAAAATGAAATTTAAAATATATAACAACATGAATTGCTAAACTCTAATAACGACTTTCCTTTCCAGTGGTCCCTTCTTTCAGCGAGAAATAGAGTGCAGGGTAAGTTGTAGTGAATTTGAATAAGTGAGTTTCAATGTCCGTGAAGGACTGCAGCGATGGTCTGCTGCCTCGGCAGAGGAAGATGAAGGTATCTGCCGAGAATGCCCTCGTCCGGAGACGCGTGAATGCGCTGGCAGGCTAGCATTGCGGTGTCGTGGGGCGGGTTCGTTTCCCCGGCACGAAGACCCACTACAAAAAATTTCGCATTCACGAATTGCTTTCAGGTCAAAAAAGGCGACCAAAGTCGCAAAGTTGTAGATAACCTCACCGAAGGAGATGTACTTGTTACAAGAACAAGTGAAACCTGAGAAGAAAGGCGAACTTGGGGTGACCTCGTAGTTACCCAACGAAGTCCATGGCCCACAAATGAAAGAGGGGCAACCGGGTGGTGGTGGAGCCCCTTCATACCCACCCAACCGGAATAAATCCATTGATAACTTGTTGAAGTGGCCAGGTATTCCCCCTCTGAGTGGAAAACTCATACAACTTGAATTGTATGAACCTTCCCATCAGAAGGGGAGTACCCCGGTGACCCATTTATGTCATAGAATTATACAATTGGATTGCATAAATCTATGCCATAAAAAGGCACTCTGTTTGGGGCACTCAATCCATAACGTCTCCTGAAACAGAAAGATTATATGGGATTATTAAGTACCCGGTGACTGGCTCATGTTTTGAGGGGGGAGCCTGCCACCGTACCGGGTCCTATACCCGGTTAGATAGAACGGAAGGGAAAGACCTATGGTTCAAGTTAATTCATCATTTATTTACCAACATTTTAAAGTCGAGAATATCTAAATTAATTAATTGAGGAAAAAAATTAAGCTCATAAAAGAAATGTATAAAAATTGTAAAAACAAATATGTATAAAAATTGTAAGTAGGATATAAAAAATTATACTCAAAGATAAAAATATACAAAAAAAATGTAAAGAATCTGTATAAAAATTTATAAGAAGGATAAAAAACAAAATTTACATTCAAATATAAAATGTATAAAAAGAAATGTAAAGAATGAAACAAACTTACCCAACCTTTTCCGACGACGAGCGCTCGTTGACGAGGTGGGCAGGTCCTGCAACTTCGTAAAAATTTTAAAAATCTCGCTCTAATAAAATGATCCACGAATATACATTTACGTAAAACGCATTTAAATTTAAATTTCATTCACAGGTGGTTAAAAGTTTATTGATTTACGGCCCGCGATTTGACTTATTTAATTACGGTTAATTTGCTACAGGCGTAGTTGACATCTTGATTTATTTTCTAAAACTTCAACGTTTTTCATATCTATATTCAACACGATCAGCGTAGCACTCCAGCATCCTCCATGCAATCCCACTTGCGCTCTGACAGTAGATGACAGCCGGGTATCCGATGAGATGCAGCCCTTTTAACTATAGCATCCAGTTTAATGACTTTCCCACTTTGGTCCGACGCTAATTTCCCATTCGATGTTGTACACAATTACGCTTACGCACACACATTAATTTCTTTGGGTTTGTCGTTCCGCGATTGCTAGTGCGACTTATTCAAACAGTTTGCGATGATTATTTTATTTTTTCTTTGAGAGAACTCTCTCAGTTCAAAAGTCGTATCAAAAGCGTTGCTTGCATAAAAGAAGTTTGATGCGCAAGTCTCTGCGAATATTAGTCTGTAGACTATAAGATTTCTGAGGGCTGGCAACTCAGATGAATGATAACAACGTGGACTGCATTGGTTGCGAAATTTTGCATTTGCAATATAGATGGAAACCCAAAAGAAGGAAAATTGGAGAAAACGATAAGTTTTCGTTGCTGTGTACAACCGGGAACGAAGCGTCAAGGTTTTCTAATCCTTTTTACTCAACTTAAAATACACGATTGGTACGATATATTCCGCTACGCTTTTTAAATTTCCCACATATGATAAGTTACACACGAGCGACGAAACCGAACTCTCTTTAATTGATCTTATTTTTGTTCCCGGTTTTCAAGTTTTGTTCGAATCAAAGTCTTATTTCGTTTTGGAATCGAACATTAAAGTGACACGATTTTAACTTGCACCGATCACTTCACTTTCTTAGGGCCAGTCCTCCATCTTTTTTTCTTTTCTCCGCTCTTCGCGATTCCAAGCGAACTCCCCTGTGTCACAACTTTGCACATGCGTACCAATGTTGGGCGGGAAAATTCAAATAAGTAAAAATTGGTAAGAATTTCAGAAAGTGTTGGTGTTAAAGAAATCCATTAATAAACGCTAATTGCATTTTGAACAACTTAAAACAATTTACTGTATAAGTTTGGGAAACATTCGTTTTAATCATAAAAAACATGATTTTTGCATGCACTGAACGCAGCCTAAGCATTTTCCCCGCACGTGACAGCTGATGGACTACGATCAAAACTTGCCAACTTTGCACAAGTGCATTGTCAAAGCGTTAGTAAATGGAGCGGGTTGTTTGCATCCACATATGTTCAACATAAAAAGCAGTTTGCAGCCAAGGCGAAGTCAAGAAGACGTATTAACATTCACAGGATTTTCCCTTGAGGTAACTGGAGCTAGCGAGAACAGCATTCGTGGCCTCTATGAAAACGGAGGATTTGGAAAGGGAAAGCAGGTCAAAGCTTACTGCGACGACGTACGCAGAGATATTGGTACTCGATTTGGAGGAAGCCTTCTTTCTAGCGTTTGTATCAAACGTAGTGGACATATTCGATCTTGATGGTGTTTCAATCAGCCGAGGGCAGGCGTATCAAAAGTTTGCAAAAATTAAGGCAAAATTTGCATATACATTACCCGCGTATTTTTACCTCAAATCAAAAGGTTGGGTAATCAAGAATGGAACCAAGTTTGGCGGTGATTTTCGTAAGATCGAATTTTCATAACACCATTTGAAAACTAATGAGTTAATTTCAGTGCTCTACAAACTTGGGACCCGCTACTATCACGCAAGTTTTATTGTATTTGTTCTACCAGAAGAAAAGAACTTGGAATTCCGCAATTAGCGCCTTCACTTCTTGGAGTTTTTCCTTCACTGCCTCCAAATCCTCCTCCGGTGAAAAAGGATAAGTCTTCGTCAAAATCAGCGAAACGTCCATTGAACTCTCACCCCTCACTGCGTCTCGAAGAGTTTTCCTCATCTCTTCCACCGTTCCTGTAGGCTGGCCTCGGATCTCCAGCTCATATGTGAGCTCCTCCTTGCTTAGCCTGTTGATTAGTATTTTGCTAGCCATGTTATTTCCTTGATGAATTCAAATAAAACCAAACTTCACTTAAACCAACTTATTGATAACTTATAACCTACTTGAAACAAACGAACTGATTCGAAATAAAAGAAAGTTGTTTTTCTTTTCCCTCTTGTTATTTTACAAACACGGACGGTATGTATGGGATTACAGAATTAAATTCATATGACAAAACTGTTTCGTATAACGAACCACCGCGTAAAACCACCTCTAGAAGAAATTCTACCCACTCGTCACACTTCACACTTGCTTCACTTCCAGTTTTGGTTCTTTTTACACTATTTCTTTTCAACTCCCGTAAAATGACACATTCACTTTAACTACACTTTAAATTCACTGATGCGAGGACCACTCGAAACATTACTTTCCACGCAAACTTCCGCGAGTTATTTCCGGCCGAAATAGAGGTAACTTCCTAGGGAAGTTGGTCTTCCTGAATTATCAGGACCCACTCTTGTTTCCCAAAAGATGGATTCATTAAGAAAACCTTCCTACAGCACCTCAACACCTGAGCTATCACCACCTTTTAGACATAAGCGTCCTAACTACACTCAACCAAAGCTTCGCCCCACGTTGGGCGCCAATTTGTCACCCCAATTCGTCACCCCGGACCACTGTGGTGCTCCGGCAACGGGGGCCCTGCGGTCCCGGCTTTGCTCGCCGCAGACGGGCGTGGGCGCCAACTCACCGTTTTGGCCTAGGCCCCACACTTGACCGCCCAGTGAGTAAGGCGGTTTGCCGAAGCTCGTTAGGTGGACGCACCTTGCATTAAAACGAATGGCACTACTCGGGGGGTCCCTATCTCCCCAGCCAACTCCACACCACTCAAACACCACAAAGGATACAAAAAAAAAGAACCACCACTTTGTCGGATTCCCGCGCGCGATATCACCCCGAGCCAAACTTTACACTTCCTGTGGAAAAAAAACAACATTATCTGAAATTCCTCCTGTGAATATAATACAAGGAAAAGGAAACAAAGAAAATTCCAGTTACTTTTACCTTTAATTAAGGAGTCGACTAAGCAAAAAAATAATATTCCTTTTCTTTCTTTATACAATAACAAAAACAACAACTCTTACTCTTCCACCTATCTACGAGGAGGCCTCCTGTTAGGGTTCGCGTCGTTGGCTGCACGGCGAAAACTATCCCGCGTTGTAGTGGCCAATCTTTGTTTCCTCCTTTTTTTTTCTTCCTTCCGATTTCCTTCGAACTCCCGCTTTTTCATACGTTCACGTTTCGAATCCTTTCTCAATGTTCACTTTTAATTACTTTCTCAATGTTCACTTTCAATTACTTTCTCAATGTTCACTTTTAATTACTTTCTCAATGTTCACTTTTAATTACTTTCTCAATGTTCACTTTTACTTACTTTCTCAATGTTCACTTTTCTCTATTACTTTCTCCACGTGCTGATCACCAAAAAAGGAAAGAGAGCTTTTCCTTTGTCCCTCGCCCTTTTATCAGCTCGCTCCCAACGGAGCACCGCTAGTTTCGGAGTGAACCTTATATTTTTCCTCCGACGTGCTGAAATTGTAACCCGGTTCGTGCGATTGGGCAATTCCATCGCAATTTCCACCACACTTCAACGGGTGTTTCCGAAATTCGGAGTCGTAGATATTGTTTTCGGAATTGTCACTGTGACGGACATTTGACGTTTTCCAAGTATAAACAGATGTTGTTTTGTTTATGTCTGGTGCGGTAAAGAAGCTGGCGGTTACTCGGATTTTGGATGGACCACTGAGGATTATCAGATAAGTAGCACGTTTATACTTTATCCTTGGACAAGACACTTTGTGTTTTCTTTTTTTCCTTCTTTTCAGGCATCCAGATGCCCTGGTGAATACAATCTTCGGCATTCAGCGGTGTTGTTAGATCCGCTGTAGTTTGGCGGATGCTGCATCTTTTGGGGCTGGATATTTTGGGCCTCGCTTATTTAATCCATCAGAAGTTTTAGTAGCTGATGTAAATGCTTACCGCTGGTAGGAGCAAGAATTGAAGGTGTAGTTATTGTGTCATAAACGAACTGAACTGGGACTGTTGCTGTTAGTGATGGTAATTTTGTGTTTTTTTATGTTTGGACAGCCAATTTGCTAGTCCTTTGTTGGCTGAATCATTATATTCTTTTATAACAGTCATCACAGTCTCGGGCGAGTTGCCACCCATAGCGTCCGTTCAATGTTTCATACATCCCCAGCACTCTGGATCATAGTCAACTCGTTCCTAGTGTTATTTTCTGGCTGATCAATTTCATCTATTATAATATCGGGTATCGTCATTGGATCTATAGCTGACAAATTCACTTTCTTCGGTGTGGATAGCTTCGTCAGTTTAGGCACTGGATTTACTGGTTCCGATACGATTTCCGGCTTCTTCGGTATCGAATAATCTTTACGTTGACCGGTTCCATTTACTCCTAATAATTGCTTTTCACGTATGGACGGTGTTGTTGCATTCACAACAGGGGTCGGTGTTACATTTGCAATAGCATTTCCACCGCCATCCACCAGCACGCCTGGTGGCTCTTGTTTCACATCAGAATTATCTTTAGTGAGCAATCGGTCATTGTTATTAAAATCTGCTGTTGGAGGAACTTGTTCATACTGTGGACTTGCATTGTCTTGACGTTTTTAAATTTGGTGGATAGTGGGTAGGTCGAAATGCTTTAAACCTTCTATTTTATATGCTTCGTATATATTTTGATTTGTGAAGGAATTGCAGTAATCCAAACTAAAGAGAAAAATCACACAAAATCCCACCGTCACACCACACACCTTCGCCATCTTTCTTGCACTTGTTGATCGCAGATGATATCGTTGTGGAGCAACCGTGCACCTACGGGAGTGGTATCGGGAACTTCGTCGAGCCTAACTAAACTAATTTAAATTTACTCTATTGTAAACGTTAGCATTAGAATTGATTATTTTCCTAACCTTACTAAAACTATTACAATACATAAGTTCCCTATCCCAGTTTGGCTCGAGGGTGCATCCTTTGGAACACGTTTCCCGGTGAAGGTGTTTAAGTGGTAGTTTGGTTGGCTACCGTCTCCAATACCCCGTAACAAGTTAAACAAAATATTTGTGTTAAAGTTAAACAAAAATACAATGGTTCAACTCTTACCTCGACGCTCAAGCGGGGTTATGTTAATGGCATGCATCCTGATCTCCTTAGTGGTCGTGGTGTAGACTCCGGATGGAAGCCGGTCATCCGTAACACTTCACACAAAACTATAAGAATAAAATGAATAACAATACACTATCGCGTTTTATTTGATAAACAAAAGCTATTCTCACAAACAAAATTTGGCCGTTGCTTCTGTTTTTCCCGGTCATAGGGTTCCCATGTTAAAGAATATATGAAATATGAAAAATAAACTATTTAAATACTTACATCTTCATTGCTTATCCTCCAACTTCCTTCTTCCGTATTCATGGTCGGAATGCATTCGTACACAGGCCAAAGGAATTGTTCCATTGCATCATATGCAAACCAGATCGGCGTATATTGTTCCTCTGCTCGTGCACTAGATTGAATGGATGCTTTTTTTCCGCAAATAAAACCTAAAGGATGTCATGAGCGAGTCCTTTTTCTTTTTCAATTCTATTACTGGAACCTTCATCGCTGTCATGATACGGATCCAAGCATCGTTTACCGCTTTCTCATCCTTGTGTAACCGATGCTTAGGATTCCATATCACTGGTTCTCCCTGGTAATATTCTATGAAAGTTAGCGTCTTATCATTCGTCCACTCCATAGCAAACAAATCCATTCTACAAACACTAAACCCCCACTCGCGACAACGATCACTAGTAAAATGAATAATGACGAATATGTAAACACCGCCCGCGAATATCGACGAACAATCCTTTGACTTGGGCCAAAAACCGCCACCGAACGGAGAACGGACGAATATTCGCGGCGAACGCCGAATACACCCGAGAAAGTCGTTTACATATTCGTATTCGTGCTTATTCGTCTGTTCTCGGCGAGTATCTAAATAAGGCATCATGGACAAAGGTAGGCATGTCAGCGAAAAGACGCAAACTCAGCGTTCTTTCTCTGGCGCGTTTGTCATGTCAGCGAATTGTTTGGCAATGGAGCCAAGATGAAATGCCCGCCGGGTTTTGTTTTTTTTTGGAGTGCAAGAAAAGACAAGGGAGAGTCTTCATCGTCGATTTGTGGCTTCATAACGACTATTCCTGGGATTTGACTGGAAGGAAATTAATTCAAGGATTTTTATGATAAAAGGTTATCAGAATTTAAGCAAAAGTGACAATTTTTCAATTGATATTCAAAGAAATTTTATGTGCATGTAAAGTGAATAAAGATTAAATGCCCTTGATATATAGAAGCGAAAGATTCCTGCCTTTCATTTGTGTTTGGATAAGGTACTTCTTCAAGGAGGATGTTGGAATATAAAGGAAGCATTGAACAATGCATTATATCTGGCCCCTCATCTTTCATTTATTTAGATTAATTTAAAGTAGCAAGCAAAAGGATCTTAAGATTCAAAGCAAGGGTTCAAAAGAGAGACGATATCTGAAGCCTGTAAATTGGAGTACGAGGACGGGCCGGGATAAAACAGCCCTGGCCCAAACACTTAGTGTTGCACATATACTTGTTTTCAAAGGTCAGACGTACCCTCACTAAAACGCATAACCATTTAAAAATTTTTAAAGCCTAATATTTTCGTCCCAGATCATGTAAACTATTGTTTGCTTGGGTTGTGACAGTAGCTGCCCATTGGCTGTTGATATGAATTACCATATTAATCTACATTTGAATACCTTTGCTGTAGTTGTGGTTCCTGATAAGACAACGGTAGTATTGATGATGGGAAATCGTCATCCTCACAGGAAATTTTCCCTCAGTCATGTCCATGGGGCCAGGAAAGACAATAACGAACCACTCCACTTTTGTAATAGTGAGTTCAACAGATGACACGGATAAGCCTGGTCGTACAGCATTGGTCACTACTCCACAAGCCGTATCCGTTCTGCACTCTCGAATCCAACTTGAACGAAGAAAGCAAATTGAGGTTAGATACGCGCGGAATCATGCGGTACCATAAATAAACTCTACCTTTTTCCCACGTACGCAAAGCTGATAACACGCAGCAGCAGGGGCAGCATCGACAATTTATCGCCTCGACATCGTCAATTGCTCCCGGACGATACCATTCCACTGTGGTTCAATTTTTCGGCACTGTATTTGATTTTCGCTTGTCTCACTGACTATTTATCAACATAAAGCACTTAATTCAACACTCAATACTGAGATTTGCGCAAAATAAGTCAAAACGCCATGAAAAAACAGTGAGCGAATACACGACAGACGGATTTGACGCAGCACACAAGTGTAGTGCCGGGCCGTTTCTCTTTCTTTCCCACGAGTTTTTCCCGACAAACATTAAGTCGCGGTTCAGTGGCAGCGATTCAAGTTTTAAAGTCGCTCACCACCTGTCGACGTCAGTGGTGTAAGGTATATTTAAAGACCTTTATTTACACTTTCAAATAATATCTAAAGACCTATATTTACTCTTTCAAATAATATATATTTTTTACTCTTTGACAAATAGGACGACTACGAGGACGACGATGATAATGATGTTGTCGAGTCATATCCGGAGATATTGCGAATCAGCAAAAACAAACCAATTCATTATTTTAAATAAACAGGAAATCGATTATTAATTAATCGATTTCATAACGTAAAATTCTGAAAAGAAAAATTATTTGAAAGCGAAATTTGATTTTCTAAAAAACAATAAAATTTCAATATGGGAAACGATAATAGTAAAATCAAATATCAGAGATTATACTTTTGCAATCTCTGCCGTTCCGAGAATCATAACCAAAACAAATGTCCATGTAAACCAAAATCTGCACAACAGCAGATTAAGAAATAAGAAATGAAGATTGATAAAATTTAAGTAAACAAAAAGGGTTCGGATTAAAATTTGTATATTAAAGTAGTTAGTTGCGAATAAGAATTAAAACGGTCCGGTTGAGTTTTAAATTAGAGAAAAGAATTTGTAACATTTTAAAAGGGATTGAATAAAAAGTATTTTGTATGTGTTTAAAGGTGAAAAGATAGTGTTTCATTTAAAATTATGTAGGAATTTTGAAGAGTTGTGGAACTTGTAATTCATTGTCGTATAATTGGCGCAGTCGGTAGGATGCGTCAAGCGTAAAAACAAAAGTGAACGATAATAAGTTTTTATAAAGTATGAGCGCTCAAGCTCATCTTAAGTGATTGAATAAGTACAAACGAAAAGTTTGGTACAAGTGTTATTTTCAATTACTGTGTGCAAACGAGAAGTTTGTTGAAAGTGCGGAAAGCTCGAGATAAGTGTTTTTCCTTCGCTAATTTAAATAAAAGTTTTTACGCGTGAATTTCAATTCTTTGTGACGCTGAAATTTTAAGTTTTTCCGGCTTTGTATTCGCGAGTGCGAACGAATATTACACTTCAATATAAACTGGAAAAGGCGATTCTACTAAAAGGACGAAGCACGATCAAGTGTGTAGACCGCAATTGTAAAGGAAGTATTGATGAACTGTATTCATCACAAATAATTAGCCTTACTTTTTACAAAAACAATGGCAACGGAAACAGGTAACCAAGTTTCACAACAAATAAATTCCAATTCTCCTAGGTTAAGCATAACTCTGGATCCCATCAAACATGCTCGAAACATCCCTATATTTGATGGAAGTCGCGACCAATTAAAAAGTTTCACGGACATGGTGGACATCATGGTCCCGACGCTAGCACAATATGATATCCCATCTCAAAACATTATTTGCAATATAATCAAAAGCAGGATAACAGGAAGGGCCAAACTAATCTTGGATGCAAGTCCACATATCAATATCTGGGCAGACATGAAAAAATTCCTCTACGCGAATTTCTCCGATCAAAGGAATAGCAACCAACTGATGAATGAACTGCGAACCACCGAGTTTAGAGGATCAATTCTGGAATTTATAAATATTATTCAAAAACGACTGACAAATTTAAACCTGAAAGTTGAACAGGAACAAGCTCCGAATTTTAAACAATTAATTGTGGATAACCAAGCCGTAGCTTTAGATATCTTGAAAAAAAATGTACCAGAACCTAGCCGTACAATATTATTTTGTAGAAATTTTATTCTTACTGAAACTGGTCATTTATACCATAGAAGAGATAATCCTAAACCCAAACCAAGTAATAAAAGTAATAAAATTACTAGCCAAAATCAAAATTCTCTTGATAAAACTAATAATCAACCAGGTAAAAATTACAGTCAAAATTATCAAAATTTTCCAGATCAAAATGATCAGAATCAAAATAAGAATTTTCCAAATCAATTTTATCCAAAACAAAACTTTAACTATTATCCAAATCAGAATCAACAATATTATCAAATTCAAGGTTATAATCATCATCGTCCTTATCAGAATCCTTTCCAACAAAACTCTGTTCAAAGAAGAATTAATAAATATGGTCCGCCCCAACCTATGGAAGTAGATAACTCAGGGCAATTTATCCATACAAACGAACCGGAAAATTTTCCGGAAGAAGCCTCGGAAAATCCTGTCACTACAGTGTACCCTATATTAGAATAAACTCATACGGTACGCCTTATCGATTTCTAATTGATACAGGTGCGGCTGTAAGTGTAATAGATCCCAATCTGTGTCACCCAAATTTAAGAATTTCAAATGATGGTTTTAATATTAACACTTTAAATTCTTCAATACCATTTTCGCATACCGTGGAAATTAAACCATTCAAGGAAATTGGAGGAGATAAAAAGTTTACCTTTGTAGAATATAAATTTAGTAACTTCTTTAACGGTATATTAGGAAATAATATTTTTTATAATTATAAGGTTAACATAGATTTGTACAACAATAATATAAAATTTGATGATAAAATTCTGAAATTATATCATTCCCCTGAGGAGGAGGAATTGGATGAATACGCGAACCACATATATTTTTCGGATATTTGCAGGAAAAATAATCCTTTATCACTTTTAAGAACAGAACACTTAAATAACGAAGAAAAAGAGGGTCTTCTGAGTTTGTTAAAGAATTTCAGTGACGTGTTTTACAAGGAAGGTGACGATTTGACCTTCACTCACTCCATAAAACATGAGATAAAAACAACTAATAACACTGCGGTGTACACTAAATCATATAGACATCCACAAGTGCATCAAAAAGAGGTGGAATCGCAAATCATGGAAATGCTCGAACAAGGGATTGTACGCCCAAGTAAATCTCCTTATTCTGCACCCATTTGGGTAGTCCCCAAGAAAGCCGATGCTTCAGGGAAAATGAAGTGGCGAATTGTGGTGGACTATAGGAAGTTGAATAGTATAACCATAGATGATAAATTTCCGATACCGAATATTGATGGTATCTTGGATAAGCTGGGAAAGTGCATGTGTTTCTCGACTTTGGATCTGGCCAAAGGGTTCCACCAGATAGAAATTGAAGAAAGAGACATTCCGAAGACTGCATTTTCCACAGACAGAGGTCATTATGAATTCACGAGGATGCCGTTTGGGTTGAAAAAACTCCGGCACCTTTTCAGAGATTAATGAATAATATTTTACACGAATATATTGGCAAAACATGCTTCGTCTATATGGACGACATTATAATCTTCGGCACTTCACTCGAGAAACACCTTTCTTCCCTTCGAAAAATCATGGAGGTATTACGAACTGCTAATTTGAGGGTCCAAGTAGATAAGAGCGAATTTTTAAAACGAGAAACTGAATTGCTCGGTCATGTTGTCACGACAGAGGGCATAAAACCTAACCCTACGAAAATTGAAGCTATCCTTAATTTTCCGATACCTAAAAATACCAAACAAATAAAGTCATTTCTTGGATCGGTGGGATTTTACCGAAAGTTTATAAGGGATTTCTCCAAAATAGCTAAGCCCCTTACTCTTCGCCTGAAGAGGGATGCGAAAATTGATCCCGAAGATGTTGATTACGCTGACTCTTTCCAGAAACTCAAACAATTGATAATTTCTGACCCTATTCTTAAGCATCCCGATTTCGATAAAAAATTTACGTTGACAACCGACGCTTCTAATTATTCCATAGGAGCAGTTCTCTCCCAAGAAAACCATCTACTTTGCTATGCCTCACGTACTCTCAACGATCATGAAACTAGAAATTCTGTAATTGAAAAGGAGTTACTTGCCATTGTGTGGGCAACTAAGTACTTTAGGCCTTATCTGTATGGCAGAAAGTTCACCATCAAAACCGACCATAAACCTTTGACTAGGCTGGCAAATTTGAAGGAGCCCAATCTCACACTACAAAGATGGAAACTTAAATTGGAGGAGTTTAATTACGATATCGAATACATACAAGGTAAAGGAAATTATGTAGCTGATGCTTTATCCCGTCCTCCATTAAACAATAATGTATTAATTAACGCAAACGACCTTAATGAAGATAACGATTCTACAATAACATGTCACAGCGCAAATGAAGATAATCTGGAGTATATCCCCATTTCTGAGGCTCCATTAAATATATTTAAATACCAAATAATTATAAAAGAGACGAGAGAAAACAGAATTAAGAGGGAAAAATATTTTGGAAAGACGCGTATAATATGTATGTACTTCTAAAGAAATAAACGAAAAATACTTTCAATATATCTTGAATAACCATACACCTAGAAAGGGATTGGTTGCAGTTTATATCCCTGACCTTGCGATGTATACTCAATTTCAAAACGTTTACTTGAAATGGAGAAGTCCCCACACAAAGCTCAAATTCGTAAAATGTAATTACGTTCTTTTTGATTGTACTAAAAAAGCATAAAAGAAACAACCATAGAGGCATTGAAGAAATATACAAAGAAATAAAAACCAAATACTATTATCCTAATTAAAAAACAGAAATAACAAAGGTGATCAATAATTGTCATGTATGCCAACTTAGTAAATACGAAAGAAATCCAGCAAAGATTCCCTTCAAGAAACCCCCGATTCCCGGAAAACCCCCCGAAATAATTCATATGGACATTTTTGGACCATTTTTATTTAACATTAATAGATAAATTTTCCAAATTCGGTCAAGCAATACCCCTAGCATCGAGAAACTGGATAGATATTCAATCCGCGCTCAATCAACACTTTGCAACCTGCGGAAAACCCAGTCATATAATTACTGATAATGAAAGTACTCTTACTAGCAACCTTGAAAATTTTCTTCAAAATGAAGGAGTGACCGTTCATTTCATAACTCCTGGATTAAAAACTGGCAATGCAGACATTGAAAGACTGCACAATACCCTTAATGAACACGTTAGAATCAAAATAACAGAAACTAAGTTAGCACCATTCTTAATAGACGTCCAAGAAATAATGAAATTCTATAACAATACAATACATTCCGCAACTAACCATAAACCGATTGAAATGAATAACGGAATTATTAATTCTTCGGAATACCAATCTATAAAGGACAGAATAGTAAAGAAACAAAACCAAAGTATTGACAATAAAAACAAGGATAAGCAAGACGAAGAAATAAATCCAAAATACATTAAAAATAAATTTAAACGCAAAAAGCACGACAGACCCTTTGTTATCAGACGAAATCACAATATAACGAATAAAAAAGCTTTCATGAAACAGAAAAAGTTTCAACAACAGGAGACCACACGTCCGAGCTAAACTTCATCTTGACTTAGAGATGTCAGAAGTTAGTGAAAATTATCCAAATTACTGGATAGTGTGTACTGTTAGTTCAACAGTAGTAAATCGGATATAATTATGAAAAAAATTATTTTGTTTAAAATAATAATAACTAAATAATACTATCCACTCGTGAGAAGTCTATGACAAATTACTATTTTATTTGCAGGAATTATTGTTTTAACCATTCTCTTGCCCTCATTAATTTCTACAAGTGGCCAAAATCTTGAAATAAACGAAATACCTCAAGGAAACGGATACACTCTCATCAGAGACAGTCAAGTGCAGATTATCCAAAAGTTTTCTAAAGTTATTCATATAATTAACCTGCAAAAATTTCAAGACATAATAAGCAACGTAGAAAATACTACACCGATAGATATAATTTCTAAATTTCCTAGTATCGGTATGTTAATAGAAATGATAAAGACTAAGTTGTTTACCCTTGAGCCCCATAGAAGCAAAAGAACAATATTTAGCCCCTACGGATCCTTTTTGAAATGGTTTGGAGGACTTATGGATGACGATGATAGACACTACATTGAAAGAAATTTTGAAAAATTACAACTGAATATGAACTCGTTTATAGACAACAATGAAAAACAAATAAATATTAATAAACAAATTGATGAAACTTTTCAAAATATGACAAAACATATCAACAAGCAACAAGAGATTGTAATTTCTAAAGTAAATTCCTTAAAACGAAATAGTATTGCTCTCTAGATTAGAGATTCTAAGTAAAAATATCTTCACAATTCAAGAAATAAAGACATATAAAATCAATGTACAGAAATTAAAGGACATTAAAGTATCCGCCGCGCAAAAAGCTAAGATAATATTGATAATTATTCAAATACCAAATTTTACTGAAAGGAAATTTTATAAAATATCCATTATACCTGTTCCTAATATAAATAATTTAGAATTAGTCACGCCAGATATCAATATTCTGTGTACAAATGATAAGGTATTTTTATACAATGACAACATAAATGATGAGAACAAATTGAAACCTGTAAATGACATATGCATAAGTAAAATCATAGCAAATCCTCAAAATTGTACAATGAGAAAAAACAATCATCCGAGCATCAACCGAATAACAGAAAATATAATTGTAACAAAAAATTTGAACACCACCCATATATATCAGAATTGCAATGATCAACAAATCATAATTAAAAGTCATAATATTATTAAATTCGAAAACTGTAAGGTAACTATAGGAAATATAACCTTCATCAATAAAAATAATGTCGTATATAGCAATGTAATTTTACCAAATATTATTAGAAATATAACATATAAAGAAAAGGAAATTTTAGATTAGAAGAGATTCATGCCCAAAATATTCAAAATATAAATCATTTAAAATTATTAGAATTGGATCATAATACAGCTTCTTGGAAAAGTTTACTTACCGATCTAGTGATAATTTCAATTGTTATTGCCATTGCTGTAATCATCTATTACAAATTTTTCAGACAAAAATCAAATATTAAAGTAAATGTAACTACATTGCACGAGGACGCGCATCTTAAGGAGGGAGGAGTCATATCCGGAGATATTGCGAATCAGCAAAAACAAACCAATTCATTATTTTAAATAAACAGGAAATCGATTATTAATTAATCGATTTCATAACGTAAAATTCTGAAAAGAAAAATTATTTGAAAGCGAAATTTGATATTCTGAAAAACAATGAAATTTCAATATGGGAAACGATAATAGTAAAATCAAATATCAGAGATTATACTTTTGCAATCTCTGCCGTTCCGAGAATCATAACCAAAACAAATGTCCATATAAACCAAAATCTGCACAACAGCAGATTAAGAAATAAGAAATGAAGATTGATAAAATTTAAGTAAACAAAAAGGGCTCGGATTAAAATTTGTATATTAAAGTAGTTAGTTGCGAATAAGAATTAAAACGGTCCGGTTGAATTTTAAATTAGAGAAAAGAATTTGTAACATTTTAAAAGGAATTGAAAAAAAGTATTTTGTATGTGTTTAAAGGTGAAAAGATAGTGTTTCATTTAAAATTATGTAGGAATTTTGAAGAGTTGTGGAACTTGTAATTCGTTGTCGTATAATTTTCGTTGGTAATGATGATTATGTCGATGCTTGACTGCAGCGCAGTACGAAGAGACCTTTTGCGTTGAGCTCGTGCCGTCATATCAGATTATGAGAATCTGAAAGAACGGCACGAGCTATTTTCTATTATCTGGCAGCGATATTGCGGATTCTGCTCAGCCGTGATGCGCTGCGAAAATCTACCGCGGGAGCAGGATCTGCTTGCGGCGCGAGGAAGATGTTGTAGTTGGGGCGTCCCGTGCCGCTACATATATGGATCGGCTGGACGGCGTCAGTGGTGTAGGGCGCCAAGAGCGAGGTTGTCACATACAAGTCTAATAACTGTAGCCCGGATAAGTTGTTGTCTGCACCCTGTTGTTTCATGCACGCACAGATCTACCTATAGAAATTTGCTTTTCAGCGAAACCCGAAATAAGTTCATCATTCATACTAACGAAGTGCTAAAGATGTCGGATTAAAAATGAACTTAATCAAACACTAGTGACAAGAGCAACATAACATCCCTTATTCGGAATGTTTATAAACCCAAACAGAAGGACTGACCTATTTTCAAAATTAGAATAAAATAATTGAAACCCTAGTTGCTATGACAGATCATATCTATATTCACGAAACCGATTAAGCCCATCTTAAAGCTTAGTATGGAAATCTAAATGCATGTGAGAAAAACCAAAAACAGTAAGCCACTGGGCCGTTTGTTTCGTTAATGTGCTTACGTTAAATATTATCGGCCGCACTCCTTAATATGATGACCTATATTTCAAAAACAGAAAAGTAAATATTTCTTGAATGCAATAAAAAATCCCCGTTGGCAGCACCAGCCAGAAAGGCAAATTTCTCGTATGTAACGTAAGGTTTCGGAAAAGAATTTGGCTTGCGTATTACTAAACTTCTTACTGCAATTTTCGTAAAAACACATGGGTATTTATTGACATGAAAAGACTGCCGAAGTTTGTATTTAAAGACCCTTTATAGAGGCGCAAATATTTTGCTCATTCAATTGAGTTGCACATTTATGGATCACATATTGAAATCGGCAGATAATAAATTGTTATAAACATATAAATACAGGTATTGTCCTTCTCACATTTGCTGTTTATACATTTCACACTGGCTACCACACAAAGGTGATAACTTTCGGCTTAAGTAGCTCAAATAGATAATTTCTAAAGATTTCCATGAAAGTTTAAACAGCACTTGCGTTGCTATCAATATGAATATTTTCAATTCTTTTCTGAACCATCAGGGGCCACCATTTTGATTTTTCGTTGAAAGCGGCTGCTAAAAATATTAAGCTGTAAATTTTCGACTTTTTCATTAGTCATCCGATTTGCATAATTTTTTTGCAGGTTAAATTAACGCGCTTTAATAACCTATAATTTCAAATTTCATGGGCAGCTAAAAATATTAAGTTCTAAAATTTCCACTTTTTATTTTTCATTCGATCTAAAAAAAATTCTGTTTAATACAAGAATATAGTACAAAGATCCATAATCTCAAGTTTCATCAAAATCCGTTGGAAAATGTGACCGCTAGAGGGCCACGAAAACCTGAAAAAGTCGCATATTTAAACCGCCGTCATTTCGAAAATTGCTCATGCATGATCACCAAAATGTCGAATTTTCTAGATCTAATTGATTTCTATCTTAAAACTAAATTTCATACATACCGGATCAAAATTGCGACTTTTAGAGGACTTCGAAATTTTAAGTTTCACCTGGCCGCCATTTTTTTGCGCCCTAACCTCCAATTTTTTACGTATCTCTTTAGATACTAATAGTACCGAATTTCATTGACATTGCTTGAAAGCTTTGTTCAAAATTTCATTGACATTGCTTGAAAGCTTTGTTCAAAACTTCAACAAAAAATTTTTGCACGTTTTTCGACATTCGAGCGGCCGCCATTTCGTTTCAGCCGTACCGACTTTGGATTTTTTATTGTGAGATTCATCACATACATCATTGAACCTTTGTACCAAATTTCATCCAAATATATATGTATACACATATATATATATATATATATATATATATATATATATATATATATATATATATATATATATAATATATATATATAGGTATATATATATATATATATATATGTATATATATATATATATATATATATATATATATATATATATATATGTATATATATATATATATATATATATATATATATATATATATATATATATATATATATATATATATATATATATATATATATATATATATATATATGATACTCTCCGCAATAGGTAAATTTCTCGAGAGAAATTTACCTAATATGATCAAGCTAACAATTGCGCAGAGGTTGTCGCTGTACTTATGGATGAACCTTTTATCATAGAAATGTCACGTACCGAGGCCAAACCGGACTAACTATATTTTCTACTGGAATTTCATAAAAACTCGATCACAATGACGCCATTACGATCTACTATAAACACACAAACGGGAAAAATGGACCAGTGATTTAAAGATCAAGTGCAGAGCTTTCCTTGGGAAGACAGAGTAGACAGAACAATCCTTATGTTAGAAGGGTTTTGTGCTCGACCTACGATATGCAGACATCAATAGTGAATACACTCAAGAAAAACTTGAGCAATATCTACTCGTACAACAATAACATACTCACTTTAATAGAAGAACCATTGCTACACCTTCAGGAAGGTTTAAACAACGGTTTATATCCTTTAGATGGGTTTCCTTATAAGGGAAAGAATGGTGTCCTTTTAAAAAATAGACGGGTGCCTTTCTAAGGAAGAATTTTTAGCATCGAATGTCTCCGCACTTTGATATATTTGCCCCTTTAACTGTTTCAGCACTATAGGGCTTCTGTTATTATAGAACAAGTGAGGAGAAATCCCATGCAAACTATTCTTCTGTCAAAAGGCACCGGTATATTTTTTAAAGGGGCGCCCATCTTTGCTTTAGAAGGACACCCTTCTAAAGGAAATAAATTTGGTAGCTGTGAGCTGAACAAAGAATGTGGTGCTTCTTGTCTCTCATGTCAAAACTAAATTATATAAAATTGAATTGAAATAATGCTCACTTCAACGGTTTTTTTATCAAAATTTGTTCTGGAATATGAATTTTCAGCTTAATCGGTCCAGCAGTATGCGAACTATTCTTGTATAGATGGCTCCCGTCTATATTTTTGAAGGACACCTTCAAATAAAATAAATTTAGTAGCTGTAAGCTGACGAAAGAATGTGGTTCTTCTTTCCTTTCCTGCAGCGCAGCCGACAATTTTGAAATTTTTTTCTGAAAAATATCAATAAAGTAGTAACAAAATGAACAAGCATTTAATTATTTACCTTTGCGATGTGCCAATTGATCATTTACAATGAGTTTAAACTTCAAATTGTCACGTTTTACCTCGCTGCTCTCAGTAAATTTTTTCACAAAAAAGGTGACAAGTTACAGTCTGAAAACTACAGAGGCATATCACTATTACTATTCCTGCAAGATCGATACAGCACTTGGTGATCTTGTGTCCTGGTTTGCCCTATTAACATGCATATACAGCATGGGAATATACTGTTACAGGTTATTTAAGAGGAAAAGTTACACCTTTTAAAGAATTCATCAAGAAGTTCAACAATAAGTCGCTAATTTCATTTTGATTGGGAAAATTGAATGTTTTAGAAAAATGGATATCTTTATGGAATTGGATTGGATTAAAAATCTTCCAAATCAAATTAATGTGGATAGATAATACAACAAACATCAACATAACATAATGAAATCAAATCGCTTTGGTTCCAAAATGATGATCGACCGTTGCCTTCTTACTCAGGCCCGAAAACGGAAACACTACGTCACGTGGCGCACTAACCTCTTTGAGCAGCCTCATCAGCGCAATTTAATGCTGTTCAAATCAAACAAATTTTTTAAAGATTTTTGACTGTACCTATGACTGTACGTTTGAAATTTTATCACTACTTTGTCAACGATTTATTTTACATATGAGGCATCGAAGACATTAGAGCGCAATTATATGGATTTCATTCGCGTTTGTATCATTTCGGCTAATTTTCATCTGAGAAATGTCATATTTGACAATCTAAGAAGCATACCTTCGGCCTACTGAGATGATGCTTTCAAGCTTTCTGGACAGCTGTTTTCGGAAATTTTGGGCTACTGAGCAGCTGTTTCCGGTACACAAAATGACGTTAGGTACGTTAATTGATTTCCTTATGGGCCCGAGCAAGAATTTCATTCTAATTTTCAATGTGTTGAACGAAAATTACGTTTCCTTGAGTGAACGTCTAAAGATTATCTGAAAATTAGCATCACAAAATTACGCTATTTAATCTTGTGTGAACGTCATTTAGGTATGAATCCGTAGATTTGCATTTCAAACGCAAATATTTATTTTTGAAAACCAGGCAAGCACGTGTTTCGGAAACAAGTTATTTCCTTCTTCAGTGCCGATGAAGGAAGCTGCTTGTTTCCGAGACAAGTATCTGCTCGGATTTTAAAATAAATATTGGCGTTTGAAAGGAAATTTTACGGTTTCTTTTTTGTTTATGAAATTTAATGCAAGAAAAGAAGCAACGGAAAATTCCAAGTAATTTAGGTGTTAATCAATGAAATGTGTTGGATTGCATGAAAATGAAAGATTTGGTGCGATATTTCATATCGATATTTTTCAATTTGCTCACAACCCTCGGGTGTGTAATCATTGAAACTGTCACGAGCGCCGGAGCGTACCCGCGGCGGCAAAACACCGGGGAAATGTCATTTATTGAATTGTTGTGCTGTGAAATGCTTAAAATTTGGCGCGAATTTGTGTATTTTGCATGATTAATTCCATCCGGCAAGTGCAATTTAATGCAGTGAGTGTTACGTTACATTGACTTCAATTCCCGTCAATGAAGTGTTATTTCGTCGCAAAGAATTTTGATTTCGGTGAATATAGTGGTGCAACTATTTGTTGTTGACGCCAAGTTGTTGGAAAGCATTCAACACGTGGGTGTTGGTGGTTTAGAAATTCTTGTTCTATTGTCGTAATCACAAGATATTTGAGTAGAGGGTGAATAAAAAATCTGATATGATGTGAAGTGAGGTTATGTGATTGTTTATGTTTGCTCTTGTCGGATGCAGGGATAGTGTCAATTTAGTATCTCGGTAAGTTCTCGATTATTTTCTGTGAATTTACTATTTCAACAAAATATTTGGAAATTATTTGTAGAGTATTCTTATTTTTCTCGGTATAAGAGATGAGGAATGCTAGATAAATTCAATTGAGTTGAAACGATGGATATTAAATCTGCCAGAGGTGTACTTTACACACACGTACGTATACTGAGCAATGTGTTGCAAGCAGTTCATACATATGTGAGCGTTTTTGACATCCTTAGCTAATATTCCTGTAATGTTTTAGTATTAGCGTGAAAATCATCTTTTACCGTCTTCTTTCTTCATAGTTCCTTTAATTCCTTGGGCTACCAGGCTACTTTAAAATTCCATGTTGGTTGTGTTGACTTGATTTTCTTAATAGTATTTTGTTTTTCTCTGTTATTGGAAAGTATTGGTCATTCGAATGATAATGTATAGTGCTCAGTTGCTCATGCATTAAGGCTTTATTCTTTGATAGAGTAGAAATTAATTAAATAAGTCGCGAAATAGAATTTTTAAAAAGGAATGTTTATTCAGTTTAGGCGTACAATGAACACTAAACGATTAGAAAATGTGTCTGCAATTAACTTGACTACAAAAGTCGAATGCCGGTCAAACGTTCCCATGCAAAGGTTTGAGTTGTGTTAGAATTAGATCGCCTCTGTTGTCTGGCATTCGGAATTTCGTGGAAATAGCAGTTGTTGACTTTCGAAAATGTTTTCAGGTTTTTGTTGTTATAGAGGGAGCCAGTGACCAATTTCAGGTGGTCATTTCAAAAGTCACGAAACTTTCTACAGTAAATCCTCTATACCAACTAAAAAAGAAAAGCCACTTCTGGCAGCCCTGTGTAGCCGAGGTAGACTACCCTGAAATTTTAAGGAGGGTAAGAAATAAGTTTCATGTTAGTTAAAGTATCAGTCATAAAATTTTAGGAAATTATTTTCCACAGTATTTTGTCTTCATGGAATTTTCGCCAGAGCATTTACATTTCCCCTAATTGTTGACGAACGCGATAAATATTTATTAAAAAAAAAACCCATTTTTGTAATTTCATCAGCCTTCAAATTTTTATTTTGAAAATAAATAAACAATTAATAATATACAATGCCAGAACGAAATTCCATCACTAACAGTCTGCCAGAGCGAAAAACGTGTGCAAGTAAGACAGTAATATGGAAACCTGCGGGTTAGAGTGAGAGCGTTTATTGGAGAGTAGAATATATAGAAGTTGAATATATGCAATTTAAGAAAAATTTTATCGTATTAATTAAAAAATACAAAATTTATGTTTGTGGAATTATTAAGTTGTTTAATAGTCTTCATCCTCGTGTGCACTTTCATATTGGTCGCCGTGATCCTCAATGAATACAGAATCATTTGAATCTTCTATTAACTGAATTTGAGGCTCTAATATCCCATCATCTGTGAACAAGATTAATAATAATTAATATTTTACGACTTGATAGATATATATATATATATATATATATATATATATATATATATATATATATATATATATATATATATATATATACAAATGTATATAATATGTATGCAATTTATACAAAAAATACACTTACCATCAATATTGGCATCATCTACTTCGATATCAATGTTGTTGTTAGCGATAGCATCACTTACTGTAGATAGTAGCTGATCTGAACAAGTGAAACTCGTACTGACCATCATTTAACACCCATCCATTGTCTTTTGGACTCAATTTTGTAGGCCGATCCAGATGTGCATGTCTTCAAATGGAAGCGATGTATTTCGTGCTTAAAACGTGTTGGTGGACTTCAGCTTGACATGGAGGCAAATGACATGCATCAAATTTAATAACTTTATTTTCAAATGGTTCATCAATATTTTCAGCTGTGAAATTTTTCATGAATAGTTCCAATCGTCCGCTATTTATGTCGTCACAATTCTTTATTTTATAGATTTGGCATACAAATTTTTCTAATGTTGCAAAAATGTCAGTATCCATTATATCTTCTGTTACATTGGCAAGATTGATGAAAGCTTCTTGATAAATTTCGGATTTCATCAGTAGCTTAAACGGATTAATTTTTCCTTTTTTATGAAATGCTGGATTATAATCATATCCAGTGAAGGTGTGATATGCAGGTAAACTCTTGCAAATATCTGGACCAATTGTGTGGTATATATTTGATACGTTAATATAACGTTGGTTATTGCCTATGCTAATATTCATCCAAATTTTTACATTTATATTTTTTAGGTGATCCATATTTCCAAACATAATAATAAGAACATCTGTATCAGAACATTGAATAATTATATTTGCTTCATCTTCTATTTTACATATATGATGAACAATTTTCGCGTCAGCTCCCTCGTGATCTGGGCAAGATAATTGTGGGAAAACTGTAGAGATGACTTCATTATCGATACATTCATAACGATGGCATTCTTTGAAGTTAAGATGAATGATTTTATTACCAATAAACGGAGCCATTTCATCTATTGCCCAGTGTTGAGTGAACAAATTTACTATTGCTTCTTTAAATTTGTTATTTCTTAACTCTTTTGTAAAATCAATTGGTCGTTCCTGATCCTCTCCTACTATTGAGTATTCTCGAATATTATACTCTCTTAATTGTCTTTCATAAGTTTTTATAGATGGTTAAAAATATTGGTCGAAAATAATATCAATTCTTCTGCCTCCAAATTGTGCAGCCATACTCAAAAATTTTTTTGAGATTTTGTGGAATGTTCTTTCATAGTGTGTAATCAGAAAAATCCGTCGATGACTACCACACCTCTAGAACTTGGCTCATCACGATACACACCTTTTTCTAAAAATTTTAAGAGCGAAGATTTTTCTATTTTACAGATTGCTCCATCTATGTGACACATAGAAAAAGGTACTAGAGTTAATGTATATGATAGAACTTTAGTAATAGCCACTTTATATTGATTGATATTGCTAATAACCTACCAAACAAATCTCTTTGCAGACAAACTTCTTGGATTTGTTGTCCAATTTTCATTTTTACGTATTTCTATTTCGTTGCTGGCTTGTTCAAATCTTACAGTTGATGTAGAACATTGAGAAATAAACTTCTTTCTTAGATTTTCTCCAATGTTTTCAATATTTAATAAATAAGTAGCAACTTCTTCTGATACTGCTTTTCCAGTACAGATGTTAAAAAGAAAATCTTTGGATAATGCTGAACTGAACGGATTTACAGGGACATTACAATAAGTAACCGGACTGAGCCTGCCCTGCGCCGTGGAAGCGTCTGCTAACCGGTATCTGGTGCTGTAGTGGTGGTGGGAGTCTAGGTAAAGGGAACCGGGCTGCAGCAGTTGCCTCCAAACTCTTGGAGATATAGCATCGAGCGAGAGCGGAGTGAAGTCGATGCTCATTGCTTTCTTTGACGTGAAAGGCATTGTTCACAAAGAGTTTGTGCCACCCGGCCAAACTGTAAACGGCCAGTACTACAGAGAGGTGCTCCGTCGACTAACCGCCCGGGTTCGCCGAGTCCGTCCGGAGATTGCCGATTCGTGGATCCTCCATCACGACAATGCTCCGTCGCACACCTGCCTGCTCGTCACCGAGCAGTTGGCCAAACAGTCGAGGGCAACGTTGCCACAGCCTCCTTACAGCCCGGATATGGCACCAGCGGATTTCTTTCTGTTCCCCAAGATCAAGAGACACCTTAAGGGGATGCGGTTCGGGACTCTGGAAAATGTTCAACGTGCTACGATGAGGGCTCTAGACAGCATCGAGGTTGCCGACTTCCAGGGAGCGTTCGGGGATTGGAAAATCCGGTATCAGCGTGTTATCGACTCCAATGGGGACTACTTTGAAGATTTCTAAAGAAAAATTGTACATAAAAAAATTTCCTGAGGTCAGTCCGGTTACTTATTACTCAGACCCTGTATACATTTTGAAAAAGCGTCGAGAAATCTGTGAAGTTGTAGAGAACTTTGTCGCATGGAATGTTTCTCTGTATCTGCGGAAATATCTTGTTTTTTTTTTTAATTCCGGTCTCATTGTAAGTGAAGCTAATTACACTTGTTCTTATATGATGGCTTTTTGTCCATCTTTGTCGAGCAGAGTTTGTAAAATGCAAAATTCCGGTTAATCGTTTGGCCGCATCTGCATTGACTGTTTGTTCTAATGTTAAACCAATCAGTTGTCTAGAAAAAGCCTTATTCGCTTGTTTAACTCCAAAAAATCCGTTTTTGAATGCATCATATAATTCAGAGTAATCCTCTTCAACTTGCAACAAATTGTCATGATTTTTAACTA
Organism: Odontomyia ornata; assembly: GCA_963969285.1. Taxonomy (NCBI): domain Eukaryota; kingdom Metazoa; phylum Arthropoda; class Insecta; order Diptera; family Stratiomyidae; genus Odontomyia; species Odontomyia ornata. The sequence goes on along the minus strand of OZ017740.1, from coordinate 150,256,224 downwards.
ACCATCTAGCGTAATTTTGTTGATTACAACTGAAAAACAAATTCGTTATTTTTTTGTAAAACCCATTTATACAATTCGAAGTCTCCAGTACGAAAACTTCTACTCAAATACAAATAACAATGTGTTACGTATCAGGATTTTCCTACGTAGTCATTCGGGATTTCACCCTGACCAAATGTTTGTCTCCCGCCAAGATTTCACCTGCGAGCCAAGTTACATTTTACCACACTCACGTATATGTTAACGTAAATTAACCATCATCATTTAAATGAATGTGTAAAAGTAGTAGGATTAGTTCTAAGGACGCAGTATTCAGCGAGAAATCCATAATGCCACCGCGACCGGGAATCATATCACCAAAATCTTTAATTTTGAATGCCGTTTAAATCCAGATGCGAAGAAACCTCCAAAAGGCCCGATGACTGAGCTGAAGATGCTTAACGACAATGAATGAAATACGATTGGATACATCATGAAGGACTGCCGTGAATTCAGCAAATAAAATACATATTCTTGTTTCTTAAACAAGTAGTTTGGTTCGCACTCCATTGTCATACGACCCAGACTTTCGGAGTATTCAATAGGACATACAAAGTATTGAAATTGGCACAAAACGCATGAAAACAGGCATCCAAAAACAACTGTTTCCAAACCTCCTCCAATAGATCCTTCCCATGTTTTCTTTGGGCTCAACTTGATTAGAGGCGTTTTTCCGAAGGAAAATCCGAACTTATAAGCCATAACATCATTACAAACAATCATTGAAACAGGAACAATAAACCAGATTAAACCTTCGAAAATGTTTTGAATAATTAAATAGCTTTGCGTAACAACAATCAGAAGTGAAACATGTGTCCACGCAAACAAACTGAATTGTTTCATGTAATACTTCTTGACCAGCGATAAAACAAGCCACACAAAGCCAGTACAATAAAGGCAAAACGATAAAAAGCGATGATATGTACCCAAAAACTTTAAATATTCAACTCGGTTGATAACATCTCCAAAATAATCAATTAAATTTTCACCATAGGAAAAAATAATTCGATGTAAGAAAGAAATACCATGACAAACTTCTGAACCATGGCAATCCATGAATCCTATATACTTGGTAACCAATGGAAATGATTTCCTCAAAGCATTTTACTTGAACGAGGAGTGTAGTGATCATGAGAGCCAATGGGCCTCCATAAATGATAAGCCCAAATCCAAATATCATGATACATGTAAAAATACCTCGTATTATCCAGTTTCGCCACGTCCAGTCGAATTCGCAATTCGTTCAAATCCTTCACATCCATTTTATTCGTTGTGTAGTGCCTGTACACACAAAAATCACAACAAAACACTAAATTATTGTCGTCAACAAACACTTCACAGCTTGTTAGATTTTTCACTGAATCGGGTACAGTGATGCGGAGGATAGTGAAACCGTCTTCACATTTGGATGTGATTACTTTAAAACTCATAATGGATAGAATAAATACAGATCCATGCAAGAGAGTAAATCAAAATCAATCACTTAAATTTTATCAGCACAACTAGATTGAATTGGATTCAGATGTCAAGATCTGTCACTCCGCAGTGATGTAGGTCACGATCACTGGAAACTAGGTCACGTCAGCTGGAACATCCACAACATCCAGTGACAAGTGGACGCCGCACTGCATTATCCCCGTTCCAATGTAACTCGCAGTGCAGGAAGTTCCTCGCATGGAACACGTAAAACCACTCGCATGCGAGAGGGTTCAATTTCCTCAACTGGGAATTTAACGGCCGCGGACTACGGATAGGAGGTTTGCTGGAAGGGAGAATGGAGGAACGGGTCTCTTTTCTTTGGCGGACGACGGGCGAGAAAGGCGACGGCGAGATCAAGCTACGGAAGTGGGAATTGGCGATTGGGAGGATTTATTCGCGAGGAATTGATAAAAATCAAGTGGCGGTTACAGGAGACAACAGAAGGGTTGTAGGAGATCGAGAACAGCTGACGGCACGAAATTACGAATCGTCTCGGGGATCCCCAAAACTAAGGTATAATTTTAAGTTGTAAAAAAATATTGGCCAGTAGATGTAATGAGAATCTAAATTTTGCAATAATCAGTAGTAGTGAATTATATAATTGAATATAGTAGTGAATTATATAATAGAATCATACGAGTGTTGTTTCCATCGTGAGTGTCTTTTCTGTGCAGATTGGAAAACTTGGCTCGCGGTAGGATTCCGCTTATTTCGGTCGGAACGGAATTCCGAATATAATTGTGTCGGAAATTACGCGAAATTGCAAGGTCGAGCTGAAATAAGAGCAAGATTCTGCTTCCTGCTGGTCAGAGCGGAATCCCGAATAGCGTTGTGGGGAGATTTACAAACTCTAGTGAAAAATAGAAGCGAGATTTGGTTTTGTTAAAAAGTAGGGAAACGCTGGTAGATTGGGGAAGTGCGCTACGCAGCCGCATTCTCGTTTGGCGGCTAATTGGGGACCAGGACAAAACGAGTGGCGCCACCCACGTCCGTCTCCGGACGAGTTGACCGGGTCCGCAGGTTCCTTCGTGGCGAGGAGAGTTAAACTCCCAAAAAAACACGGTGGTTCGAAATTTATATTTTGCAATAAATTTTGCAATAAATGGCGCCCAACGTGATTGTGGTTCTGAGTTAAGTCGAAAAGTGTGCAGTGAGACATAAGTGAAACGCGTCGAGAGTTAGTGAAAAGTGAAACAGGTGGAAAATTCGCGGAGTGGGAAGTGTGAATTTGCGGGAGTGATTAATTGAAGTGTGAATTTGAAGGAGTGTAAGGTTAAAGTTTAACGTGTGAATTTGCGGGAGTGTGAATTTGAAGTGCAAAGTGTGAATTTGAAGTGCAAAGTGTGAATTTACAGGAGTGCGAGATTGAGGGGTGAAGTGCGAATTTGCGGGAGTGAGTAGTGAAGTGTGAGTGTTTTTTTGAATTGAATTTTATGTATTATACTATCAGAATCGTGTAATAAAAATATTTGCGGGGTGTTTTATTTAGGATATAAGAAAAATATAATATATTTAGTGAATAAGATAGAGTTAAGAGGAAGAAAAAACGTCTAAAGCGGGGAGCTATCTGGTCGATCGTCTCGCAAAGGATGAGCTGATCTATGAGCTGGTGATGCGCGAGTTGCCGACTGCCACGGTCGATGTTATGCGGACGACACTACGGGATGCGCTACGAGCAGAGGACGATGCGAATGAATCGTTGCTGGCGAGGGAGTATCCAATTCCATACAACGAGGACCTGGAGGCCATGAAGGAGAAGGTGGCGGAGGTTGAGAGCCTGGCTACCGTAGACAAGAAGACCAGAGATGTGCAAAAGATTCGGGCAAAGGTAGCATTTGGAATGAGGAGGCTGCGTTACATGGCAAATTCACCCGAAGCTTCACTTCCCGTACTGGACAAAATGCGACAGCGGCTGATGATGGCCCTAGGGGCAGTCATCAGTGGTTCACCATCGGCACCAGAAATGGAAGAGGATGCAGAACCCCGTACTCGAGAATCGGAGGGGAAGGCAATAGTGGGATCAGATGAACCGAGTTCTTGTTCGACGCCCCGACCTGCGATCGAGGAGGAAAAGCAACCATCTCTCGCGGGAAGTTCGCAAAGGAGGGGAGACGTTTCTGTGATACCATCGAATATATCGTCGGCCCAGCTGGTCACCACAGGAGGCAAGCATGGGAATGTGGCGAAATGGGGAGTAAAATTTACTGGGGAGGCATCGAGTTCTGTTAGTGCTTTTCTGGAGCGGGTAGAAGAGCTTCGAATCGCCAGGGGACTCGCCTCATCACAGCTTTATAATGCAGCGGTAGAGCTCTTTGAGGGTAAGGCTCTAATATGGTATAGAGCCAACAGAGACCGCTGCCAAAGCTGGGGAGACTTGCGACGAGAGTTGCGTGCGGAACGGATTACGACGACCGTCTTTTGGAGGAGATACGGCTCAGGACGCAGGGAAGGGAGGAATCAATGGGAATGTTTGTGGCGTCCATGGAGGGACTATTTCGGCGGCTGTCTATCCCATGCTCAGAGGAGGAAAAATTGAGGGTAATCCTCAGAAACGTAGCTCCGTTGTACAAAATGAAGCTTAGCCTCAAGACGGTAGAGTCGATATCACAACTTATCGAATTCGGCCGTAAATTGGAAGAAACGCGTACGGCGGTGGAATCTTTTGTGCCCCCTCCTGACCCAAGAACACATAAGCTTTTGGAGCCTGACCTGGCTTTTACGGAAGTAGCAGGAGCCGTAGCCGCCATGCAGGAAGCTCCTCGAGGGCTGCAGTGTTGGAATTGCCGAGGGCCTGGTCATACTTCTCGGGAGTGCAGGGAGCAGAGGAGGTGTTTTGGATGCGGCCGAAATGGTGTGGTGCGTTCGGCATGTCCAAATCGTAACCCGGCACGGGGTAGTACGGGTAATGGGCGGCCACCAAATTTGAGCCATAATGGTCAGCGTGGTCAAGCGCCGGGGGTTTCAGATAATCGTAGATCTGCGGGAAACGGGAGCGGAGCTCATTAGAGGGCATAGTGAGTTCCGCCGGAATGCCCGAAGCAGTAGATGCGACATCGAAGATAGAGTACGTGCTGGGACGGAAAGGCGGGGATTCTCGACCACATCTGTGGGTAGAGGTATTCGGTGGGAAGTATTGTGGATTGGTCGATTCCGGAGCCACGGACTCTATTATCGGGGGGGACACGTGGAAGCAGTTGAGAGCTCAGGGTGTGGAGCTACGTGAAGCTAGTATCCCGTCGATCCGATTAGCAAAACATGCTCGGGCAGCAATCCTTGGGTCTGTTTTGGCGCCGGTGACCTTGGAAGGACGGACTCGATGGTGCGTACTGTTGGTGGTTCCCTCAATACCACATGAATTGATTCTGGGGGTGGACTTCGAACATTTGGAGTCCGAATCGACGTAAGGGAGGAAGAGTGGGACTTCTCACCATGCATAGAAGTGGCAGGAGTAGAGGCGTTGCGAGGACGGACTAGACTCACTCGACTAGAAGAGCGGCAGTTGGAGGAGATATTGAAGGAGGAGTTTGAGTTGATGGGAGAGGGAATCGGTTGCACCTCAGTGGTGGAGCATGTGATTAAAACCGATTCACCTCCCATTAAACAAAGATACTATCCGGTCTCGCCAGCAGTTCAGAAACAAATTGATGAAGAACTACAAGAGATGATGGCAGCCGGCATAGTTGAGCCTTCCTCTAGTCCTTGGTCCTCATCTATCCTCCTGATAAGGAAAAAAGATGGGAAGTTCCGCTTCTGCGTTGATTTCAGGAAACTGAATCGGGTTTCTGAACGCGACGCATATCCCCTCCCATACGTCTCTGCGACCATGGACAAGAAACGCAATGCACGATACTTATCGACAATGGATATCAAGTCGGCCTATTGGCAGGTTCCAATGGCAGCAGAGTCGATGAAGTACACGGCGTTTACAGTCCCTGGTCGCGGTTCGTTCCACTTTAGGAGGATGCCGTTCGGGCTGCAGAACGCTCCGGCAACGTGGCAGAGGCTGATAGATCAGGTGTTGGGGCCACAGCTAGAGCCATATGTTTTTGTATATTTGGACGACGTTATAATCGTCACGGCGGACTTTGACCAACACTTGCAGGTTCTTCGTGAGGTGTTCCGTCGGCTGCGAGAGGCGGGGCTACGGGTCTCCCGAGAAAAGTGTGAATTTTGTCGACCTGAACTTAAGTATCTAGGATATGTGGTGGATGAGGTAGGTCTGCATGTGGACCCGGAGAAAGTTGAAGGAATGCTTAAGATACCTCGTCCAACCAACGTCAAGGGAATTCGACAATTTCTCGGGATGATCTCATGGTACCGCCGCTTCATACCAGATTTTGCCACTCTAACGGCGCCACTGACGGGACTTCTCAAGAAGAACAAGAAGTTCGTGTGGACGGAGGAATGCGAGGGTGCCTTCAACGCAGCTAAAGTGCGCCTCGCTTCTGCGCCAATACTTACGTGCCCCGATTATGATCTGCCATTTGCCATTCAGACGGACGCATCAGGATACGGGTTGGGAGCAGTGTTAACGCAGACGCACCCAGAGGGTGAGAGGGTTATCTGCTACCTGAGTCGTTCCCTGAATGGGGCAGAGCGAAAGTACTCCACGACAGAAAAGGAGTGTTTGGCGGTCCTTTGGGCCATCGGAAAACTGCGTCCCTATGTGGAAGGAACCAAGTTCACGGTAGTGACCGACCATTATTCCCTGGTATGGCTGAGTAACCTTAAGGACCCTACGGGAAGGTTGGCTCGTTGGGCGGTGAGGCTTCAGCAGTATGATTTCGAGGTGGTGCACCGGAAAGGGAAGGAGCATTTGGTTCCGGATGCACTGTCGCGATCCGTTCCCATAGTGGAGAGTGCTGAGGTCCCACCGCAAATAGACAAGTGGTATCAGGGAATGATGGAAAAAGTCACCACAGAGGCCGATCAATTCGCTGACTGGAGGGTGTCGGAAGGTGTCTTGTGGAAACACCTTCCAAGTCGTTACCCGGAGCTGGAAGATCGAGCCTGGCGACGTGTAATTCCCCGGTCGGAAAGAGATCAATTGCTGTTCCGGTGCCATGACGACCCCCGCGCAGGTCATATGGGGGCGCAACGGACCTATGATCGACTGGCTCAACGATACTATTGGCCTAAAATGCGGGCAGATGTAAAAAGGTACGTCAGCCGTTGTAAAGTTTGCCAGTCGGTCAAAGTGGAGCGTATAGCACCTAGGGGAGCAATGGTATCTCGGGCGGGAAAGACACGTACGCCATGGGAGACCATATGTGTCGATTTGGTGGGACCCCTTCCCAGATCCACCAAGGGCCATACGCATATTTTAAGCGTAGTGGATTATGCCACCAAATTCGCATTGGTCTTTCCCCTGCGACAAGCGAAGGCCAAGGAAGTAGCCAACGTGTTGGAGGAGCGGGTATTTTTGATGTTCGGCGTTCCGGCGGAGGTGGTTTGTGATAACGGGGTCCAATTCCGATCGAAGGAGGTTGAGCGATTGCTGAGAGAATATGGATCGAAGGCGGAGTTTACCCCTTTTTATCACCCACAAGCAAACCCCGCCGAACGCATCAACCAGAACATTAAAAGAATGCTTCGCTCCTATTCAACGAGGATCATCGTTGCTGGGACGTGAACTTGGGTAAAATGGGGTGTGCCCTGCGTACTTACACGCATGAGGCCATGGGGGTCACTCCTTATTTTTTGAATTTTGGCCGGGAGATGGTGACTGATCGCAACGAAATAGAACCTCCAGAGGATGGCAGCAGGAAGTTGGATCCGCAAAGTAGAGCGGCGGGATTGGAGAAGCTCAGAAGAGAAGTGACCGAACGATTGCGCGCAGCGGCAAGAGGAGCGAACGCTCGCTACAACTTGCGTAAACGGCACGAGAAGTTTCAGGCAGGAGATAAGGTGTGGCGACGGAATTTCGTACTGTCCGACGCGGCAAAACATTTTTCGGCCAAGCTTGCACCAGAGTACGTGGACCCTTTTACGATAGAAGCATACGACTCAGGGGCGGCATATAAACTTAAGGATATGGATGGGAAGAACGCGGGGGTATGGCACGCGAAAGATCTCAAGCCATACCTGTCCTGATATCTCAAGTCGTGTGGAGTGGGCTATGAAAGCTGGAAAATTAATTTAGAGAATAAGTAGTTAATAAGATTGTCATAAGCTAACTAATAAGGTTAACTTTTTAAGCTGGTGGAGGGCCGTATAGGATAAGCTTTTACTTAAGTGGTGTTGGGTTATAGACTATAAGCCTGTCTAATAATTAAGTTGTCTTTATGGTTGGTGTCGGAATGAAGTCACCGATTAACTTGTAAGTTTCCGGAAGTAATAAGTCACGTGAATATCGCCGGGATTTCGATTCGTATGTAAGGTCGGGAAGACGCGCTCAAGAAAGTAGGGTGGTTCTTTTGTAACAAAAGAAAATAGGAACACGCGATGATGGGCTGCGGTCGCCGTTAAAGTTAGAAACCGTACATATATACGACAATTAAAGGCGGAAGGAATATAAGTTAATGTACAGCACAACACACAGATAAATATAGGGAATTGAAAATATTACCGGATTCCATTAAAGATAGTAGAGCAGGGTAGGTGTTCGTCCCATGGTTCCGTCCTCCAAGCCACACATGGGGTTAACTCCATCGTTCCCCATTCCCTAGCATAAAACCGAGTACGGGAAGCTAAAAGTAAAAAAAAAAATGAAAAAAAAATTGCAATAAATTTATGAGCATTGTGAATAGAAATTCCGGAAAGGGAAATGGAAAGAGAAATTAAAACCAATTCAAGTGTAGGTTGATCATGAGTCTAGGTGTAGGTCCCTTAGTGGAAATAAAAAAAAATAAGACGGGAAAAGGATTAGGAGTACTCAAAGAATCCGTAATTTGCGTACGTATTAGTATCTCTATTTAAACAGTGGCTAGTTAATACATCGTAAGGTTTATCATCATTTTGGGGTCTTAGAAAAGAGAAAGAAAAGTAGAAACAAAAAAAAAACAAATAGGAAAAAAAAACGAATTTTGTCGGGTTCCTTAGTAAACGCATGGGGGAAGCGTGTAGGAGTGAATTTCGGGGAAATTCACTTAAAGTACATAGGGGGGAATGTTACGTATCAGGATTTTCCTACGTAGTCATTCGGGATTTCACCCTGACCAAATGTTTGTCTCCCGCCAAGATTTCACCTGCGAGCCAAGTTACATTTTACCACACTCACGTATATGTTAACGTAAATTAACCATCATCATTTAAATGAATGTGTAAAAGTAGTAGGATTAGTTCTAAGGACGCAGTATTCAGCGAGAAATCCATAATGCCACCGCGACCGGGAATCATATCACCAAAATCTTTAATTTTGAATGCCGTTTAAATCCAGATGCGAAGAAACCTCCAAAAGGCCCGATGACTGAGCTGAACATGCTTAACGACAATGAATGAAATACGATTGGATACATCATGAAGGACTGCCGTGAATTCAGCAAATAAAATACATATTCTTGTTTCTTAAACAAGTAGTTTGGTTCGCACTCCATTGTCATACGACCCAGACTTTCGGAGTATTCAATAGGACATACAAAGTATTGAAATTGGCACAAAACGCATGAAAACAGGCATCCAAAAACAACTGTTGCCAAACCTCCTCCAATAGATCCTTCCCATGTTTTCTTTGGGCTCAACTTGATTAGAGGCGTTTTTCCGAAGGAAAATCCGAACTTATAAGCCATAACATCATTACAAACAATCATTGAAACAGGAACAATAAACCAGATTAAACCTTCGAAAATGTTTTGAATAATTAAATAGCTTTGCGTAACAACAATCAGAAGTGAAACATGTGTCCACGCAAACAAACTGAATTGTTTCATGTAATACTTCTTGACCAGCGATAAAACAAACCACACAAAGCCAGTACAATAAAGGCAAAACGATAAAAAGCGATGATATGTAACCAAAAACTTTAAATATTCAACTCGGTTGATAACATCTCCAAAATAATCAACTAAATTTTCACCATAGGAAAAAATAATTCGATGTAAGAAAGAAATACCATGACAAACTTCTGAACCATGGCAATCCATGAATCCTATATACTTGGTAACCAATGGAAATGATTTCCTCAAAGCATTTTACTTGAACGAGGAGTGTAGTGATCATGAGAGCCAATGGGCCTCCATAAATGATAAGCCCAAATCCAAATATCATGATACATGTAAAAATACCTCGTATTATCCAGTTTCGCCATGTCCAGTCGAATTCGCAATTCGTTCAAATCCTTCACATCCATTTTATTCGTTGTGTAGTGCCTGTACACACAAAAATCACAACAAAACACTAAATTATTGTCGTCAACAAACACTTCACAGCTTGTTAGATTTTTCACTGAATCGGGTACAGTGATGCGGAGGATAGTGAAACCGTCTTCACATTTGGATGTGATTACTTTAAAACTCATAATGGATAGAATAAATACAGATCCATGCAAGAGAGTAAATCAAAATCAATCACTTAAATTTTATCAGCACAACTAGATTGAATTGGATTCAGATGTCAAGATCTGTCACTCCGCAGTGATGTAGGTCACGATCACTGGAAACTAGGTCACGTCAGCTGGAACATCCACAACATCCAGTGACAAGTGGACGCCGCACTGCATTATCCCCGTTCCAATGTAACTCGCAGTGCAGGAAGTTCCTCGCATGGAACACGTAAAACCACTCGCATGCGAGAGGGTTCAATTTCCTCAACTGGGAATTTAACGGCCGCGGACTACGGATAGGAGGTTTGCTGGAAGGGAGAATGGAGGAACGGGTCTCTTTTCTTTGGCGGACGACGGGCGAGAAAGGCGACGGCGAGATCAAGCTACGGAAGTGGGAATTGGCGATTGGGAGGATTTATTCGCGAGGAATTGATAAAAATCAAGTGGCGGTTACAGGAGACAACAGAAGGGTTGTAGGAGATCGAGAACAGCTGACGGCACGAAATTACGAATCGTCTCGGGGATCCCCAAAACTAAGGTATAATTTTAAGTTATAAAAAAATATTGGCCAGTAGATGTAATGAGAATCTAAATTTTGCAATAATCAGTAGTAGTGAATTATATAATTGAATATAGTAGTGAATTATATTGTCGCGTGTTATTGGTTCGCGGCCCATAATTTTAATGTTCCGGGAAAGTGAAAACGCAATGTCTTTTAATTTAAGTTAAAAGTGTTTATTTAATTCAAGAAAATGCACAATAATCAGTTTAACACTTTCACTAATTTTAATTTTCACTATTAAAATAAAATCTAACACTTGTCCATAAATTTCTTATCGCAATTGTCTCCTAAATCACTTCACTATCACGAAACACACTTCCACACACTTTCGCAGTTCTTATCGCGGTCGAATGAATGATTCCCCCCATTCATTCAGCTCGCCTTTATATAGGGTCTCTACCTATTCACCCATTTCTCGTACATGGGCGAATGTTCTACCTGGTAGGTTCGAGCAAGTTCATGAATGGAGTGACGTCACTTGCAGATGTTGATCATGCTTGTTGGGTTCTCGGGGTTTCGAGTGAATTCGTGTTCTTCATTGTTGTGAAAACAATTGCGACAGTAGCTCGCAGAATTATTTGTACATGTAACACTGCCCCCACCTCAGTTCTTTTCGCCCCGAAAAGATGTGTCGCCAGTTGTAGTCAATTCTCCCTGGATGTAATATGGGGCAAGACGGTCTAGATGCACGATTTTCATTTTGGCTCTCGGTTTACGGTGTTCCTGTATGCGATATACGACGTCGTTGATTCGCTTTGTGACTCGGTATGGTCCCTCCCAGTTATGTTGCAACTTTGGAGACCTACCTTTTCGCCGTTGCGGGTTATATAGCCACACCAAGTCATCCTGCTGGAAGCCAGTAGAATTAGCCTTTAGATCATACCTGGTCTTCATGCGGTCAGTAGCCGATTCGAGGTATTTTCGCACTGTCCGATGTATCTGGTTCAACTGTTGTCTTAGATCACTTGCGTACTCCGAGATCGTTTGGGGTTTCTCGGGGGGTGTTCCAAACTTTATATCAGCTGGCAGACGAATAGTCTTTCCAAAAATGACTTTGGCTGGGGCTTGGCCCGTTGATGCATGTTCGGCAGCTCTGTACGCCATCAAAAATAGTGGGATATGTCGGTCCCAGTCCCTTTGGTTCTCGTCAACCATCTTGGCAAGGTGTTTATTGAGCGTGCCGTTGAAACGTTCGACCATTCCATCGGATTGGGGATGCAGCGGTGTTGTCCTCGTTTTCCGTATTCCGAGCAGCTCGCACATTTCGCCAAAAACTAGTGACTCAAAGTTTCGGCCTTGATCCGAATGTAATTCGCAGGGTACGCCGTACCTACTGACCCAATTTAACACTAGCTGTTCACCTACGGTAGTTGCTTCCTGGTTGGGAATGGGGTAGACCTCGGGCCACTTGCTGAAATAATCGGCTACAACCAGCATATATCGATTTCCCCAATCGGATTCAGGAAAGGGTCCAGCGATGTCAACAGCAATCCTTTCGAATGGCACGCCTACGTTATAGGTTTGCATTTGTCCTCTCAGTCGTCGTTTTGGGCCTTTGACGGAAGCGCAAATGGTGCATCTGCGACACCAGTCCTCTACGTCTTCTCGAGCGTGGAGCCAGTAGAATCTTTCCCGCAATTTCGCTAAGGTTTTGTTAACACCAAGATGGCCTCCCGAGGATCCTTCATGCATTTCCTTTACCACATCGTGGATTCGGCTTTTGGGTAGTATAGTTTGCATCCTATAGGAGCTGCCATCTGCCGTTTCCCATTTCCGCTTGAGTACACCACCCTCCACCTGAAGGGAGTTCCATTGTGCCCAATAGCTTTTCAGGGTTGCGCCATGCGTTGAAACGTCCTTCCACTCAGGTCGCCCAGTCGTCTCCTTCCATACGAGCAATGGTCCGATGTCTTCATCGGCTAGCTGGGCATTTCGAATCTCCTCCGATGACCAACCTTCATCGAATTCGGCCGTTATCAGTCGCAGATCAACGGGCGGTTCCTTTTCCTCAATCCGTCGGCAATGCTTGCAGTTAGCTGGACATGGGCGACGAGATAGGGCGTCAGCATTTCCATGAACTCCGCCCTTACGATGAACAATTTCGTAGTCGTACGACTGCAATCTTTCGATCCATCTCGCAACTTGTCCCTCGGGGTTTTTGAAGTTAAGTAGCCATCTCAGCGATGCATGGTCCGTTCGAAGAACAAATTTCTGGCCATATAGGTACTTGTGGAACTGCTTGGTGGCCTCTATTATAGCCAATAGCTCCTTCCTGGTCACACAGTAGTTCCTCTCACTTTTTGAAAGAACTCGACTGTAATACGAGAGGACTCTTTCTTCGCCATTGATCTGCTGGGAGAGTACAGCTCCAATACCGCCGTTGCTTGCATCAGCGTCAACTACAAACATTTTCCCGGGTTTCGGATACGCCAGCACGGGTGATTCACACAGCTTTTCCTTCAGGGTCTCAAAGGCTGTCTGGCATTGTTCGTTCCAGACATACGGACGATTTTTCTCGGTTAGCTGATGGAGACACTTAGCTATTTTGGCAAAGTCTTTGACGAATCTTCGATAGTAGGTTGCCAGACCCAGGAAGCTTCGTAGTTGGCGCTTATTGTTTGGTGTTGGCCAGCTTTTCACGGCTTCAATTTTCTCAGGGTCTGTTTTGACCCCTTCAGCTGATACGACATGTCCCAGGTATTTTACTTCAGCTGCGAAAAGGGTACACTTGTCGGGACTAAGTTTCAAATTTGCCAGTCGCAGTCGGGAGAAAACCTCTTCTAAGTTCCGCACATGCTCTTCGAACGTTCTCCCGATGACGATGATGTCATCTAGGTACACCAAGCAGGTTTTCCAGGTTAGACCACGTAGCACGTATTCCATCAAGCGTTCGAAAGTGGCTGGAGCATTGCAAAGCCCAAACGGCATCACCACGAATTGCCACAATCCGGTCCCAACTGAAAATGCGGTCTTCTCTCGGTCCTTCTTGTCAATTTCTACCTGCCAGTAGCCACTCTTGAGATCGAGTGTAGAAAACCATTTTGCGTCGGCTAAAGTGTCCATGATGTCATCGATGCGTGGGAGCGGGTAACTATCTTTCTTAGTGACGTCGTTAAGCTGCCTATAGTCGACACAAAAGCGAGTGCTACCATCCTTTTTCTTTACTAGAACTACAGGCGCGGCCCATGGACTTACAGAAGGTTCAATAATGCCTTGTTTTTCCATGTCCGAGATCAGCGCGCTCACTTCTCCCTGTTTGGCTATAGGGAGACGTCTTGGTGCTTGTCGAATCGGCTTGGCTCCCTGTGTATCTATGACGTGAGTTACCAAACTCGTTCGGCCTTGGTCATCCGGGCTTGTTGAGAAGATGTCACTGTACTTGGTGACCAGATCAGAGGCTCGCTTGAATAGCTGCACCGGCAATTTGGCTTGCTTCAATATTGCAGACGTGGATTCCCGGGCTTTGTCTGTGTCTTGCCTCCTTTTCCAATGATGGTTGTGAGAAGCTTCCAAAGAGGTGATGGTGGAAACAGGCTGGCAGCTGCCGATGACTTCTCCCGCTTTGATGCTCGTGGTTGAGTCTGCGGTGTTAAGGACTCTAACCGGCACATATCCGTTCCTTAAAGATCTTACAAGGCTTCATCCTACAATCAAGCTGCGCAATGCGGATGTCTTCGTTGGCTCTATCAGATAAGATCGGTGGTCTCCAGAATCACCATCAAGCTTGGCCCATACAATGCTTTCGGAGGAATTCGGTACATCAGTGTCAGTACATACCACTACATTCATCTTGGGGATTTGGACGCTAGGATCCTCCATCAGTACTTCGACATTCTGCCATTTCAACACACGTTTGCCCAAGTCTAACGTGATTCCATGTGGTCGGAGAAAATCCATTCCGAGAATGCAGTCATCCATAATGTTCGCGACCAGAAAATTATGTCGGAACACAAGGTCTCCCAACTGTATCTGGAGGTTGACCTCTCCATGAACAGGTGCAGTTTCTCCCGTAGCTGTCCGTAGTGAGAAAATTCTGCCCTTGTGAAGTTGTTGCTGTCTAACTAGGTCTGGTCGGATAATCGATCGGGTAGCACCCGTGTCGATTGTTATGGTGCAGTGTTCTCCGTCAATTTGACCCGGAAGGCATAAGTCCGCTTCTCCACGATGTAGTCTTGACACGGTGATGGTGGTGCTGGGGACTTCGATCCTCCTAGTCAACCTCTGCCCCACAAATTTGGCTCTTGCAGTTTGATGGTCCTCCATTCTAGGCTCCTGACACGGTCTGAATCTCCACCATCCTGGACAATAGCTCCATTTTCTTCGCTTCTTGCAGTCTCTTTGCAGGTGCCCCTTCTCTCCACAATTCCAGCATCTAGGCGCACCATTTACATGCGGATCTCGCTCAATTTGCACGCGCTCGCACCTGCACTCGTCTGTCACTACCTCACGAACCCGGGCAGTGGTACGAGTCACATTTTTCGCTGCCTCAAAGTTCAGACTGTAAGCCAATGCGTCCTTAACCGTTTGCTTTTGAGCTAAACGCACGGCTTGTTGCAATTCCGGGTCCTTTAGTGCGCTGATGAATGCTTCTGTCGCTGCATCATCTCGATGTTCTGGGTCGTAGGCTGGGTAAGCCAAAAGTGCCAGTCGCTCAATGTCTTGGGCTAGCTGCTGTAGGGTTTCACCAGACTTCTGCATTCGATGCCTTAGCTGTGACCGATAAATCTGCTTTAGATGATCGTCTCCATAACGCATGTCGAGCGCATTCATTATAGCATTCGGGTTTGAGTGCAATTCAACGGGGATCGTCTGCAACAGCTCGGCAGCTGGGCCTCTTAGAGCAAGAATCAATGCAGTTGCTCGTTCCTGCTCATTCCAGTGATTTATGCGAGCGGCTGCTTCGAACTGGGTTTTGTAAATAGTCCAGACCGTTTGCCCATCGAATATTGGTGCTTGCACATTTCTGGATGAGCTTTGCGCTGCGGTTATAATTGGGGCTGGTGAGGCGGTTACTACTGCCTTCGCTGCTTCTAATTCTTTTTTCACTTTTTCCATCTCATGGTTTATTCTCTCTTCGACCTGGCTGACCTTTCCCTCGACCTGGCTGACCTTTTCCTCGACCTGGTAAACCTTTTCCTCGACCTGGTCAACCTTTTCCTCGACGCCTTTTATTTGTTTGTTCAGATGGCCGAGCTCCGCTTTTATTTCGGTTGACTGTTTCTCCAGCTTCTGTGTGATGTCTGCCTTGATTTCGATCGCTTGTTGGTCCAGCTTCACTGATTGTTCATTTAACTTCGATGATTGTTCATTTAACTTCGCTGATTGTTCATCAAGCTTCGCAGTCAGACTGGATGACATTAGCATCAACATTTGCATCAGCGCATTTTCTGACTCCTTTGATTTTGGTGTGTCCACTTCTCCACCTTCTGCGCCTTTTTCCGCATCTGAGAGCTCACCCGAATCCAGATTCACGCCTTCCGACTCGATCGCCTCACGCAAGCGTGCAATCAGTATGGCCTTTGTACCTTGTGTGGCCAGATTCCGCTGTTCCAACTCCTCCTTGAGCTCCGATATGGTCAATTCATTAATTTTTAAGTTTAAGCTTCGTGGCATTTTTAATGTTTCTTTAAATTTTACTATTGTGCACTATACAAATGTTCAAATTTTCACTTTCAAAATTTTTCTATCCCACTTCTGACACCATTGTCGCGTGTTATTGGTTCGCGGCCCATAATTTTAATGTTCCGGGAAAGTGAAAACGCAATGTCTTTTAATTTAAGTTAAAAGTGTTTATTTAATTCAAGAAAATGCACAATAATCAGTTTAACACTTTCACTAATTTTAATTTTCACTATTAAAATAAAATCTAACACTTGTCCATAAATTTCTTATCGCAATTGTCTCCTAAATCACTTCACTATCACGAAACACACTTCCACACACTTTCGCAGTTCTTATCGCGGTCGAATGAATGATTCCCCCCATTCATTCAGCTCGCCTTTATATAGGGTCTCTACCTATTCACCCATTTCTCGTACATGGGCGAATGTTCTACCTGGTAGGTTCGAGCAAGTTCATGAATGGAGTGACGTCACTTGCAGATGTTGATCATGCTTGTTGGGTTCTCGGGGTTTCGAGTGAATTCGTGTTCTTCATTGTTGTGAAAACAATTGCGACAGTAGCTCGCAGAATTATTTGTACATGTAACAATATAATAGAATCATACGAGTGTTGTTTCCATCGTGAGTGTCTTTTCTGTGCAGATTGTAAAACTTGGCTCGCGGTAGGATTCCGCTTATTTCGGTCGGAACGGAATTCCGAATATAATTGTGTCGGAAATTACGCGAAATTGCAAGGTCGATCTGAAATAAGAGCTAGATTCTGCTTCCTGCTGGTCAGAGCGGAATCCCGAATAGCGTTGTGGGGAGATTTACAAACTCTAGTGAAAAATAGAAGCGAGATTTGGTTTTGTTAAAAAGTAGGGAAACGCTGGTAGATTGGGGAAGTGCGCTACGCAGCCGCATTCTCGTTTGGCGGCTAATTGGGGACCAGGACAAAACGAGTGGCGCCACCCACACCCGTCTCCGGACGAGTTGACCGGGTCCGCAGGTTCCTTCGTGGCGAGGAGAGTTAAACTCCCAAAAAAACACGGTGGTTCGAAATTTATATTTTGCAATAAATTTTGCAATAAATGTATTAATTTAATATAAGTCATGTAAAATTTTTGTGTCAGACCAAACTCTCCTTTTAATGTATTCTCCTGATATTTAGAGTATTCAGTCAATAATTTCTCAATGATTGTTTATTTGTTTTTGCATTAGAAGACTTATTGCTCCAGAGGCTTATGAGTTCGGATACGATTTCATCATCAATTTCAATATTATTAGCCTCTAAGGAAGATCTGAAGTGTAATATTTCCAGCCCTAGGGCTATTATCGGATGAAGACGCTTGCGCCGATTAAAATGTTTGCCTTCAACAAATCCTGAGATTGATCCACTCGCCAATAGATCACTCTCCATCATAATTGTTGTTAAGCCACAATCATTGATGTATTTGCCAATCGTTTTGAAATATGCCATCATTACGTGAAACCCACCCAAATGGATAAAAATATTGTTGAATCGTGGTTTTTCTTCCGATTGAATCTGCATTGCGATTTTTGCAATAGCTAAGTTGTCGGTTACTTGAATAAAGGGCTGCTTTACTTCTTCTGCAATTTTTTGGCTCTGTTTTAAAGTTTCAAAAACAACAGTTTTATCTGTGGAGGATAAGTTGATTGGAGTGAAGTAACAAATCTTTTGTGGAAGGCTTTGATCATCTATGATTTGGCTATTAAAACCAGCCCACATCGGAAGGTTAGGAATTTTAAATGCATGACATAACATCCAAATCAGATCAATATTTCTTATGATTGTAATATCCTCGTAAATTATACCTACAGTATCATGGAGGGAACTTTTTCCATTTACAGTTTCAACATATCTGTCAAAATTGTCAAATACAGTATGTAAATTTGATGATTGAATGATACCTGGTGGACACAAAGTTGATGAATTTGATGATGGAAAAAATTGCTTCTGTTTCTAATTCTTCAATTGTATGGAAGCTAAAACATTGCCCGGAACGGTTTATGATATCAATGATTTTTCTGCTGCTTTTGAGACTCTTCAATGATAAGGTCAATGCAACATGTTTTGATATTTTAATGCTACCATTGGACACATTATATATTATGTCTTCAGTAACGGATTTTACTATCCTTTGATAAACAGTACTTTTATGTCGTCTACGATTTGTCCCACCGAATAGTGAATAGCAAAAATCTTTCAAGTTACCTGGAATGGAGCACTCACCTATAATTGAATCTTGAACGGAAATATCGCTTGAAAAAGGTTTTTTGTTATTTTTAATACAGTTTTCCTGAGAAGAAGTGCCGCTTTTTGTAAAAGTTCAGATTCTTCTAATTGTTGAAATATTAAATGGGATATTGTAGAGTCTTTCGGCATGATAACAATTCGATTATGCATGTTGACGATTCTTAAATCTTTACCATAATTTTTTTCAATTTTTTTTTGTAATTGATGAGCTATATATTCAGCTTCATATTCGTGAAAGTTCTCTTCGACTATTGCTTTTACTGACGTCATATATAAAGAATGAAGGTGTGATAAAAAAAACTTCTCTTTGCTGTTAAAATATTTTCTTCAATGAATTCACTTAATTCATCAAATGCTAATTCATGATAGCGACGGTATGTATGCCAATCAGTTGGTGGAGTTTCTTTTTCAATTGCTTTACATTTATTAATAATCGATGTTTTACAAATATGGTGATAAAAAAATGTTTCTCCATTCAAATTTTGGAATCTTTCCTATATATTATCTGCATTATTTAATTTACGGTATTTTTGAATAAGTTCAGTTACAATACCTTTCTTTGTTTCATAGAATTTTTGTTCTTTACCACGATGTTGTTTTCTTTTCTTTTCGCAGAAGAAACAATCAGCATCTAACCCTGGTCCGATTATTTCAAGCTCATAATTTTCATCCTCGTCTCCTTCATCTTAGCTAGCATCTTGCTCTATGTTTTCTATTTCCGTGGATGTATGTGAAGTCGATGGCTGAGCTGATACCGGACGATTTTCTGGGGTGGCAGTCACAACACTTTCTTCATCTAAATATTTTTGCCCTACGGCTGTAAAATTTGCGTAACAATTGCTGTGGTATCCAATATCACTGTTAATTTCATCAGGTAAAATCCCAACGCAAAATCGCATTTGATGTTTCTTACGAGCGATTAACATTCTCCTACATTTATTTAATTTTTCTACTGGTTCAAACAGTAAAATTTTATCACCAGTTTTTTTGCAAATTGCAAAAATCAATTTTTTAAAATGTAACTGTAGAACTCAGTATAAAAAAAACTCAGACAGCATACGAGTCTGGAGTATTATAATGAAGTAGGCAAATCAACACACGTAGAAATATACCTCACAATATTTTAAAATTGTCTTTACACGCATACTCGTATATTGTCAATATTTAACAAAAGAGAAATTTTTGAAATACTTCAGTATGAAATATTTATTCTGATAGCAAAGTTGACGCACGAGTAAAGCTGAACTGCACTCCAAAAATGTTTGTAAACGACTACTGAGATGTTGAATCGTATGCAACATCCCAAACCGTTAGAGGATCCCTACTTTTTGTTCATACCTGTGTTAGGACCTTCGAAATGTATAGTGAGGAATATAAAAGTGTCACAGGTACAGGTAAAAGCAATAGACCTTCTACGAATAGTCACTCCTAAAAAAAGAATACCTAGAATATAACGCGTGTTAATATTTTCCGAAAGTATCCTTGACAACGACCTGGAGAACATCTGCGTCAAAGGTACAGAAAAATCTTTCTAAAGTAATGTTTCAACAAGATTAAGAAAAATGTATTGCATTATTTATTATTTTGAATCTACGGCTAATGAAGTCCACAGATGCCCAATAAGCGCTCGAACTCTAACCTGCAGGTTTCTATATTATTGTCTTACTTGCACTCGCACGGATACGTTTTTCGCTCTGGCAGACTGTTAGTGATGGAATTTCGTTCTGGCATTGTATATTATTAATTGTTTACTTATTTTATTTATTGTGTCAAAATTTGAAGACTGATGAAATGACAAAAATGGATTTTTTTTTTATAAATATTTATCGAGTTCTGTCAACAATTGGGGGAGATGTAAATACTCTCGCAAAAATTCCATGAAGACAAAATACTGTCGAAAATAATTTCCTAAAATTTTATGACTGACACTTCAACTAAAATGAAACTTATTTCTTACCCTCCTTAAAATTTTAGGAAAGTCTACCCCGGCCACACAGGGCTGCCAGAAGTGGCTTTTCATTTTTAGTAGGTATAGAGGATTTACTGTTTCGTGACTTTTGAAATGACCACCTAAAATTGCTCACTGGCTCCTGGTCTATTAGTATTTCGTGGGAATAGGTTTCATTTATATTATGTGTTTTGCTCCTTAACTTACATAATGTATCGTCTGGTTCGAGTTCGATTGGGATGTGATAGTTATATTCAAGTTTTTATCCTTAAAAGAGTAAGCTTTTGGGATGAAAGTAAGAAATAAACACAACAAATGATTTTTCCGTAACACTTTGTAGCCATAAATACAAAAAAAAAACAAACAAAAGCCCTTCGTAGCCCAAGATGTTAAAAATTTAAATTATGTTTATAACGAGACTTGTTTAGGTATATAAAAAATATGTGTTTCTTTTAAATTTAAAAATATTTATTTTCAATCATAAATTTCTGATTTTTAGGCTTGTGACCTATCTGTTACATTGGGTTGAACGTATAAATAACACTTATGTTGTATGGAACGATTTGAAGCAATCATTTTGCTTGTTGTAGCATAATGCTACACCGCATTTCTCACAAATAGTACGTAAGACGCCAGCATAATTAGGAAACTTACATCGAATCCTTTTTCCTACCCTAATAGGCCAGTGACCGATCTGATCCTGCCTGACTGCCAATGGAGGAACATGTTGCGTAGGGCCCTTACGCGTTTTAGCTTGGATTTCATTTTTAATAGATCTATTCTTTTTATTGACCTTCGTGCCAATTTTACATAAGGTCTCACCTATCTCAAGCCGAAAATCGGTTGGAGACAATTGTTTGTCGTTGAGATGCTTTTCTTTCCTTACTCTTCGGTACAACAGCCAAGAATTCGCCATGGCCAGGTCTAGCAAATGATAGATCATCTTAACTTGCCAACTTTTGCTTCGTATCAAGATCTTATACCTTCCCCTTATACTGTATATCAAATCTACGCTCTCCCATGTGACGGTTGTACTGTTATGGACTAAATTGAAAAACTTTCACTTTACTTTCTTTTCTTTATTTACACTTCAACTTCTCACACAATTAAGCTCAATTTTCAAAATAGAATTAATGTTTAACATTTACAATAGAATTAATCTTACGGAATCTCTAACCAACAATATTTGCAATCCTTTTTATAGGGTACTTTTGTTTACATTACATTCAATTAAAATTTCCAACGCAAATTCAACATAACAATTTCGCGAAGATGACATCTTAATGGCATTCTCTTCCCCCGTATTGTTTATTTTCAAGATCGACATGGACCAATTTCGCGAATGCGACATTTTAAGTATATTCTCGCGTATTGTTTATTTCCGAGATCAATTTGAACTTTGTGATGATGAGTTATTCCGATTGTTATCCGGACAATTTGGCGAATCATGATTTTGGGAACGGCAATAGTCACAATAGAACAATCTCTTGTATGAAATTTGTTTTGATGATTAATTCCCGGTATTTGGCATCATAATCTTTGTTTCTGAAAGGATTTTTGTTTAAGTTAAGCATTTAAGTGGCTTTGGTTTTGGTTAATTAATTCTGGGAAAGGACTATGATAATTATTACTTTAAGGAATATGAGAATGGAAATCAATTATGCCAATTGGGTTGATGACAGATGGATTTTGCATATTAAACATATGTAGAGAAAATATGCGGGGATATAGAATCATGAAATGGTGTGACTCTGCGTTGAGGAATGATTTCATTGTATTGGCAGTGTTATGGGCTCTTTTAAAAATATAAATACGGCACTTTAAAAGCGTTATAACTTTTATTCAATCTCTTCACAGTTTTCAGTTTTTGCACACAGAATCTATACAATAATTTTTAGTTTCTTTTTATTTCACTTATGATAATACTCGAAACACTTATTGTATAATTGTTATGG
This sequence comes from Odontomyia ornata, assembly GCA_963969285.1. Taxonomy (NCBI): domain Eukaryota; kingdom Metazoa; phylum Arthropoda; class Insecta; order Diptera; family Stratiomyidae; genus Odontomyia; species Odontomyia ornata. Next base: position 150,233,884 of record OZ017740.1, on the reverse strand, counting down.
GCTAAATGAAATACAAGTCCTTTATTTTCCTTTTTGTTTTATTACACTTTCTTACACACACAATTCACAAAGTCTTCTTCTAAATAAACTTTACTACAACAACTTTTCTTTGTAGGAGCTACTAAAACTTAAACTTTAGCACTGATTACAACTGATCTTAAGGACGACTGGATTAACTGAACTGAACCAAATCTTTAACAATTGAAATTGACTGAGTACTGAGTATAAATTCGCAATCCCTTTTATAGGGAATATTTGTTTAGTTCACATCAATTAACAATATCAATCAAATACTAACAATTCCACCAAAAACATCAATCACCAAAGCAAATTCAACTGTTGTTTACAAATGCATTAAATTTCGCGTACGCGACATCTTAAGAACCGTCTCCCGTAATCTTTATTTTTTCGCATCGTTTGGATTTCGCGATGATTTATTATCGCGATTTTGTTTATTGCAATCTGGTGTGTTATGGTTTTGGGAAGAACAATAGTCGCAATAGCGTAACCTTTGGTATGGGATATCTTTCGGTTGTTTATTTCCGGTGGTTGGCATGATTTAACTTCTGAAAGGATTTTTGCTTATATTAGCCTTTGATTGATTTTAATATTTCCTTGAAACGATTAAGATAATTGAATTTAAGAAATCAATTCATAGAATTGATTATACCAGTTTGTTTATCATTAAGACTATTGATGAAAAGGCAAACTAAGAGAATAACATATAATTTGAATAAATTGCGCAATTGTGAAATGACGTGACTTTTGCGATAGCGGAGTAAGGTATTGCCTTGGTCAAGGGAATCTGCGCTGTAGGTGAGTGTAGGATGGATATGGTCCATAACAACACCCCCCTTGGAAAAGACGAATTCATATTTTTTAATTCAGAATTCGTCGTAGTTAAGTTTACCTACGGATGATCTGAGTCTTGATCTCGATTTTGATGTTCTCAATGGTAAAGCCTCTGGTAAAATGGCAGGTGCGTTATCCGGGATAGTGGTAAGTTCCATACCGATGTTATGTCTTAATGAAGGAGTTTGTGAATTATACTGGTTTATTGTTATTCCACGACAACAACAACTACGGTCTATTCTCATAGATCTAGGGAGTATTGGTTTTATGCAATTATATAACTTGTACAGAATGTATCCAAAAACGATAACTGATACTATGGTGATGATGTATTTATAAATATTTCCGTACTTATAGAAATGGGGTTGAGAATGTAAGCGATTAACTTGCTCATTTAGATCATCCAACTTGTGGGATGCAATATTGAGGTCATCCAACTTAATGTTGGGTAAATGAATCTGGTCGAGGTAATAATTGAAATCAGTTTTATTTATTTTATGTTCCTCGCAACAGTCGTCTTCCACTATGTTCAAGCTAGGGATGATATTTTCGTAATAGGAAATAATTTCATTTTGGGTGAACAGTTGAGTTTGAGAAGAGTAGGCTTTGCAGTTTTTGGCCAAGGTTAACACTCCTGTTTTGGAAATTTCGACATCTTTAATTGTGTCATTGCATTGCACCGTGAGCATATGCGATTCACTGACTACGAATATCCATTTATTATCAATGAGGTTCTGCCAGATTTCTATCTTCCCGGTTAAGAATTTAGTTGCACAGTCTATTGGGATTCTTTTATTTATTTTTGTGAGTAGTGCAATTTCACAGATAGGTTTATTAAGAGTTGAGTATATAATGTAGTTTTCGCAAATGTATTGGTTATATTGGAGCTGTCTACATGAATCAAGGGATTGAAATTGGGCATATTGTAGTTTGTTTGTTGAGATGGTTAGATATTTGAAGCTGGGGTCAATATATGCGTAAGTTTTCCTTTCCGCATGGGGTATTGGCAGTGGTATTAGATGGTAGAGATTGAAATCGGTACTGTCTACCAATGGGAATGATAGAACAAATATCATTCTTTGGTTTCTGAAAGAATATTGCATCTTCACTATGTCTAGAATTTGATCCATATTCCCAATATCAGGTTTGATTGCATATTCCAATACATTTTTTAAGTGTTGGTTGAAATTGTTTAGCTCCTGCAGTGATCTCTTGGGACTCATTAAGCTAGGGTGAAGGGCATCTTTTCGAGCTGCCATTATGATATCAATGATTTCTTCCAATCTAAGATCGATTTCGTTCAACAAAAAGGCAAGTATGTTTAAATGTTCAATAATTTCTTGGTTAAGATCGGTTTCAGAGTTAAATTTGTTTTGGTTAGCTAAGAACGCATTAAATTTATCAATATTTTTGTTTAATTCTTTTTCTGAAAGTTGGAGTTGAGAGATAGTAGTATTGAAATTCGTAATTGTGGTTTTTACTACGTTAATTTGATCTTTTATTAATAACTGTAACTCTGATTCATCATGTTCAACTTTATGACTTTATCGTAATATTCTGCATCATTAGAATCCATTGTACCGAATAGAAATTTAGATACTGATCCAACGATATTTAGTATTCCTCGTCGGGATTTCGGGTTTCCGATTATAGTTCGAATAGATTCTTCTTTACTTGATATCTGAGGCATTTTTATGTTGAATATGTTAAAGTTCTGGGTACAGTACAATTTTACATGATCTTTATTTATTTTATCACAAAGTTGGAATGATTGTTTCACTATTCTTTTAATCAGACCTAATCTTTCACTATGTGATTTAATATCTATGCACTGCAAATCCAAACGTTTTAAATTAAAACGCTTTTGGCGTTTTAATTCCCGTCCCAATTTTAAAACACTTTTCAGGCGTTTTAATAATTAAAACACCCTAAAACGTTTTAAATTAAAACGCCTAGACGTTTTAATTTAAAACACTAGGCATTTTAATTAAAACGCCTAATGTTTTAATTAAAACGCCTACTGTTTTAATTAAAACACTAAGCGTTTTAATTAAAACGCCTTGTGTTTAAATTAAAACGTCTAGGCGTTTTAATTTAAAACGTTTTAGGTGTTTTAATTATTAATGTGCATTAAAAGTGTTTTAAAATTGGAAGAAGAATTAAAACACCAAAAGCGTTGTTGATAATATGTATTTGATCATACTGCAACAGGTTTTACCTTACTCAACAATGAAGTGGACGAATAAAAAGGCAAATGTGGTATTCGGTCAAGTAGTCGAGAAGTCATTGTGATGAAAATCCTACGAAATTTATCACTTTCATACACTCATAACACCTTTGCTCGTACTTCACTGCCCTAAACAGGAAGTGTCAAGATTTAAATACCACGTCTACTTTAAATAGAACTTCATTATTTGTTGCACTATTTGCACAAAGAATTACGGACATATTGACAGATAGAAGTAAGTATGTGGACGAGAACTCGAAACCAAACTTTCTATCATTACTCACAATACCTTTTCTCGCACTTTCCTGCTATGAACAAACAGTGTTGAAGCTTAACTACCACTTTTTCCACTTTAAACGAAACTTCATTATTTTTTGCACAACTTTCACAAAAATTACTAAAGAACACATGTTGACAGACGTATTTTGACGGAAACTTCAAATATTTTCAATAAAACACCTAGGCGTTTTAATTAAAACGCCTGGTGTTTTAATTAAAACGTTTTCCTTGATGTTATGTCAATTAAAACACTTAGGTGTTTTAATTAAAACGCTTTAAGTGTTCTTTTCAATAAAACGTTTGAAGCGTTTTAAATTAAAACGCTCAGTGTTTTAAATAAAACGGTAAGTGTTTTAAAATAAAACGCCTGAAGTGTTTTATTGAATTAAAACACTAAAAGTGTTTTAATTAAAACGTTTAGGCGTTTTAATTTAAAACGTTTGGGTTTGCAGTGTGTGAGTTACAATTTTAAGGTAATCTGAATACAGTTTAACATTTCCTAAGTGCTCGTAGAAGAGTCCGCTTCCCGCTTCTATTTTTTCGATTTTATATTCATTGGCTTGTGTCTGATGCATTAATATGCAGGAGAAGATTACTGAAGTAAAGAGGATCATCCTGTAAGAAAGGTAGGTTTTAGTTGATTCGTATGGACTTTGAGACGTTTATTGTTTTTGAGTTTAATTATGATATTCTTATTATTGTCACAAATTTCTACTATTTCGTAAGGTCCTTTCCAGTTTGGTGAGAGTTTCTTAGAAGTTCCTGGTTTGTTAGCGTTATTTTTCATTAATACGAAATCACCTTTTTCGTATTCAGGGTTATGGATTTTCTGGTCATAATAGATTTTGCTTGTTTCTTTGGAATTTATAATGTTTTGTTTTGCTATTTGGAAGGATTTATTAAGCTTGTATTTGAGCTGATCTGCGTATGAATCATATGTGTATCGAAATTCCGGAATATTTGTTATAGAGTTTGGTAGAATTGGTTTTGTTCCAAAAATCAATTCATATGGAGTGAATTTTGTTGTTGAATGGACAGCTGTATTGTAAGCAAATATGGCAAATGGAACATATTCGTCCCAATCGTTTTGCTGATTATTTATATAATGTTTTAGGAATCTTTTAATGTTGAATGGGATATGTGAAAAAGTTTTGCTACTTCCTTCATTAGATTTGAGGTGAAATCTGATCCTTGGTCTGTTAGAATTTGTTTTGGAATTCCGAACCTAGTTATGAATTGTAGTTGATTATTCGCTACCGTAGTTGCTTCGTGATTTGGTATGGGAAATGCATCTGAAAACTTAGTGAGATCATCTTGAAGAGTTAGAATAAATCGGTTTCCGTTTTCTGTAATAGGTAGGGGTCCTACGATATCAAGACTAATTTTTTCAAATGGAGCGTCAGCTGTAGAAGTTATCTCCATTGGAGCTTTCGTTAACTTCCTGGAAGTTTTGTTGATTTGACATGACGCACAGGCTTTAATATGAGATTTGATGTCTTGTTTCATGTTTTTCCACTTGTAATATTGTTTTATTTTATTGTAAGTTTTGTGGAATCCGTTATGTCCGGCAGTTGGGGAGTCATGGAATTGAACAAGGATATCAGAGATTTAGTCCTCACTTGGAACAGTGATCTTGTTATGATAAATATTGATTTTGATTTTTTCGTTTCTGAATATGAACTGAATTATATCTCTGAGTTTGTTGTAGTTGTACTGATTGAATGAATCAACAGGATTTGGTATATTAATTTCAGATATTTTGTCTTTAATGAGTAAGTTTTTGAGATTCTGCATACAATAAAAGAAATCTTGATAAGAGGGTTTTTCGAAGAATGAATATTTGAGAAAGCAATGGTATATGATTTGCTTATAGATTGTGGTTGATTTTTCGACTTCATAGAGTTCATAACTTTTATTGAGAATAATTTCTTTGTTTAAACTTCTGTCGAGGAATAGGGTTGTATGAGGATTTTGGTCATCTTTATCTATTGCGGTGAAATATGCAATAGGTGATTTAGTAGAATCAATGGCATTATTGAGATCGGTATAATTGAAGACTGTAGGAGTCATTGAATTGTAATAGAATTTTACATAGTCTTGGAATGTATCATGCATTTTGTTTTGAAGAATACTTATCTGAGATTTGTCAGCATCTATTTCTATTCGAGATAGTGCATCTGCGTTTGAATTAACTCTGCCTTGTTTGTATACTATTGCATAGTCAAATTCCTCGAGTTTCAATCTCCATCTAATAAGTTTGCTGCCTGGGTCTTTACAATTCTGTAGCCAGACAAGAGGACGATGATCTGTAACAATTTTGAATTTTCTTCCATACAAGTATGGTCGAAATGTTTGGACTGCCCAAATAATTGCCAATAGTTCTCTTTCGGTAGTATTATAGTTTGATTCGGCTCGATTAAGTGTACGGCTAGCGTATGAAACTGGAAGGTCTACTTTTTGATTGCCCATCTGACTTAAAACTGCGCCAATCGCGAAATTTGATGCAACAGTCGTCAAAATGAATTCTTTTGAGAAATCGGGATATTGAAGGATTGGAGCTGAAATTAGTTTTGATTTTAATTCTTCAAATGCTATATTCTGTTCCTCTGACCACTCGAATTTAATGTCCTTTCACAGGACTTTAGTTAATGGCTTAGAGATTTTGGAAAAATTTTCAATAAAACGTCTGTAGTATCCGCAGAGCCCAAGAAATGATTTTATTCCTTTCGGATTCTTTGGAATTGGAAATTCCTTGACAGCTTTGATTTTGTCTGGATTCGGAAGAACACCATCACCCGAAATAACGTGACCCAGATATACGACTTCGTGTCGCATGAACTCACACTTTAAAGGTTCTAGTTTTAAGCCGCTACCACGAATTCTCTTGAACACATTTTTAAGCTTCAATTCGTGATCTTCGATGGAACTTGCGTATATGACAATATCATCTAGATAAACAAAGCATTGAATTCCTTGCAATCCAGACAATACCGTGTTCATGAGGCGTTGAAAAGTCGCCGGGGCGTTTTTCAAGCCAAAAGGCATCCTGACGTATTCGTAATGCCCCAAGGGTGAGTTAAAAGCAGTCTTGGGTCGATCTTCTGGACGCATACTTATTTGGTGGAAACCACTCGCCAAATCCAAAGTGGTAAAATATTTAGAGTGCCCAAGTTGATCTAAGATGTCTGTTATATTTGGTATGGGAAAGACATCAGATTCTGTGACGTTATTAAGTTTCCTATAGTCAATCACCACTCTCCATTTAGTTTTTCCAGAAGCATCTTGTTTTTTGGGGACTACCCAAAGTGGTGCTGACCATGGACTATTAGAGGGTTGGATTATGTTTTGATCAAGCATTTTCTCTATTTGTGCGTTCACCTCGTCCTTGTGAACCTCGGGATATCGATAAGTTTTTGCTGAAACAGGTTTGGAATCGGTTAGGTTGATTTCGTGATAGCACAAATTTGTGCTTGTAAGTTGATCGCCTTCGAGGTAGAATATGTCTGCATATTCATTTGTAATATCTTGAATCGACTTCTTTTCTTCTTTATTGAGGTGATCTAATCGTAATGATTTTTCAAGTAAGTTTCTTCGATTTGGAGAGCTAGTAAGATTTGGATTTGATTTACTTGAATTGTTTTGATTTAGAAATTGATTTGGAGGTTCTGAATGATTTTGTATTTGATTTAGAGATTTCGAATGATTTTGATTTTGTATTTGATTTAGAGATTTCGAATGATTTTGATTTTGTATTTGATTTAGAGATTTTGAATGATTTTGATTTTGCATTTGATTTAGAGATTTTGAATGATTTTGATTATTTAGAGATTTTGTTTCTGATTCAGATGATGAGTTGAAATGGAAAAGATTTTGATGAGATTCTTTGATTTTGATCACACCATCCAAATCATCAATTTCCTCTAGACATATCTCTGGTAAGACTATGTCTTCGTCATATTCGTTGATATTTAGGACAGACACAAATGCCTTATTGTTTTGATCAACGGCAGTTATTGTCTCGCTAAGAAAAATTCCCGGGGATAATTCCCTCCGGTTAACAATGCCTTCTTTGATTTGAGGGTTTTGGATATTAACCCTGGCAAAGCTTATTGATCGCGATCTGATTGTAAATATTGTTGGTTTTTCTAATTGAGTAGTTTCAGATTTTAAGAATTCGGAAGATCCCTGATTTTTTACACATTTTTGCTGTGGTTTATTGTATTGGTCATATATATCTATTCCCAATAAGTCCTCTCCAGCTATCAGAAGATTTCGCGAGAAGTCCAGGATGCAACCGTGATTGCACATAAAATCACACCCTAGTACTCCGTCGCCAGGTATGTTATTTTCTTCGAAAACTACGTAGAATTTCTGCTGCAAGGTCTGTTGTGGAAATTCCAGACTTATCTGGGAAGACCCCAATGCTGAAAGGAATCCATTTATCCCAAAGAAGTCTTTCCCGTCCCCAACAGTCACAACAGTATCTCCCGCTAATGATCGGCCCTTGATAATTGAACATGATGCGCCTGTATCAACCAGAAATCGAAATAGAGTAGACTTTGAATTTGGACTATGGAGAGTAATGTAGGGGATCCGACCTCCCTTATCATAAAATATTCCAGGGAACTTTACATTGAGCTCAGAATTTCTGAGACTGTCTCCGAACACCTTGGTTCGGAGGTGTTACCCCGTTTTTTGGATTTGTTGAAGAATTAGGAGTTTCGACAGTTTTATTTTTGCTATTGTTAAAAGCGCGTTTTCGACACTCTTGAATCAAATGTCCCTTCTTTTTGCAATAGTTGCATACCTTCTCATTCGCGAGATTAACATGACCAGGCGTATTTTTATTTATTTTACGGTAACACTCAGATGTATCATGATTTTTCATTTTACAGATTTTACAAAATTTTGTGGGTTTACTTGTTGAGGGAACACTTTTTGATTTTATAAGGTTAGAGAGTTTCTCCTCCTCAATTGCGATTTGCATTGCTTCAGTTAGATTTTTCACGTTTCTTGCACGGAGAATACTTCTGATTGAAGGATCTATATTAAGGATGAACGTATGCAGGATAAGGTCATCCATTGCGGCTATTCGACCCTTGAGTTCACTTTAGCCCTCGATTGATTGTTTTACGCAAACGATTAAATTTTTCGCGGCAGTTTCGATACGAACTATAAATTGAGATATTGTCTCCTTCTGCAATTGTTTGCATTGCTGCAACTCGAGCAGAAGGTGATTATAATGTTTTTTATCACCATAAAGCAATTTCAGAAAATCGCATAGATCTGTCCAATCCTCAAACGTATGATTGGACGCAGCCAATTCGGCTTTTCCCTAATTGAGTTATCGCGTAGTCTAACAAGACAGGTGCTTGCTCGGGATACGTGAGTTTAAAGGCACGATTACACCCGGTAATGTACGAGTTCAACTTGTCACGGTCACCATTAAATGGTTTAATAAACTTAAGGAGAAATGAGAGGTTTACTTTTTCCGCGGTCATTTCTTCGGAAACACTATTTTGTGAATCGATTTCGTTCTGAGTCGAATTTGCGTTGGCCATTGTTTACAGAATTATTATTTTTCACAATACACCAAATAATCAACAACACTCTCTGAAAATTAATTTCTAACAAAACTTTTCCAAAGAAAATTATGCCTCTATGAAGCACTGAACAATTAATTTCACTTGCTGAAAATTATTGATAACAAATATATAAATAAAAAGAATATGTTTCTAAAATTTTTCTCTTTTACCAAAAAAAATTTTGTGTGTGTAATGTTTTAATTTCTACAACTCACTCTGTTTCTTTAGTGAAAGTGCTGGTTTGATGTGTTGTTCTTGTATGCCGGATAGATGTGTTGATGGTTTATGTTGATTCTGTTTGATTTCCAATTTTATGACTCGTTCTTCTGGTTTTGATGATTCGGCTCTCCGTTTTTATTCTTGATGATTTGTTTTTCGCCGCTTTTATTCCTGATGATTTTTTTCGTCTGGTTTTCAGCACCCAGCAGTCGCATAAGAGTTCCTCACTATGATGGGATGATGCGCCAATTGAAACGTGTGCCACTTTACGTTTCGGCTTCTGATTCAGTAAAAAGAAAACTTCCTTGCACGTGCAGATGATCCTAAGATCAAGGAAACAATGAATCTCCTATAAGTGTAAAAAAAGGAAAGGTTTAAACAAGTTCGTTCACTGGATGATTCTGTCTTTCGAACCATCCCACTTCTGACACCAAATTGAATTTAGCCTGTTATGGGCTAAATGAAATACAAGTCCTTTATTTTCCTTTTTGTTTTATTACACTTTCTTACACACACAATTCACAAAGTCTTCTTCTAAATAAACTTTACTACAACAACTTTTCTTTGTAGGAGCTACTAAAACTTAAACTTTAGCACTGATTACAACTGATCTTAAGGACGACTGGATTAACTGAACTGAACCAAATCTTTAACAATTAAAATTGACTGAGTACTGAGTATAAATTCGCAATCCCTTTTATAGGGAATATTTGTTTAGTTCACATCAATCAGCAATATCAATCAAATACTAACAATTCCACCAAAAACATCAATCACCAAAGCAAATTCAACTGTTGTTTACAAATGCATTCAATTTCGCGTACGCGACATCTTAAGAACCGTCTCCCGTAATCTTTATTTTTTCGCATCGTTTGGATTTCGCGATGATTTATTATCGCGATTTTGTTTATTGCAATCTGGTGTGTTATGGTTTTGGGAAGAACAATAGTCGCAATAGCGTAACCTTTGGTATGGGATATCTTTCGGTTGTTTATTTCCGGTGGTTGGCATGATTTAACTTCTGAAAAGATTTTTGCTTATATTAGCTTTTGATTGATTTTAATATTTCCTTGAAACGATTAAGATAATTGAATTTAAGAAATCAATTCATAGAATTGATTATACCAGTTTGTTTATCATTAAGACTATTGATGAAAAGGCAAATTAAGAGAATAACATATAATTTGAATAAATTGCGCAATTGTGAAATGACGTGACTTTTGCGATAGCGGAGTAAGGTATTGCCTTGGTCAAGGGAATCTGCGCTGTAGGTGAGTGTAGGATGGATATGGTCCATAACATAATACTATTGAACTTTTACAACTTTACAATCCTTTGAACTTTACAACTTTATGATCCTTTAAACTTTACAACTTTGTAATCCTTTGAACTTTTTGATTTCAATGTCACTATCTTACTGACTAACTATTACATTTTGCAAAGCCCTTTTATATAGTTTAAATGTTGACAATTTCATGGCTTGGCTTCGCATGCAAATTCCAGTCCCTTCAATCCATTGTTTACAAATCACTAAATTCGCGAATATGATACCGTGTTAATTACTCTTAATTACTCTTTGTTTGGATATTTGGTCACGGAATTAATTAAGTCTTATTATTTACGTTTGGGAATAGAAGAACTGTCGCGGTATTTGCTAATATTACAATTCGGCGAATTGTGTTTATTCGACTTGCAAAAGTCGCAATAATAAACACGTTCGTATTGAATTTCTTTGGACTTTGATGGGCCATTTCCGGTGGATGGCATTTTGCAAATTTTCTGAAAGTTATTAGTTTGATTTTATAAAAATTCCGAGAATTGTAAGTTTGATTGATTTATTATTGTTTATTAATTTTTGGTGTGGAATTCAGTTTTCTAGTTTATGAATATTTGCTGACAATAGGACATGGGACCATTTGGCAGTAATAATCATTAAGTATAATGAAATAGCAATTGTAGGTGAGTGCGGAGTTTTAAAGGATCGTTAGGTATGTGCGATGGGTGAGTATAGGGACACGTGGTCCATAACACCTTGCCCCTTAAAAAGAACGAATTTATCTTTTTAATTAAAATTCGTCATGAAGTCTACCTATAGATGATCTAAGTCTAGATTTTGTTTTGGTTAGTCGCAAAGGAGTTCTTCCGTCAGAATTTTCGGATAGAATAGCAGGTGCATTATCGGGAGTTGTGGTGAGTTCCATTTCTATGTTATTTCTAGGTGAGGAAATTCGAGAATTGTATTGATTGATTGTAATTGCTCGACAACAACAACTGCGATCGAATCTCATCGAGTTTGAGAGTATTTGTTTAATGCAACGGTAAATCTTATAGAGAATGTATCCGAAAATGATAATAGATATTATTATTATTAGATATTTGTAAAAACTTCCATATTTGTAGAAATGTGGTTGGGAATGCAAATGATTAACTTGCTCATTAAGATCGTCCAATTTGTGAGACGCTATGTTGAGATCATCTAATTTTATATTAGATAAGTGAATTTGGTCCAGGTAGTAATTGAAATCTGTCTTATTTATTTTGCATCCTCCACAACAATCATCTTCAACCATGTTGAGACTCGGGATAATGTTTTCGTAGTACACGATTACTTCATTGTTGGTGAGTAATTGATTTGGGAAGAATATGCTTTACAGTTTTTTGCAAGAGTCAAGATTCCAGTTTTGGATTTTTCTACATCCTTTATAGTCTTATTACATTGTATTGTAAGCATATGCGGTTCGCTTACCGCATATATCCATTTATTATTTACCAGGTTCTGCCAGATCTCTACCTTTCCTGTTAAGAATTTGGTAGTACAGTCAGAAGGCAATGTTTTATTTATTTTTGTGAGTAAAGCTATTTCGCATATAAGTTTATTTAGAGTTGAGTATGTGATATAATTTTCGCAGATATTTTTATCATATTCTAATGGTTTGCATGAATCGAGGGTCTGAAACTGGACATATTGTAATTTATTCGTTGAGATGGCTAGGTACTTGAAACTAGGATCTATGTATGCATAGGGTTTCTGTTCCACATATGGTATAGGTAATGGAATTAAATGGTAAAGGTTGAATTCTGCGCTATCGACCAAAGGAAAAGCCAAAACGAATATCATTCGTTGTTTCCTAAACGAATATTGTAGTTTAACTATATCCATTATTTGATTAATATTTTTGATATCGGGTTTTACAGCGTATTCGAGTCCGTTCTTCAAATGTTGGTTGAACTTGGTTAATTCTTCAATTAATCTTCTAGGACTGATAAAATTTGGATGTAAAGTACCTTTTCTGGCTGCCATAAGAACGTCGATTGTCTCTTCAAGTTTCAAATCTATTTCGTTTAACAAAAATGTAAGGATGTTCAAATGTTCAAGTATTTGTTGATTTATATCTGTTTCTGAATTGAGTTTATTTTGATCTGTGAGGAATGCATTAAATTTCATGATATTTTTGTTTAATTCTTTTTCTGATACTTTAAGTTGTGATATTGTACTATTGAAATTTGTAATGGTGGTTTTGATTACATTGATTTGGTCTTTAATTAGCAATTGGATTTCAGAGTCATCTTGCTCGATTTTACTGATTGCATTATCATAGTATTCGGCATCATTTGAGTCCATGGTGCCAAACAAGAATTTGGTACTGATCCTATAATGTTCAATATTCCTCTACGGGATTTAGAACTTCCGACCATAGCCCTAATGGATTCTTCCTTGTTTAATATTTCTAGCATTTTAACGTTAAAGATATTAGAGTTTTGGGTACAAAAGGGTTTTATGTGATCCTCAGTGATTTCATCGCAAAGTTTGGAAGATTGTTTAGCCACTCTTTTAATTAATTTTAATCTTCCTGTATATGATTTTATGTCAATATGGGTTACTATCTTAAAGTAATTAGAATAAAATTTTGTTGTTCCCAGATGTTCGTAGAATAGACCGCTTCCACTTTCTATTTTCTTGATTTCGTATTCATTATTGGCCTGAATTTGAAGAAAATACAAGCTGCTGTATAGAATTACGGTAAGGAAGATCATCCTGTAAGAGAGGTTGGTTTTAGTTGGTTGGTATGGACTTTAAGCTGTTTTTTATTTTTGAGTTTAATAATGATATTCTTGTTGTTATCGCAGATCTCGGTTACTTCAAAAGGCCTTTTCCAGTTTGCTGATAATTTCTTAGAAGTTCCGGGCTTATTAGCATTATTTTTCATCAACACAAAATCTCCTTTCCTATATTGGGGATTACGGATTTTTGTGTCATAATATGTTTTGCTTTTTTGTTTGGATTGATTGATATTTTCTTTTGCTATTTGAAAAGTCCTATTTAATTTATATTTTAGCTGATCCGCGTTAGAATCGTATGTGTATCTGAATTCAGGAGTGTTAGTGATCGAATTTGGTAATATTGGTTTTGTTCCAAAAACTAGCTCATAAGGAGTATATTTTGTCGTAGTGTGTACTGCGGTATTAAAGGCAAACATTGCTAGGGGAACGTATTCGTCCCAATCGTTTTGCTGATTATTAATGTAGTGTTTTCAATAATCCTTTAGGGTCGAATGTGACCTTTCAAGTGCTCCGTTGGATTGAGGATGATAAACTGTCGTGTGCAGTAGTTTTATATGGAAAAGTTTGGAAACCTCTTTCATGAGTGTTGACGTAAAATCTGGGCCTTGATCAGTGGGGATTTGTTTGGAATTCCAAACCGTGTGATGAATTGTAGAAGTTTATTCGCTACTGTACTTGCTTCATGGTTTTGGATTGGGTAGGCAGCGGAAAATTTTGTAAGATCATCCTGGAGTGTAAGGATGAATCTATTCCCTTGTTCAGTTATTGGTAATGGACCTACAATAACCAAACTGATTTTTTTCGAAAGGTGTATCTGCGGTTGAAGTTATTTCCATAGGAGCTTTCGTTAATTTACCTGAGGCTTTATTAAGCTGACAAGATGCACAATTTTTTATGTAAGTTTTAATGTCCTTCTTCATTCTCTTCCATTTATAGTACTGTTTTACTTTATTGTAGGTTTTATGGAATCCGTTATGACCAGCTGTTGGAGAATCATGGAACTGATTTAAGATATCAGGAACTTGCTCTGCAGTAGGAACAATAATTTTGTTATGATACATGTTTATTTTTATTTTTTCGTTCCGGAATATAAATTGGATGATATCTCTGAGTTTGTTATAATTGAATTGATTTATGAGATCGACTGGATTTGGTATATTTATTTCATGGATTTTGTCTTTTATAAGTCTTTTCTTTAAGTTAAGAATGCAATGGAAGAAATCTTGGTATGATGGTTTTTCGAAAAAAGAATGCTTCAAAAAGCAATGGTAAATTATTTGCTTAAAAGTTGTTGTTGATTTTTCGATATCATATAATTCATGACTTTTGTTCAGAATGAGTTCTTTGTTTAGGCTTCTATCGAGAAAGAAGGAAGTATGAGGATTCTATCCATCTTTGTCAATGGCTGTTAAAATACGCAATAGGCGATCTTGTTGCGTCAATGGCGCTATTAAGGTCATTATATTCGAAGATATTTGGAGTCATGGAATTATAATAAAATTGAACATAATCTTGGAATGTATCGTCCACATCCACATGTAAGATAAGAGGATCCTTGGAATCAATTTCGATTCTGGAGAGTGCGTCAGCATTAGAATTAACTCTTCCCTGTTTATAGACTATTTCTTAGTCGAATTCCTCCAGTTTGAGTCTCCGTCTAAATAATTTGCTTCCAGGATCTTTACAGTTGCGTAGCCAAATCAAAGGACGATGATCTGTCACGATTTTGAACCTTCTGCCATGCAAATAGGGACGAAATGTTTGGACTGCCCAAACGATGGCTAGCAGTTCTCTTTCAGTCGTGCTGTAATTAGATTCGGATCGATTTAGGGTTCGACTTGCATATGAAATAGGCAAGTCAATCTTTTCATTACCCATCTGGCTTAAAACTGCACCTTTTGCATAGTTAGATGCATCAGTTTTTAAGATGAATTCTTTAGAAAAATCCGGATATTGAAGGATAGGAGCTGATGTGAGTTTTGATTTCAGTTCCTCGAAGGCTTGATTTTGCTCACTGGATCATTCAAATTTTTGATCCTTACGCAGGAGCTTGGTTAGGGGTTTGGTGAGTTTTGAAAAATTCTCTATGAACCTTCTATAGTATCCACAGAGGCCTAGGAATGATTTTATCCCTTTTGGATTTTTCGGAATGGAAAATTCTTTCACTACTTTAATCTTATCTGGGTTAGGAGAAACTCCCTCTCGGGAAATAATGTGACCAACGTACACGACTCATGTCGCATGAATTCACATTTCATCGGTTCCAGCTTCAAACCACATTCCCTGATTCTTTCGAATACATTTTGGAGTTTGGTATTGTGATCCTGAATAGAGCCTGCGTAGATCACAATGTCATCAAGGTAGACAAAGCATTTGATTCCCCGTAGTCCGGACAAAACGGTGTTCATTAGACGTTGGAAGGTTGCTGGAGCGTTCATGTCCATGAACTTAGCGAAACAACATCAACGTATTAATTAGTTAATAACATCATAATTTGCCGCTAATTAGTTGTGAAAAAAAAAAATTTGTCGCTAATGTTTATCAACAAAAAAAATAATGTTTCGCTAAGTTCATGTGAACTCAGCGAAACAACTTTTGATCAAAACGGCAGAATCCCACGAAAATACGCTTATAATTTGCCGCTAATTAGTTGTGAAAAAAAAAATTTGTCGCTAATGTTTATCAACAAAAAAAATGATGTTTCGCTAAGTTCATGTGAACTCAGCGAAACAACTTTTGATCAAAACGACAGAATCCCACGAAAATACGCTTATAATTTGCCGCTAATTAGTTGTGAAAAAAAAAATTTTGTCGCTAATGTTTATCAACAAAAAAATGATGTTTCGCTAATTTTCATGTGAACCTAGCGAAACAACTTTTGATCAGATGGGCAGAATCCCACGAAAATACGCTTATAATTTGCCGCTAATTAGTTGTGAAAAGAAAAATTTTGTCGCTAATGTTTATCAACAAAAAAATGATGTTTCGCTAATTTTCATGTGAACCTAGCGAAACAACTTTTGATCAGATGGGCAGAATCCCACGAAAATACGCTTATAATTTGCCGCTAATTAGTTGTGAAAAAAAAATTTTGTCGCTAATGTTTATCAGAAAAAAAATCTGATACCAGAATAATGATCCGCGCGTCGCAAAACCATGGAAAGTGTGGATGTCTTGCAGAAACCTGAGTTTTTTAAGTATGTATATAAAAAAAAGTTTGTAGTAACAGTATACTTTCATTGTATACCTATACAGATTTTTTATTTTTTGAAAAAAGAATCAACTCTGGGTTGATCTTTGTTTGTTCAGTCGGTTGCTTGGGCCTTGATTTTAAGTCATCATATTCGATCCAGCGCTCATTTCTCCGGACGAACGCGGTGTAATGCCCGGTAGAATTGAGCGCCTGAGTAAGTGTGAGCCTCGTTGATTTTTTCCCTTTGTAATTAACAAATCCGAGTAGTTCGAAAGTTGCATGTCCTGGGAGCACAAAAGATTTTGGCAGAGATCCGAGCACTATTTCGTTTGCAACATCAATCCCAACCATAATCACGTCTCCTGCGAACCACGAAGACAGTTTTTTTAGAACGTATCCTTTACTGTTACACAGTAGGGTGGTCCTTAAATGGGTTGGCTCGAATTTTAACCGCGCCGCCCCCTAATGTGGTTCCAAATAATTTAAAAAAATTCCCTAAATTTTTTCAGATTTTTATTCGAACCTTAACCCGTGCCTGTAGAGCCCTACTTTTTCCCATTTTAATTACATGCAATTTTGTCTTCATCACAGTCAATAATCTTTTCGAACCCCAAAGACGTCTTAAAAATAAGCCTAATGCTTTGAATTGCTCGTTAGGGTTGAGGTAAGCTGTATAAAAATATCAAGGTCGAATACCAATGTAAACTATGTAAGCTGTAACGCGAATATAAAGGTATACAGGGTGAGAAAAGCCGGTACTACCGAGAACCATAAGTTCCTGATAAAATTCTACGACTTTCTTCCCTTTGCCATTTTTCAAAAAACTCAAAATGAAAAAAGTTATTTAAGCCAAAAATTTGAATTATAATTGCCCTTTTTTGATAAGTGGAGGTCAAATACACGGACCAAACTTCCTCTGAATTTTCTTCATGTTTTTACAAGACAAAATCAAAAAAGTTATAAGGATTACAAGTTTTAACCAATCAGAATTGTTAGATTTCGAGCTCGGATAACTTTTTTAATTTTGAGTTTTGGGAAAAGTGGTAAGGGACTTTTTGACTCAGAAAAATATGAAAAAAATTCAGAGAAAGTTTGGTTTGTGAATTCGATCCCCACTGGTCAAAAAAGGGCATTTATTGTTCAAATTTTCGGTTTTAATAACTTTTTTCATTTTGAGTTTTTTGAAAAATAGCAAAGGAAAAAAGTCTTAAAATTTCATCAGGAATTCGTGGTTTTTGGTAGTACCGGCTTTTCTGAAACACCCTGTATAGCTTAAATAGCAATTTTTATGGATAATTACTACCTTTTCGTCTAAATTTAGTCAATGTTTTACATTTTACGTCAATATTATTTATGTCTGAGTCTTGTTTTATAATTTCAAGTGTAATAGATAAATTTTTAGGGTTTTGTACTAAAATACAAAACCCTATTGCAATCACGACCTGTGTCCGTCTGTCCGTCTGTCCGTCCGTCCATCCGTCCGTCTGTATGTCACAGCACTTTTTCTCCGAAACTATAGAGGCTACAGCCATGAAACTTTGTGGAAAGATCAAAAGTGGTGACCTCTTGAAAGTTCAAGGGTGGAAAAATTTTTCAAGGGGGTTTAAGGGGGGTCTCCCCGTATAGGGAGGTGACCTCTCAAAAAAAAAATTTCACCATTGGTAGTCGAGTAGGGTGTCATTGGAAAGGTCTCAATGAGATCTTTTCAAAACAAGTCTTAAAATTGCCTTATCGGTACCGAGAGGGGCAGGGGAAGGGGAAATGTACGAACTTTTCGCGTACCCCCCCCTCGCGATTGGAAACCTTCCATCCGAAAAATCTGAAAAAAATCATGAATGTAGGCCTTAATGAGTACAACAACAACAAATACATGAGAAGTCAAAATTCACTCAACTTTGTTAGTAATAGTATGATTTATCGATTTTAAGTTTTCTTGAATAAAATCTAAACGGTACCCTTAAATTCAATAAAATTTAGCAAACAGATGATTTTCTATAAGATTGATCTTTCCTGAAAGTTTCATAAAGATCGAATAGTATTTAACGAAGTTATAGCGGTTTGATTTTTCCCGTATTACTGTGGAACAATATGCCCTGTATTACTATGGAAACATATGGCTATGGAGCCATATGCGCTTTTTATCGATTTAGACACTACAGCTTTGCTAGAATTTGCATGAAAATTTCAGGAATGATAGGTATCATGAAGATGAGTACATACAATTGAAACAAGTCGAAGAGGCAGGAGAGAGCTCCAAGCAGAAGGGCTTTGTAACCATTCTAGGATTCGAAAAAATAGGCCATGAATCGATGATTACAGTACAGAGAAGTGGGCCCTGAAAAAAATTTCATGAAAGGTAGCCGATATGAATATCAACTGAAAGCAGTCTATGAGAGCTTTTCAAAACAGTTCTTAAACTGACAGTTTTTGCTTCAGTGGGGCACAGGGGGGGGGGGGGGGGGGGAATACATGAAAAATGTGTTTCTAAAAAATCTGGAAAAATTATCAAGGGAGATATCTATGGGTATAACTAAAACAAATACCTCAGAATTCATAATTCTTTCAACTTTGTTAATAATAGTATGATCCTCGAATTTCACGTTTTCTCCAATAAAATCGTCTTTGACATGTTTCTTGATTTTATTCGCTGCTGGTTACTGCATTTTGTAAGTTGAGTACAAAACCCTTCTGACATGAGCATAGGTCTGTCTACCCAACTTGTTTTTGATTGTAATCACATTTTAATAGCAAATCATTACAATTATTTATAGCAAATTATTTAAATTTATTGAAACTAATAATTTTTAGATTTGATTGCTATATTTTGCACTAAAAAAAAATAATCATAAAATTATTAGTCATGTGGACACATGTGGATATGTTCGATTTATCGTAAAAAAGAAAATTTGTAAATGTTAATGAAGAGTTTCTAAAATCTCGTGGAAATATTGCCGCATATTCGATTTCATGATTCTAAGAATTTATATCCAATGGAATATCGAATAGAAGTTTCTAAAAAGAAAATAAAAGAATATTGTTTTATTATAAAAGAAAGTTTTTGTTGCAAATTTAACATTTATTTTCATACAGTTGGGCAGAACACATTTATACTTTATAATTGGCGTAAATGGAAAATGACACGTTATGCTTCGCTGCTTACAATATCTTGAAAACAAAAACGCGAAAAAAAATCCGCGATTTCTATGGTGATTTCAGAAACTCTATGCTAATATTAATGAATTTTCTTTTTTACGAAAAATCAAACATATCCACATGTGTCTACATGAGTAATTATTTTATTATCATTTTTATTTGAGTGCAAAATATCGCAATTAAATCTAAAAATTATTAGTTTCGATGAATTTAAATAATTTGCTGTATATAATTCTAATAATTTGCTATTAAAATGTGTTTACAATCACAAATTTATCTGTTACACTTAAAATTATCAAATAAGACTCAGGCATTAATAATATTGACCTAAAATGTAAAACATCGACTAAATTTGGGCAAAAAAGTAGTAATTATCCATAAAAATTGCTATTTAAGCTATATGCCCGTACATTCGCGTTACAGCTTACATGGTTTACATTGGTATTCGACCTTGATATTTTTTTACAGCTTACCTCAACCCTAACGAGCAATTCAAAGCATTAGGCTTATTTTTAAGACGTCTTTGGGGTTCGAAAAGATTATTGACTGTGATGAAGACAAAATTGCATGTAATTAAAATGGGAAAAAGTAGGGCTCTACAGGCACGGGTTAAGGTTCGAATAAAAATCTGAAAAAAGTTAGGGAATTTTTTTGGAATTATGGAATTATTTGAAACCACTTTAGGGGGCGGCGCAGTTAAAATTCGACCGAACCCATTAAAGGACCACCTTATTACACAGGTTAGGTTATTTGAGTAATATACTATCACAAGAGTTTGCTGTCTATTAAATCAGGATTGAAAGAAAGTATTGATGATTAGAATAAAAAGAAAATTCATTGTTTAAAAAATTAGTAAGTTATTACTAGTGAAAACTGCCAAAATGTAAGACAAATAATTACTGTACGAAAATCTAGACATAGAGATGAAGAGTTTTTCGAAAATATGGTATTGAAATAGTAAATAAAAATAGTAAATAATAAAAAAATAAATAAATAATAAAAAATAGTAAATAATAAAAATAGTAAATAATAAAAGATCAATAAAAAGATTACAAACAACAATTTGAACGTGAAAAGTTATCGTGATAACAAAAAAAAGTTTTTGTTTATTAAAAAAAATTTTTTTGAAGAATGAATATTTCAAAGACTCTGCAAATAATCGTATAGATTCCTGACGAGATATTGTTTGTTGGCCAAAATATAGAACTGTTTAATAAACTATGAAGTTTTTTGACAAGGAAATATTACTATAGCTTCAAGGAATTAATTTAGTATTGTGAAGATTCAATTTAGTGGAGTAAATATTTAATCAATAATTAAATAAGTTACCGGTGGAATGAAGTTCATTTTTCTCGACATTCTTGCATCGATTGTTGGAGCATTTGACACCTTCGAGATAGATATGTTCCAGAATGACTTTTCCTAAAGGTTTCTGCAGCTCCTTGTCGATGATGGATATGGTGGGGAGGGTTTTGGTTCTCGGAGCACATCCTGCCGGACATGTCCAAATTTCTCGAAAACTGGGTGCTTTTTTGAACATGAAGTTCGCCAGTCCAATCACGTTGCAGTTGCAGTCGGTCAACAAAATCTGGTCTTCTTTTGCTTCTTTTCCGAAAAAGTCCATCAAAATTTCCGCTCTTTCTTGATATGTTTTAGCTCGTATTTTTTTTGTAAAGCATCCACTACCATCTTGAATAGCTAGCAATCGGCTGCGTTTTTTCAGCGTATTTGTGGATCGATTTATTATCCGATGCTCCTGCCATAATCATCTGGAATATGCTGTCGAACGCACAAGTTGAGGTGAGAGATATTTTTGCTTTGCTCAAAAACGTGCATAGAAATGACGGGTCATTTCCATTTTTTATGATTGTTAGGGACTGCAAATTTCTTGAAATGATCAAGTCGTTGAAATTGGTGTTATTTTCTGATACGTAAAGAGCCTGTCTGGGCCTCTTTTTTGATTTCCCCAACTCTCGCCAGTTTTCAAATTCATTTAAGGCCGTTTTTTCGTGTTGTCGGGAATCGTTCAAACATGCCATGCAAAGCCGCTTCTCTCCGTAGCCTTCTTCTTCTCCTTCTATCGCGACTGAGCATCCCTCAAAAATGTGGACGTTACATTTGCACACAAAACACTTATGAGCCCCTCCTGGTGTATCGCCGTTTCTACACGCACAGCATGTAGAATTTTCTTGATTGTTTGTCTGATGAAAAGTAATGTCCTTCAATGGGCTTCGCTGCAGTTGGTTCGCTGCATCTTTTTCTGGGGACAGGATGATAGCATCTTTTGAGGTGTTTTCTTCATCAGTATCTAAATCAATGGCCTCCGATCTGTTGGATTTCTTGATTTTCTTGCGGGGCACATCTTCTTCCAGAGATAAATCACTCGCAGGACTCGAAGGTAGCGCTGGAGCAATGTGGAAATCTTCTTCGTCCATTGATAAGTTGTAAGTTGGAGTTACTGCTTGGGTTAGAGAGTTGTCAGTAGTTTTCTCCACGTCACTTGTTCTAGCTGGTGTCTCCTTGTTGCGTGCAGCGGCTGCCTCAATAAGTTTCAACTTGCCGTTGCTGTACTTCACAAGTGTCTCGACTGCCAAATCGAGTCTTGTGAGTTGTGGAACTACCAGCTTCTTAATAGTTTTAAATTCACTCTCGACCGGAGCACTACTCGCTGGAATGCGACCAAATCCGAAAGCTGGATAACAAATAGACGACCACATTGGAATAGTTCGCAGTTGATTGCAGAGACGAGTGGCAAAATCCTCACTTCTTCTAGGGTTCAAGTCATCTCCTTTTTCGATTTCCAAGATATCTGCGACTTCTTCTTCTATTGATGAAATCCATTTGGCTATGATGCTTTCCTTTTCTCCTGTTCTTCGGTGTTCTTCTTCTCTTTCTTTTTCAGCTGCATCTTGGAAGTTTGCCTCTTCTAAATCATCAGTTTCATCCATAATGCAGTTCACGACTTCTTCGATTTCTTTTTGTTCTTCAGTTTCACCCGAGATAGTACGTTTCAAAAAATCTACAGATTTTTTTTAGAAATTCTGCGCCCTCTCCTCCAGTATCACTGAGTGAGACTATCAACAGTGCCTTTATTATTTTCTCAGCCTCTTTTTTGTTTTGGCACAAAATAAGCTGTCCAATAGCGAACAAGTAGAATTTCTTGACATTTTTTTTTCTCCCCTTTCAAAAATGTTACCCAGTTTTTGACATAATGGGCTACGTCGATCCTAATGTATGTAAGTGGTGGTTGACTGGACATACAAGCTTCTGAATATGCTTCGGTAGATTCATGCATTGAGAAACTCCAACAACACGCATTCAGCAGGGCTTTTGAGGAATCACAAACCTGTAAACAAAAAAAAAAAAAAAAAAAAACGAAAATTTTAGTCTGTCGGTCGTTGCCCGTTAATAGAGTTTGATGAAAAAATTGTACAAGTTATTTTTATTAGTCTTGAAAAAACATAGACGATAGCGCAATGTAACAACAATTTTCAGTGTAAAAGTAAAACATAATATGATGCATGGAATATTTTAGAAATTTTTTTTAAAATCACAATTTAAAAAAAAATCTATAAATTTTTGACTTCAAAAGTTTTAAATTGAATCAGTTTTTTGAACCTTCAGAATTCGTCTTTTAATAATTATACATATATACTGGGTGATCCAGTTTAAACGGATCATAATTGACCTAACATTTTTTGATGTTTTTCCAAGTCGAAAAGTCTTCTACCACTTTTCAGGGAGCTCAAAATCTAAAAAAATATTTGAGTTTAAAATTTAACCAATAAACGCGCTTTTCCGACGAGTGGGGATAAAAGCCACAGACCAAATTTTACCAAAATTTTCTTCATATTTTTCTGAGTCAAAAAGTCCTTTTCCATTTTCCTTAAAACTCGAATTCAAAAAATATAATCAAGTTAGAAGTTTTAACCAATCAGATTTCTTAAATGAAAAAACTTGAATATTTTTTTCGATTTTTTGAAAAGAGGCAAAGGACTTTTTGATTCAAAAAAATATAGAGAAAATTTCGGTTAATTTTTGTTTGTGATTTCTATTCCCACTCCTCAGAAGAACGCTTTTTTTAGTTCAATTTCAAACTTGATTATCTTTTTTGATTACAAGTTCTGTAAAAAGTGGTAGAGGACTTTTCGCATTGGAAAAATATCAAAAAAATGTAGGTCAATTTTGATACATTTAAACTGGAGCAGCCTGTATATAAAATGATCTAGCACCCTCTATTACCCAATATTTGTTGTTTGGAAATTACGATTTTTTAAAGTCAAAGTGCCAATGACACAGCAATTTTATGCTTCACTGATAAGAAATGCTATCATTTCGCCAAAAGTGGCTCAATCGTTATGATTTTTTTTCTGTTTACAGTAAAAGATATATTGTAAAACAAAATATCATATGATGTAGTAAACTTTCGGAAATCTTTACACTGAAAAAACTATTTGGTTGCAACAACCAAGTTACTTGGTTGATATAGGCCCAACCAAATTTATGGTTCTCGTAACCAAGTTTGTGTTGCAGCAACCAAATTTTTGTGTAACGTTATCAATTCCTTTGTTGTGCGAACCAAAAAAACCTTGGTTGGTCCTATTTTGGTTGCTGCAACAAAGTATTTTTTTCAGTGTAACATTATTTTCTTTCAAATATACAAAAAATCAAATAATTTTTAACTCAAAAATTTTGGAATTGCTCTGATTTTTTCATTCTTAATTTCAGTTTTCGACTAGTATTGTATGTGGACAATTTTGAGAAGAATTCCAAGTGAGTCTAATTTCGTTCTTTCTAAATTGTTATTTTTTTAATTTCGTGCAAGTTTATTATTTCGAGTAGTTTGATGCTTTATCAAAACTATGTTTTTATCATAGCGGGAGAAAAAGCCGATTTTTGCCCGCGAAGCGGGCTAAAAGAGAGGCTTTTTCTCCCGCTATGATAAAAAGAATCGTTAGCACCATGGAAAAAAATAAATTTCTCACTCAGGTGAATATATCGCTCGCCTTCGGCTCGAGATATAACTTACACCTTCGTGAGAAATTTATTTTTTCCCTAGGTACAAAATGTACTATTTCTCTTGAACAAAAGGTTATCAAAATGCATGATTGTATTTAAGCTAAAAAGATTTTAAATATTTTTTAACGTGTTACGTCTATAAAAATTAAGGGAATCCACAATTAGATATTCAGGTGAAATAACAGTAATTGCTGAGTCATTGGCACTTTGACTTAAAAAAATCATAATTCCCAAACAATAAATTTGGGGTAATAGAAGCTGCTAGATAATTTTATATATATACTAGGGGGACTCCGCCCCCCTGCGCGCCAACCCCCTTTTGGTTTTTTTCTTAGTTTTAACTCATAAAAGGTTTATTATTTGATTTTTATACCCTACATTCTAAAAAAAACTTGCCGTCAAGAAGGCCTTTAAAATTAAAGCAACTATGAGCCCTTAGAAGTTTCACTTTATATTGGGTCATTAGAAGTCTCACTTTTTATTGAGACATAAGAAGTTTCACTTTTTAGTGATTAATTAGACGTTTCATTTTTTATTGAGTCTTTAGAAGTTTTACTTTTTAGTGAGATATAAGAAGTTTCACTTTCTAGTGGAACATTAGAAATTTCACTTTATATTGAGCGATTAGTAATTTAAATGTGTAGTGAAGCATTAGAAGTTTTACTTTGTATTGAGCAATTAAAAGTTAAACTTCATAGTAAGCTATGAGTAGTTTCTTTTTGCAGTGAGCCGTGAGAAGTTGAACTTTTTAATGAGCAATTATAATATAGGAAGAAAAATTTTGGTGGCGTTAGCAGTTGCATGTTTTTTAGAATATGGCTCAATATAAAGTAAAACTTCTAATAGAGAACTACACAGAGAAAAATTCCGAGGCTTAAAATTACGGAACCTTTCCGTGATGGGAGATGTTGAGACTGCAGAAGTGAGATGTAGAACTCCGTCATATTATTCGACGCGTAAATTCGAGAAATGAAATGAAGCGCTCTCGTAATCTTAAACCTCGAAATTTTTCTCCGTGTATAAAATGAAATTTCTAATGGATTACTACAAAGTAAAACTTTAAATAGTTCATAGTTGCTTTAATTTCGGAAGCGTTAGTAGCAGCAAGTTTTTTTAGAATATAGGGTATAAGGATGGAAAAAGTTATGCTTTTATGCATTAAGACTCGAA
Source organism: Odontomyia ornata (assembly GCA_963969285.1). Lineage (NCBI taxonomy): Eukaryota > Metazoa > Arthropoda > Insecta > Diptera > Stratiomyidae > Odontomyia > Odontomyia ornata. Next base: position 150,208,125 of record OZ017740.1, on the reverse strand, counting down.
AAATTCGGAATAAAGGTTGGCGCGCGAAGCGCGTAGGGGCGCAAAGCCCTCCTAGAATATATGTAATATCATATATATATATATATATATAATTGTTATATATTTATATATACCCAATCCACTCGCTAACAGAGGCGGCAGGAAAGTTTTTTATAAGATAAAAAGAAGATATGTATGTATATATAACTAACAGGACTTGACAGGAAATATAGGGGAATCTTGGGAATTCATGGGATTTGAATGGAAGTTATGGGATTTGACGGTAATATACCTAGGGGGAGTTCAAGGGAACTCAAGGAATTTTAAGGGAACTTAAGGGGAGTTTCTGATGGTGGCAGCAAGTTCTTTTAGAATACAGAAAAAAGAAGACATAACTATTTAAAGACAAATTTTGAAGGTGAACAAAACTGATTCAATTCAAATTTTTCAAGCCAAAATTTTTTGAAGATTTTTCTTAAAATCATGATTAAAAAAAAAATTCTAAAATATGCCATGTAGCATATGTTTTACTTTTAGAGAAACCTTTTACATACAAACAGAAAAGAAAATATTGAAGATCGGTCATTGTTTTGCAGAGTTATAGCGTTTAAATAAAATTAACATGCGCTGAAAGAGCAAAATCGAGTTTTTAGACGAATTTACAGAAATTCCCCGCAATGAGAGAAAAAGGAATAATACGTGGCTTATTGATGCCGATGTAGTAATTGTAAAAAAATTTTCATCCAAAAAAAAATACCTAACACTAATTGCCTCGATGATTTGAGATGAAATGACCCATATACGAGATGGATGTACTGTATTATTGTACAGTGTTACTAATTATTCTTCTAAAAGAGCAAAATATATTTACCACTTCTCTGGGAAACTTAGCACCCGACTGAATCCATCTCCTCAACCATTCGCTAATAGTGATTGTGTCTTGCCTCTCGGAGAACAGCGAAAATGCAGTGAATTGTCCATAGGAAGAGTACATGACTCCTCTGTACAGAAAAATATGTTGAGACTGCTGTCCATCGACGTGTTTGATTTGCCTCGCGATGTTCCCAGTAGCGTCAATGCAGAGTCGAACATGCTCACGTTCCGTTAAAATGTTATGAACTCTAACTTGATGTGGAGACCAAAACTGCACCGATATGGGGTCGTAGGAGATGCTTCTCACGGTGTTTTGTCCTTCTTCGGATCGTTTGAAGAGGAGCAGAGCAGTTAGAGGATTTGAATGGCGATATTTGTTTTGCAATTCTTGATATTTTGATCTTCGGAGGACATCAGCTGAATAGAGATGCGGTGGTTCCGTGGTGTCGCCTTCAAGCATCAAATCGGAGGCTTTCTTTGCTCGGTAATGTTCTGTTGATTGTTTCTCTAATTGCGACACGATTTGTTTCCGAGTCTCTCCTCGGCATTGCCTTTTCCCACAATCACCATTGCCTTTGGAGGCAACGCACAAAATTTTTCCTATTTCTTCGTTATTTCGGTTTGCCAGAATGTGGCACTCCAAAAAGCTGCCGCACTTACAGTGACCTGCAACAACCAAAAACTTATGAAAAAGGTGTTCCAGAAGTAATGCGAATATCAATATTCGTTGATTTCTCACTAATATCTAGACCATCAAAACTTCGTCAGTGTTCGTATTATGTTTTAAATATTATGGAAATAAACGATAATGCTTTTGAGTTAATAGATGGCTAATAAACACAACATGTAATTGGTACTTTCATTGAGATCTAAAATCCAAAGTCTAAAAAGATCTAAACAAAGAGTTCTAGAACTCTAGAAAAAAAGTTTTAGAAAATTTGCAAAATTTATGTATCCAAAAAAAAATGATGATCGCATGATTTTATGGAGTGATTCCGGTAGAACTTGAAAAGTTATACAATTTCTCTCCTCTAAATTTTTCTGTAAAATAACTACTTAGCAAAATAATACACACGATTGTTTATACAAGAATCTATAAAAAAACAAATTTTATTTGAGAGAAGTTCTATTCTAATGTAAGTTCCCTGCAGTTCTCGAAGAGCTGTACAATTTCTCTTTTTTGTTAAATCAATAGTCTTGGAAATAATAGACCTGATTTTTTTATAATCAACTTTTGTGTAAAATATTTGTTAAACAAAGAATCAACTTATTTATCAATGTCAAAACATTTATAAAAAATTACATTCGATTTTAAAATTGTTTTTTTACACTGAGAGAGGAAATATTAACTATTAAGATTCTTATACTTGATTATGGCGAAATAGATTTATATTCGCCTCGAATATATGAAACTTCTAATCAAATATAGTTTGGTAGAGTTCAACAAATGTAATTTGGAATCAGGAAATAGGGTTTGAGAGGAAAAGCCGTAAGGCCCACATTCACCTTCCCGCTCTTGGTACATGTGTACCTTACAGCATTTCCTCTCAAACCCTATTTCCTGATTCCAAGTCACAAATTATTTTATATTGAAAGCGTCTTACGTTTCAGGCAAATGTATAGGCATCTATTTCGCCATAATCAAAGATACATATCTTAATATCAGATATTTCTTTCAGTGTAAGTACTCGAAATTTCTCTAAGAATTTTAGAGTTTTTTCATATAAACTCATTTCAAAAATTAATAGTTTAAGAAACAATGCACTTGATCGTTTGTGCAAAAATTTATGAATAATATCATTTAATTACAGAGTAGTTTTTTTTCTGAGTTCTCGGAAGTTCTCAAAGAACTCTACGACTTCTCTCCATCTAACTTTTTTGTAATACGTGTAATTCATGAATTTATTAATGGGTCATTTCATAAATTGCAGTAAAGTTTTTGTACCCGTGGGTAGGCGATTTCGCTTAAACTTAAAAACCTAATAATATAGGTCGAAACTAAGCCACTTGTGCACTTTTTAGAGATCACACACGCTTTATCGATTTTTGGCGCGTAATCGAAATTCTGGAAAGATGAAAATACTCCTTTTTTATGTTTTTTTTTTCAAACCTCAAAAAAAGTGTGAAAAAACGGCAAAGTGCTTCAACGTTTGTAAAAATTTCTCAGCTTTTCGAAAAAGTTATGTTTATAATTGTAAAAAATTGTCAAACATCGAAAAGGTGCAATTTTTCGCTAAAATTTACTTCTTTTTTTTCGCAATTTTTATTTTGACTTTTTTATTCGATTCCTCATTATTTTTGTCCATTAGAAACAGTATTTTAAAATTTGGGATCCCAATGGGATCAGCAGTATTATTGAAACCGGTCGCTGCACGAACTGTCTGTATACTTATATACATATGGCGTGGAATGGAGAAACCGACCTAACATATTTTTAAAAACAGGTTACTATGAATTTAGCACCCGAAATGCACGAAATTTGGTTTCATTTTAATTTTTTTTCGAACACTGATTAAACGCTCGTTTTGGTGGTCAATACACATAATAAGAAACAAAATTAACATAAAATTGTAATTATTGGCACCTAAACATTCGCCTATCATATAATTATCGAAGTTGATAGTAGTATGTATAAACTTAAGAAACTGACAGTTTGCATTTTTATTTCTATTATTAAAAAAAGTATTTTTTGTCAGGAGAAGAACCAGTACGAGAAGTTTCACTGTAACTACAATGTTTCAAAAAATTGTTGTTTACTGAGCTCTCTTTCAAGGAGTAGATTGTGAGCTCACTTTGAACTCATTGTAAAGTGACTTTAATTAATTAGGTACCAATGCGTGTGGGTACTCACCTGTAAATTTGCCGGATCTGTCGCTTTTATTGATGAAATTCTTGTCGAAGTGATATGCGTGTGGCAGTCGGAAATCGTCGTAAATTTTTTTGGAGACTATTTCTGTCCATTTGTTAGGTTGCAGTATATTTACAACGCGGAACCGTTGAACGTTGTTTCGGTCTTTGTAACTTCTGATTGATTCGATAATCAAACCATTAAACTCGGTTTTTTGGAACGTTAAAGTGAATGTTGCATTTTTCTCCGGAGATACTGAAGTCGATGACGATGATGATAGATAAGGTGGATGGGCTTCACTCCTTGATTCATCAAAATTTTCGATCTCTTCTCCGAACAAAATTTTCTTCAAGTCGAACCGATCGTTAGTGGCATACGAATAAATTGATGCCGCTTTGACTTTATGACACAGTTCTTTCGAAATGACCTCCCAAATCGGGTTTTCTTGACTCACGAATGCACGTGTTTTCACATCACGAATAATTTGTTCGCGGTACTTTGAAATTACAGAAATTAATAGAGCTTTGTCTACTACTGGCGGCCGACCAGGAGGCATTTTCCTCGAATCACGCACGAACTATGTATTGTAGCAAACTACTGCACCATGCGAATTGCAGGACGAGACACGAATAAAGAGATAAGCATCAGCTTGTGGAAATAATGGCGTCGGATGCCCATCAATGGGTGGTTGATGATCAGGAGCACATACGCGTTGGCTTAAAGGTCGCCGTACTTGGTCGTATCACATTTTAAGCTATTGACCAATCGATTGAAATGGTGGCGTCGGATGATCGTTGCTGCATGGTTGATGGCAATGCATGCATGCTGCGCGATTGTTCGTTGGTATTCATCCATGTTTCGATTGCTGATTCCGACGATATGCCATTGCCTTGGAGTTGTGGCGGCGGACAATCATCGATGTAACCACCCATCGATGGTCATTAGCCAGCTACAACCTGTAATGAAATTTCCTTGCGTATGCGTTTGATTGTAATGCAAATGTAGATCCGTTTATGGGGTTAAACATGCGATGGTGGAATCGCCTGAGATGAGAGTCCGTTTACTAGCAAACCATCAATTGAGTTATAAGATTATTCAGATGTAATTAATCATATATAAAAATTTTATTGCATAGATGAAGCTGTTAATCTGATAAAATAGAATTTTATGATAAACTGATTATAATGTGTATGGAAGAATCAATATAATTAGTGATACAATAGAGTTATTGTCTATAAGTTTAAGAAATATTTCGCGAAAAGATTGTTGAATGTGGATACTGATTACAGTATATTTTTAAGTTTAACATTAGAAGATTCATTAACGGTAAATCATTTGATAGGCTAGTATTTTTGATGTTAAAATTTCTATGGGCCCGTTCAGACTTTATACAATTTCTGGGTGGCAATCGATTGAAATGGCGGCACCGGATGATCGTCGGTACAACGACCCATCGACAATCAAACGCAGCCACCACCGGGTCTGAAACTTAGTTGCTGAAGATCTGAAAAAATTTAATGGGAATACTTAGAGATGCAATGGTAAAACAGCCAAAGACAGGAGTCCGTTGAAATGCATGCCACCGATTGAGGTATATAATCATATGTATGGAATTGATTACATATGAAAATATTACCATATAGTTAGATGAAATTGATAAGATGGCAGAATAAAATTATGAAAGAGTTAATAGAATTATTAATATGATAGGATTGCCCATAAGTATCTGAAATTTCACTCGCAACAGTTGTTACATTGTTGTTGTAGTTTTCGCTAATGATTTAAACGTTTTTAAGTTCAAAATAAAAGCAGAGACGTTAACGGTAATAAATTTAAATTATAAAAATATTTTCGTCAATTGATGCATCGAACAAATTCGTATGATGTCCCTCTCTTAGCTAATATTAACAAGTCGGGTAGACAGACCTAGGGTCGTGTCAGAAGGGTATTGTAAACAAACAAGAAAATCAAACAATATCATTTCAAAATCAACACCTTGGCTCAAACAAAGCATCCTTTAATTGAGTGAAATCATGGTAAATGTGATTTGGTTGCCTACATCTTCTTTATGCTTGACTAATCTCTTAGTTTAAGTAATAACGATAACAAATCAATATGCCAAACGATTTAAACATTTTTTTTCGCAAACCAAACAAATCTGTGCAGTGTAGATCATTTGGAAACGTGTATTCTCTCAGTATCACATGTGGTTGTTGTTGTAATTGGGAATAATACAATCGGCTATAACTTTGTTGTTTACCGCTCGATTTTAATGAAATTTCCAGAGTTTATGAGTCTGTTAATAAGAAATCTAGTTGTGAAGTTTGAACAAATTAAAGGGTCCCGTTTTAATTTTATGGGCAAAAATGTAAAATTCACAAATCATACCATAATTCACAAAGTTGATCGAATTTTGACTTCTAAGGTATTACACAGAGACCTACCCCTGTGATTTTTGAAGTGAAAACTTCTATAGGCTCGTTCGCACTATATAAATTCCTGTTTGGTCGCGTAGCAATCAGCCGCCCACGTGAAAAAGTTTTTCTATGAAGGGTATGAAGGGTGACGGATTGGGGATATCGTATGGTAGGTAATGGATGCCGGCTGTTTGATTGTGGATTTTAGATGGAGAATTAGATGGTAGATATAGGACGGTGGATGGTTTGTGATCACGGGCGGATGATCAGACAAGAGGTATAAGCATCAGCTTGTGGAAATAATGGCGTCGGATGCCCATCAATGGGTGGTTGATGATCAGGAGCACATACACGTTGGCTTAAAGGTCGCCGTACTTGGTCGTATCACCTTTTAAGCGATTGAGCATTCGATTGAAATGGTGGCGTCGGATGATCGTTGCTGTATGGTTGAAGGCAATGAATTCATGCTGCACGACGGTTCGATGGTAGATATCCTTGATTCGATTGCTGATTTCACTTATATGCAATGTATGGAAGTGTTGGCGGTGGAAAATTATCGGCGCATCCACTCACCAATGATCAATATTCCGCCACAACCTTAAAAAGAAATATCTTTGCTGGCGATCTGACAATTTTCGATTGTAACAAAAATGCTGATCCATTTATGGGGTTAGTTCTGCAATGGAGAAATCACCTGAAGCGGTAATTTGTTGCCTAGCAAACCTTCAATTGAGGTATAATCTCATATAGCTATTATTTCTAATATATGAAAGCATTATCGTATAGGTAAAATTGGTAATATGATAAAATATAATGATATACTAATTTAATTTACTTTGTATGAGAGAATGGATATAATTAGTTATACGATGGAATTATCTATGAATATGAAAAATCTCACGCACAACGTTTGTTATATGTAAATGCTGGTGAAAATATGGTTTATGATATTTAATATTATCAGATCTGTTAACGGTTGATAGTTGGATGATAGGCTAGAATTTTTGAAGTTAAAACTTCTACAGGAAAATGGGATTTCTATCTAGATAGTTAAAAAAAATCACTTCACATTACACAACAAGAGGCAGCAGGGAGACAGCGACATGACTGTCGCGCAGCAATCAATCCAAATAGTGAAAAAGTCAACAGGTGAATGGCAAGATTTTTTGGAATTAATGGGATGGTGGATGATGTTGGAATATTAGCGACAGAGCAGTCGCGCAGTAATATGACAGCAATTGTGAAAAACGGCAAAATGGTGGATAATGGCATATGCTCAATGCATTTGAATTATGGCGGTTAGTATATGTAAAGAGATTGAAGAAATACTATACTGTGGATGGCGAATGTATGCGAATCGCAGACGGAAGATTGGAGGTTTCGAATGAATGCTCGTCGATTTGTGGTTGATAATGATGAGCCGTCCTTAGTCGTAATAGAGATTATGTCAATGAGAAACCTAAGTAGCGGCGTCAGATGGTGGCAACACATGCTGCGCAATGGTTTGTAGTCGTCCTTAGTTTGTAGTCGTCCTTAGTTCGGTTTGTAGTCATCTTTAGAGACTGATTTTGCCGATATGCAATGGATTGATAAGGTGGCAGCGGACAATTGTCCGTGTGACCACTCCCCGGCAATGATTACCCTGCCATCACTTGAAATGAAACTTCTTTGCAATGATTACCCTGCCATCACTAGAAATGAAACTTCTTTGCTGATGATCTACAAAAATTTAAATAGCAACGATAAAGCAGTTCCGTTTACTTAGCCAGTTATGCGATTGGAAAACCGCCTGTGGTGGGGTTCAATGCCTGGAATGCCATCTATTGAGCAATGAGATCACAAATATTGAATTGCTAATATATGAAAATATTACCATATAGATAAATTTGATACTATCATAGAACGATGAATATGTGTATGGTAGGATTAATGCATTTAATAATATATTTTTGATGTGAATATTTCAAATGGTGGATGATCGCGGACGGTGGTGGCTAATGGAAGAACCCAGGTGAAAGTGTATGTTGGATAATATCGCATGGCAGAAGTCGGATGAAAGAGGGCTTCAAATGCCGGATACTAACGGATACCAGATGGCGACAGATTTCGGATGATGCATGATGGCAAATAGTGAATGATGCCAGATAAAAGTGAGTGGTAGCTGATGGTTAATGGTGAAAGGCGAATCCTGAATCATGTCTGTTTCTAGATGATAGTTGATAGAAAAGCATGGGCAATGATAGCAAATGTTGAATCATTGCAGATGCTGTATGTTAGCGGGTACAGGATAATGGTGGATGGGAACGATGGTTAACAGTGGATAATAGATGGCATATGTGTGTTGAATTATTGTAGATGATGGCGGATGGCAGAATGTAAAGTAAATCGGACGCCAATTGATCAAAGAAAGCAGATGATAGGCATGGTTGTGGATGTCGGACAATGGCGTAAAGTAGTGTTTAGTGGATGAAGACATATGATGATTTATAGTGGATAGCATAGATAGATAACAAATGATGGTATATAACGTATGGAAAATTCTAGATAAAAGTGGATGGATGTTGATGGCCGATAGTGGTTGGTAGATAATGACTGATGGCAGATAATGGGGGTAGTTGCATGAACAGATGATGGCAGATAGTGAATGGTGGCGGATGGTGAATGGCTCATGGTGGATGGTGGATGACTTTTTTTAGTCGGAAATGAGTTTTCTTTTGAGCTAGCACCTATATACCTGATTCGTAATGGGTGGAAGAGATGGCAATTGATTGTAAGGTCTTTGGTGTCTAACTGAAAATTTTCAATTATTGCTTAAAATCAGAGCCCCTAAACAATGAATAATGAAGTACTGCTAGTTGCAGGGAATGCTTTGCCTAGAATGCTAGCTATATACGGTATAATAAAGTAAAGATTTAACCGTTATTATGACAGTAACAAAGAAAGTATTGATTATATGATGGAATTGTTTATGAATATGCAAAATTTCACTCACATTAATTGTTAAACTGATGATAATAAGTAATGAAAATTGTCTATAACTAAATAACAGGAAAGGAGAACCAGTCACGGCAAATGATAAGGTATTTGAAAAACTTCATAAATTTTTGTCGATTGATGAATCAACAAACTTTCATTACTACTGTCATTTTGAATATCCCAAAAATACTGTTATTTCATATAGTGTTAAGTTTTCGCTTCTGTCGGCAGTCCCCAATGACTGCTTTTGGTTTTTTCACAACTAATTAGCGGCAAATTAGCGGCAAATTATAAGCGTATTTTCGTGGGATTCTGCCCATCTGATCAAAAGTTGTTTCGCTAGGTTCACATGAAAATTAGCGAAACATCATATTTTTGTTGATAAACATTAGCGACAAAATTTTTTTTTTCACAACTAATTAGCGGCAAATTATAAGCGTATTTTCGTGGGATTCTGCCGTTTTGATCAAAAGTTGTTTCGCTGAGTTCACATGAACTTAGCGAAACATCATTTTTTTTTTGTTGATAAACATTAGCGACAAATTTTTTTTTTCACAACTAATTAGCGGCAAATTAGTGGCAAATTATGATGTTATTAACTAATTAATACGTTGATGTTGTTTCGCTAAGTTCATGGACATGGAGCGTTCTTCATGCCAAATGGCATTCTCAAATATTCATAATGTCCCAATGGCGTAGTGAATGCTGTTTTAGAACGATCTTCTGGTCGCATGTTACCTGGTGAAAACCACTCGCCAGATCCAGAGTCTTAAAATATTTGGAATGACCCAACTGATCCAATCTTTCTGTAATATTGAGAATTGGGAATACATCTGGTTCAGTGGCATTGTTTAACTTTCTATAATCTATGACTACTCTCCATTTCGTTTTACCTGAAGAGTCTTGTTTTTTGGGGACAACGCAAATCGAGCCGACCATGGGCTATTTGAGGGTTGAATGATTTTTTGTTCGAGCATTATTTCGATTTGTTCGTTAACTTTATTTTTATGTACTTCAGGGTACCTGTAAGTTTTAGCGGAAATAGGTCTAGAATCTGTGAGATTGATTTCGTGCTGGCACAAATTTGTGCTAGTTAATTGATCACCTTCCAGATAGAATATATCTCAGAAGTTGTTTGTGATTTCCAGAATTGATTTGGCTTCTTCATTATTAAGATGATCGAGCCATAGAGGTTCTTCGAGTAAGTTTTTACGATTTAAGGATTTTTGTGAGGATATTGAATTTTCCAACTGTTTAGTAGTTTGAATGCTAAACATTTTATCAGTTTGATTTGGATTCTTTGATTTAGTTGTATTAAATGACTGATAATCGATTTCCTCGAGGGTGATTTCTGATAATTTTAATTTTTCATCTTGTTCATTTATATTTAATATAGACACAAGTGCTTGATTATTATTATCAACTCGAGTGATAGCTTCGCTTAAGAAGATTCCGGGGAGCAATTCTTTTCTGTTTGTGATTCTCTCTTTTATCAGTGGATTTTGTATATTCACCTTGCAAAAATTTATTGAACGGGACTTGATTGTTATTGTTGATATAGTAGGTGATGAGCTCCCAATTGGTGTTGAGGCATTATTTTGTTGGCGAGATTGAGTTTTTGATTTTAAGAATTGGGGAGGATACACTAAGGATTGATTAGTTTGTGTGTTAGATTTGAGGAATTGAGGTGGACCCGTGCTAGAATCAGCTATAGATTCGTTCGCTGGAGCTCTTGAGAGCGGAGGGCAGGAATTGGAGTCTGCTAAATATCTACCATCCTCCCTTGTTTGATTCCCAGGTATTCCATCGATTACAAAGTTCACCCAGTCATTATTTATTCTTAAAATATTTTGTGAGAAGTCCAGAGTGCAGTTGAATTTGCAAAGGAAATCGCAACCTAGCAACTCGTCAGCCGGTACATTTAAATCCTCAGCATCGACGAGAAATTCGTGATTTAGATATTGTCGTGGAAAATTCAGATCTATTAGGGAGGAACCTACAGCTGATGTAATTCCGTTTATACCCTGAAGATCCGTGTTACGATTCACATCCACGAGTGTTCTACCTGCCAATGATTCACCTTTCACTATTGATACAGAAGCCCCTGTATCCACTAGAAATTTAAAAGAATATGTTTTTGATTTTGAGCTGGCCACGGTAAGATACGAATTTCGTATCATCCCGAAGTAGAATAGGCGAGGTATATTTATTCCTCCGCCATAATCTCTGAGATGGTCCGAACATTCGCGTCCGGAGACGCTACCCCGTTTTTTGGATGATTCATTTGATTTGGAAATGAACTTTCTTTTACCTGAGCATTCTGTGAATTTTTTTTACTATTATTATATTCGCGTTTCCTGCATTCTTGAATAACGGGCCCGTTTTTCTTGCAGTAGTTGCAGAATTTTTCACCTGTGACATAAACACGTTGAGGAGAGATTTGCTTATCTTTATGATAGCAGTCAGCGGTATTATGATTTTTTCGTTTGCATATATTGCAAAATTTTGTTGTCTTATTTATAGGTAATGGGTTTGATGATTTAGATCTTATGAGGTTGGATAATTTTTCCTCCTCAATGGCCACTTGCATAGCTTCTGTTAAATTTTTTACGTTTCGCGCACGGAGTATGTTGCTAATGGCGGGATCAATATTTAAAATAAATGTATGTAAGATGAGGTCGTCCATTGCAGCAATACGACCCTTTAATTCTCCCTCATCCTCAATACACTGTTTCGCGCAAACGATTAAATTTTTCGCGGCGGTCTCGAGTCTTACAATAAATTGAGAAATGGTTTCTTTGCTCAGTTGTTTGCACGTTGTAATTCAATAAGAAGGTGGTTATAATGTTTTTTGTCTCCGTATAACAACTTAAGAAAGTCGCACAGCTCGTTCCAATTCCCAAACGTATGGTTGGAAACGGCTAATTCAGCTTTACCCTCTTATTGGGTAATAGCATAATCCAAGAGTACAGGCTCTTGTTCGGGACATGCTAATTTGAACGCACGATTGCAACCCGTTATGTACGAATTCAACTTATCCCTACCCGCGTCAAACGGCTTAATAAATTTAAGCAGTATGGAATAATTAATTCTTTCGGTTCGCGAAAGTTCGGAAGTACCACTTGTACTTAATTGGTCTTCACTAATTTCGGGTTGGGTGGAATTTACATGTGACATTTTTTCTTATCAAGGTACACTTTTCACAACACAATCTTAACACTATCACTTTATATTCGAAAAGGTACTGTTCTTAATTACTAAAGCAATTTAAATTGAAAATAGGAAAATTTTCGTTCTTAAATTTAAAAATTTGTGTCTATGTGCAAGAAAATGTATATGACAATAATTTGACTCACTTTTTGGATCTCCTTGATGTTTTGAATTCTTTGTTGTTTTCTGTTGTCTTTTTGATTCTCCTCGATATTTGAATTTCTTGTTGTAAATTTTGATTCCCCAATTGTAATCCTTGCAGTTGATTGCTTTGCTGAATATCTTAGTGAATACTTGAAGGTAAGATTGGGTTGATCGCTTTGCTGTATTTGTTGATGAATGCTCGAAGGTAAGATTGGTTGAGTGCAGGAACTGATTGTGACACTTGATGGTTCGTGGATCTTGCTGAAGTCACGTGATCTTCAGTAGTTCAGTTGTGTTGTTTCTCCAACAGAAGATTCGTAGTGTTTGATTGGACCCAGATGTTGGATTATCTTTCCAGTTACTTCTGTGAAAAGAAAAGTCCTCGCTTTTAATCGTGTTCTATGTTAACAGATGACTTGCTTCGAAGTCATCACACTTCTGACGCCACTTTTTTGCCTGTTATGGGCTCTTTTAAAAATATAAACACGGCACTTTAAAAACGTTATAACTTTTATTCAATCTCTTCACAGTTTTCACTTTTTGCACACAGAATCTATACAATAATTTTTAGTTTCTTTTTATTTCACTTATGATAATACTCGATACACTTATTGTATAATACTATTGAACTTTTACAACTTTACAATCCTTTAAACTTTACAACTTTATAATCCTTTAAACTTTACAACTTTGTAATCCTTTGAACTTTTTGATTTCAATGTCACTATCTTACTGACTAACTATTACATTTTGCAAAGCCCTTTTATATAGTTTAAATGTTGACAATTTCATGGCTTGGCTTCGCATGCAAATTCCAGTCCCTTCAACCCATTGTTTACAAATCACTAAATTCGCGACTATGATACCGCGTTAATTAGTCCCAAGATTTGTTTGGATATTTGGTCGCGGAATTGATTAAGTCTTATTATTTACGTTTGGGAATAGAAGAACTGTCGCGGTATTTGCTAATATTAGTGTTCAATGAAAATTCACACAGAGTTGCGCGCATCAACAAAATCTAATTTCCACGCGCGATTAACGTTCAACGTACTCTGGACTGCACCTGAGCCGACTTAATACGCAATTTGCACATTTTTTATTTCCGCGCGCGATCAATGCCCCAATTACAAATATATTAATTCGTGTAATATGCTTACTCCGAAAATTTCATTTCCACGGAGATCATGAACTTTTTGCTGACCACGACATCAACATGTGACAAGCTGCAATGAACTCTAGGAATTCTCAACGACTCAGCACTAAGGCAATGACCGCGCTACGGACTTTGCGATACTAAAAATTGAATACTTGTAAATATTGTACTATAAAAGACTTTAATAATAAAATTGTGTTATCAGTTGTTCATCAGGTCTTTTTTGAGAAGCCAGACGAAACGCCGTCTGACTAAAGGGCAACTAGTATACATTTGCTTTTTGAACAATTACAATTCGGCGAATTGTGTTTATTCGACTTGCAAAAGTCGCTATAATAAAGACGTTCGTATTGAATTTCTTTGGACTTTGATGGACCATTTCCGGTGGATGGCATTTTGCAAATTTTCTGAAAGTTATTAGTTTGATTTTATTAAGATTCCAAGAATTGTAAGTTTGATTGATTTATTATTGTTTATTAATTGTTGGTGTTGAATTCAGTTTTCTAGTTTATGAATATTTGCTGACAATAGGACATGGGACAATTTGGCAGTAATAATTATTAAGTATGATGAAATAGCAATTGTAGGTGAGTGCGGAGTTTTAAAGTATCGTTAGGTATGTGCAATGGGTGAGTATAGGGACACGTGGTCCATAACAGCAGATGAAATGGAATGAATGGGTGAGTGTGGTGGACAAGGTCCATAACAGTGCTCTCCAACGATATGAGGGCGATCAATGTTAACGTACCTATTATTTACCTAATCGTAACGTTTGACTTGGGTCTTGGGCATTTCTCCAGAAAAAGATGATACAAGGTTGTAACTTGTTGTCTTTCCACATGACATTTGATACTTCAATACCATGTGCTCTCAATATGGCAATTGTATGGACTACCATGCATGCGTGTGGAATTCACCGGGGAGCCAATTCAGTGACTTGACCAGTGAAACGTAAGATATAAGGTTCTTATATACAATAAATTGCGATTATGTATTCTGTGTAGGGAGTCGTCGTTCCCTAAATACGGGCGGTGAAGCATGCATACATTGCTTGTTGGTTCGCAGAAAAACACTACGTGCGACGAGCGAGGCATGAGGAGCGTAATCAACTGTTATACGATTTCGAGCAACTAGTATTCTCTAAGCGATATTATGTTATTTTTAAAGCGACACAACATCATGCGGTTTTATGTCATTTTTGATCGGTACAATATCCTCGGCTCATTTGATTTTGATTGCAACCAAATGAAAATTAACTGTTATGTATATTAATACCCTGGCGGGGGAAATCTTACAAATTCAAGCAAATATGAATACATTCAAATGAGATATTATTTCGCAAGTGTACTTAGACCGAAAATTCTACTATATCAATTAGTTCAGTTCTTGACCCCGAGAGAAACAAAACGGCGGTTTGACATTTGGTCTATTTCCACATTGTTCAGTAAATTTAAAAATGACACTGCTGTTAGCGTATCAACAATAAACGTTGAAGGCTTATTCTTATAGAACGCGTTATAACGCGGCGCTCAGGGAATGCGCGTTCTTCTCGGCGTTCACCGATATAGCTACATCAAACATACAGCGTTATTCGTGCGGGCGATACATTATTCATTGTGTTTCAGTAGTAAGTTGACCAAATTTAAAGCGATGCGTAGTTCTGATGAGGAGGAAGTTCTGCTTCTTTTAGATTTGATTGGTAGTGAAAGGAAGAAACGGTGTTGGGTGCACCCAATCAATAAAAAGAGAGAAGAAATTGGTGAATACCACCGTCAGTGTGAGAGGTGCGCTCACATGAAGATAGCTTTTTTTTGTATATTTCCGCATGTCCAGACAAACTTTTGAGGATTTACAGGATCTATTGCAGCCGAATATTGAGAAGATAGTCACGAACAAGGACAACCGTTGAAACAAGGGAAAAACTAGCTGTTTGTTTGAGGTAAGTTGATGAAAAATTCATGGTTGCATTTTTACAAAATTATTTATTACAATACGTTTGATATGATTCACAATAATATAGCTAGCAGAGAGTAGCTAATTTGATTCAAAAAAATGAGACCCCCCAATTTCCATAAAAATAATGTGTTCCTTCGGACGAATCATTGCTTGATGAGTCCATTGGACTCATGTTGTGGTGAACTGAGGACAGATATATTATATTTCGGGATGGAGATGGTGAATTACAATTTAAGATGATATCCCCGGTGGGGGAAATGGTGCACCAGGTTGCTTCATTTCCATTTTTGCGTAGAGAGCACCAAGTTCCATCTGCATCAGTGCTTGTGTCGCTTGCTGGAATTTTCTGAACGTGTGAGCATTACTCAAAAACAAGTGGTCTATGCCATCAAACTCGCGTCTTGCATTCTTATTTTGCAAATAATGAAGGACTTTGTCCACGGCCATTATCGAGGGTGCATCTTGTTGGGCCTTAAGTCCAACTTTCTTTTCTTTTTTTTTGGTGGAGGCGGGGTTGGAAATTATGTTTGTGTAGATGCTGAAAATATTAGTGGTTCATGTTCCTCAACTTCATTTTGAGGTTTAGGAGTATCATTTTGAGGTTCAGGAGTATCCACAAATGTGAGTCTTCGATTGCTTTACTTGGTATATTGCTTTCATTGGGGCGGGCTCAAAGAATATCATCAAAAAATTGTCACTTGTGGTACTTTTTTGCTTGCCCCGTTATATTCCACACTTTTCTTGTTCCTCATATAATTGTCCCGTAAACTTTTCCATTTGGTTTTGGCTGCGCCACCTAATCAAAAAATTAGATTAATAGTTCGAAGTTTACATTACTTCAAAATTAAAAAATAATATGTATTTAACAGGTGTTATTTATTTTGCAGATATTTGGCTACTGATGACAGTTAGTAAACCATCGCGTTTTCTTTTCGTTTGGGACATTCAAATGTTTCTTACATTGTGGGAGACGTTTGTCGGTACGAACGTTTGTTGGTACGTTTTGTAGCCAATATATATGCCACCTCTCACAACACGAACGTGGCAAGAAGCTGAGGAAGGTTTTCAGCCCTATGGGGTTTTCCTAACTGAGTTGGAAGCATTGATGGAAAGTGCATTAAATTAAAATGCTCTAACAAGAGTGGATCTGAATATTACTGCTACAAACATTTTTCTCTCTTGTCCTTCTGGCGGTGGTGGACCCATTTTACAAGTTCACAGTAGTTGACATTGGAAGTTATGGACGACATAGCGACAGTGCTATATTTGAGAATTCCGCTTTCTACCGGCAGTATATTGATAGAAAAAATATTCTCCCTCCAAAGCCATTACCTGGCACGAACTCTCCAACTCCTCATGTCATCGTCGGTGATGAAGGATTCGCACTTCAAACGTACATAATGAGGCCGTATCCCAAAGTTGGAGTGACCAATTCAAACAAAAAAAAAAATGTTTCACTGCACAATTCAGTCGAATCCGTCGTGTCGTGGAAAATGCATTCGCCATATTGTTCATGAAATGGCGCACATTTTCGAGACCAATAAAAATATGTACCACTATTGCAGATTGCGTAGTTAAAGCTGCTGCCTGTTTGTATAACTATATTATAATCAAAAGGGATGTTAACGTACAATATTCAGCCAATGACATTGATGCCGTTGAGCCTATATGAGCGCTCGTACCAACAAATCGAAAATTAACTAATGCTGCGATTCAATCCCGTCAAAGTTTTGCTGATTACTTTGACAGTAGTTAATAATTTTATAATGGGATGTTTATATACAGTTATGATACGTAGTAGTGGTGTCGGAATTTAATCGAGCGAATTTCTTCGCCATATTTTTGTATAGATTATGACTTGTGTCATATAAATAAACAAACTTTCTAACTTCTATTAATTTCTCGGTTTCATCACACATCTTAACTCGTGAGAAATTCAGTAACGCGCGTTACTTTTCTAATTTTACACAAAAAAAAGTGTAACGTGACGTTCCTGAAAGTAGCGCTGAGTCATAACGCCGTTAGTGTGACAGGATTGATGTAAACTTGTGTCATACAAACGTATCGCCGTAACGCGACGTTATAGTAACGCTTAGCGCCGCGTCATAACGCGCTCTATGCGAATAAGCCTTAAGGCATACACACTGAAAGCATCATTTCATCGGAGCCATCTTATTTATAATTTAAGTTAACAAAATTCAAACTCACTAAATGTAAGGAAGATGATTGAATTAACACCACAAAATATCACTTTATGGTGTTGATTTGATCATTTTTCATCGAATTTTATAAAATATTCAATTTGTTCAGTTTAAATATTCCAAGTGAAATTTCATGATAGTTCTAAAAGAACTTGGATATCTGTTTATTTTTGAAAATTTTAAACAATTCGTGTCACCCCTAGCCACTGGGGTGCTTCGGCAACGGGGGCGCTGCGGTCCCGACTTTGCTTGTCGCAGACGGGTGTGGGCGCCAACTCACTGTGTTGGCCTAGGCCTCACACTTGGCCGCCCAGCGAGTAAGGCGGTTTGCCGAAGCTCGTTCCACGAACACACCTGCCACTAAAAGAAGCTTCAAAAAATAGCTGCTCAGGGTGGACCCTATCTCCTCCAACCAACGCTTCCCCACTCAAACACCACCGAAGAATCAACCTCACTAACGTACACCCGCGCGCGATATTTCCCCGAGCCAACCCGTTACACATCCTGGAAAACCAGCTATCAGTCCTACAAATCCAATGCTTCTCTTTGAATGAATTACATTGCGCCCTGATAATAGTTTCATCTTTTTAATGTAGTCTATAGCATCGACCGGAAATTGTAATACAAAACTTGAATTATTTGTACAAACCACCCTTCTCAAGAATTCATATTCTGATATCCTTCTGCTATTGAGAACATCGAAGATGTCATTAAATGTTCTCATGCGCTTTGAAGTTGCCTTGCTTCTGAAGAATTCTTTGCATTTCAATACAACTCGGTCAAAATCAATTGCATCAACAACTCACTTGCTGAAAGTTTGAACTGCTAGTCGCACTTTCATTTTCTGCTGTTCAAAGTGCACATGAGCCTTTCGAAGCTTGTTCCCTAAATGTAAACCTTCTTTTTCCTGGAGTTTGAACAAATTCACTATGTAGTCCCATTTAATGAACTGACCATCACCATCCACCGAAACCTTTAAATCGGCTATCCCTATGGATAAGCGATCTCGGAACGATCTCTTATCCATAGGGAAACCATATTTGATTTCTGCTCGGCGTTGATGTTTACGATGGGGAAATAAGCAATTGGAATTTTGCAGGGTCTATCTATAAATACTGCCATAAAGACTATAATTTGCGATGTTTTTGTCTCGGTATTACCACCATCACCCACATCTACAAAACCATGTGTCGTTCACCATCTCAATCAATGTGCTGCCGGACACAAATTTCATCGAAGACTAAATTAACAAATATTTTTTCATCGTCTGAAGCAGTTTCAACAACCTTCTTTATTGCTGCGAATGATTATTCTGTGAGCCCGGGCTTGCGAGTAACTTTTTGTACTATTTTCGCAGCGTCCTTGAATGTGGCAGGCAGTTATCAAATGTTGGACGAACGGATTCATATGCCTTGGGTGACAGAAAGTTTAAATTTAGTGCAAATACTTTTATTTCATTGCAATAGGTTTTCAATTGTTTATTGCCTCGACTTTTGAAAATCTGCCGTTCAATAATTTATTTATTACGCCCAATAATATTCCCCAAAGCTTTACTTAAGCCCTCACATATCAAAATTTGATTTTTGAATGATGCTAGCTTTTCGTTCTTTGTCTTGCCGAAGTCTATGAGTCAATTTTTTCTTGTGCTTGAATTTGTTTTCAAGTACTTTTATTTTTGCTCGTAGCTTTATTATTATTTGATTCTCGGGATAGAACTCATTCCGATAATTTTCCTATTCAAATTAAATCATGTATACAAAAATATCTACAAAATTTAATTCGCTTGCAAAGAATTTCCACCTTTACCTTCTAAGTAAACGGATTTAGGAGGAGGTTGAATACAAAATACTATACAGTTGACAAAACAAAAGCAAACATAAAATTATTTTAAAAATGCTAGGTATTTGTAAATATAAAGACTAATTATTTCGAAGTTATTTTTATTCATTTAAAAACTTAATATCAATACAATAAATAGCATTTATGAAATACATGCTTAAAATGAAAAGAATAATACCTACAGCACCGGGACTCTGCATTCTGTTTTCAGCCTCCAATTGAGATACTTGTTTTGCACCTGCAATTATAATTTAATATTCATTTCATGAAAAACTAAGAAAGCTATATTTTTTTCTTCGACTGGGCATGCTTCGTGTTCTGTCTGCTATTCAACGATTGTGTGTGTGAAGTCTTTTAAAAGGAGACAATGAAAATTATTTTTATTTTTTATTTATTGCTTTACCTCGCTGAAATAAGGTGCTTCGAGTAAAACAAGATTTACATCACCCAAAATGGTGATGAGTTATTGCGAGTTCATACCCTTTGCTGCGAATAATTTCCCTATTAAGGCTTCTGTCAAAGAACATAGTTGTATGTGGGTTTTGGTCATCTTTATCTATTGCTGTGAAATATTCAACAAGGGATTTGGTGGAATCGATGGCACTTTTGAGGTCATTGTAATCAAAGACTGAAGGCGTCATTGAATTGTAAAAGAATTTAACATAGTCCCGACAAGTATCGTTCATTTGATATTGTAGAATATTTATTTGAGAATCTTTGCGATCGCTTTCTATTCGAGAGAGTGCGTCTGCATTTAAATTGGCTCTGCCTTGTCTGTAAACTCGTAATCAAATTCTTCAGGTTTCTGTTTTCATCTAATAAGTTTACTGCCAGGATCCTTACTATTTTGCAACCAAATAAGGGGGCGATGATCTGTAACGATTTGGAACTTTCTTCCATACAAATATGGTTGAAACGTTTGGACTGCCCATACAATTGCCAACAGTTCTCTCTCAGTAGTACTATAATTGGGCTCGGATCCATTTAATGTACGGCCAGTGTATGAAATTGGAACATCCACCTTTTGGTTGCCCATCTGACTCAAAACTACACCGATTGCATTAATGAAATCCTTTGAGAAATCAGGATATTGAAGGATGGAATCCGAAATCATTTTTGATTTTAGTTCCTCGAATGCAACATTCTGCTCGTCTGAACACTCGAATTTTATGTCATTTCTGAAAAGTTTAGCTAATTCGTTTAGTGATTTTGGAAAAATGTTCGATGAGACGTCTGTAATATCCACAGAGCCCAAGAAATGATTTTATTCCTTTTGGGTTCCTTGGAATTTGCAATGTTTGGTATAAGGAAGACATCAGATTCTGTGACGTTATTGAGTTTCCAGTAATCAACAACCACTCGCCACTTCCCAGAAGTATCTTGCTTCTAAGGGATAACCCAAAGCGGTGCAGACTACAGACTATTCGATGGCTGGATTATTTCTTGATCAAGCATTTTCTTTATCTGATCATTTACTTCATTTTTTAAACCTCAGGATATAGGTAAGTCTTTGCTGAAATTGTTCTTGAATCGGTTAGATTAATTTCATGATAACACAATTTCAAGCTAGTGAGTTGGTCACCTTCCAGGTAAAATATATCTGAATATTCGTTAGTTATATTTTGGATTGATTTTCGTTCCTCTTTATTGAGGTCATCCAGTCTTAGAGATTTGTCAAGTAAATTAAAACGATTTAAAGATTTAGTATGAATTGGATTTTGGATTAATTGATTTAGGTGGGATTCACTTGAGTGACTTTGTTTTAGGAACTTATAAAAAGATTTTGAATGAGTTTGTACTTGATTTAGAGATTTGGAACGATTTTGGTTTTCGATTTGATTCTGAGATTCTGATTGATTTTCGTTTTGATTTTGAGTTTATGATTTTAGTTTTGATTCAGGTGGTGAGTTGACATGGAAAAGGTTTTGCTCAGAATGTTCAATTTCAATCTCACTTTTCAGGTTTGACATCTCTTCTTGACTCACTTGCGGTAAGATTATGTCTTCGTCACGCTTGTTGAGGTTTTAAATAGACACAAAGGCTTTACGGTTCTCATCAACGACAGTGATTGTTTCGCTGAGAAAAGCCCCTCCTTGATTTGTTAGTTCTGAATACCGATCTTAGCAAAAGTTATCGATCGTGGTCTTATAAAAAAGACCGTTGGACATTCAGATTGATGTTGAGAGGTTGAGGGTCGCAGGAACTCAGGAAAACTTAGATCAAGCGGACGCTCCTGTTGTCGTTGATTGGAACTGTCGTATATTTCCATTCCTATTATACTATCCCCAATCGACAGGAGATTTCTCGAAAAGTCTAGGATACAACCGTAATTGCTTATAAAATCGCATCCCAGCACTCCATCGCCATATAACGTAGAACTTTTGTTCTAAAGTCTGTTGCGAAAATGCCAGATTTATTCTAGAAGCGCCCTTTGCCGATATAGATCCATTTATTCCAACGAATGTTTCCTATCTCCAATCTCTACGAGGGTAATCCACGCCAAAGATCGGGCCTGAATGATAGAATATGACGCACCCGTTTCAACCAGAAATCGAAACAAAGAAAATTCAGCATTAGGACTAGAAAGAAGTTTATATGACATCCGACGTTCCCTATCATAAGATATGCCAGAAGAGCTCAAATTGATTTCAGAATTTCTGAAACTGTCCGAACACTTGAGTTCGGAGACGCTTCCCCGTTTTTTGGATTTGTTGAAGGATTGGCAGCCTCGTTTATTTTATTTTTACTATTATTATATGCCCGTTTTCGGCACCCTTGAATTAGATGTCCTTTTTTCTTACAATAGTTACAAATCTTTTCATTTACAACATTTATGCGACCGGTCGAATTTTTAATTTCAATTTTGCGACACACATCATTTAGTTTACTCCGATAAACTGGTGAATATCAGTATCAGTAACTTGAAACGATTAGTTGGGATTTTTTTCCAAAAGCATAAAGATTCGTTTGCTCTGTAATAAAACATCAATTCCTTGGGGAAGAAATTGAAAAAAAAATTGAATAGTTGTGTCTAACTCCATTAAATTAGGTGGTAGAGTCGCATTTTCCATAAACCGTAGTTGTTGGTCATTTAGAACAAGGTTCTCTTTTTTCCATTTTAGTTGTCACTTTTCTCTTTTGTGAGTAGTAGAACTTGGTTGTCTGACTTGCTGAGCAGGATTTCGAGACGAAGGACCAGCAATAGGCTCATCGTGTTCTTCGTATAATTCTTCAATAATAGAATCAATGTCGACTCCATTATTGTCCTCACAATCAGAAAAAGGTTCAAAGTGAAACAGTGGCTGATAGTCGGGATCAATAACGTTATCATTGTCGTCATCTAGTCCATCTTCACTATCATATTGGTAAAGTCGATCATAAAGCTCATCATTTTTCTGTGATCGTGATGCCATTCTGAAATAAAATGGAACAACTAAACATTAACATTCATACAGTTTTCTCGAAGCGAATATTTCTCTGAGCATTCAATGTAACAGGATAGTTACAATCATAAAAAGGTACGTTAGTCGCATGAAGAAGTAGAAATGTGCATTAGTAACACTAAATAAACAAAATCATTCACCAATCTAAACTAAACAACTTTATGCACATTTTGCATTTTTTAGCGAATTTCGAAGTCTTCACGAATTCACTTTCACTAACACGTGAATTCCGAATTCACTTCAGTCGATATGTTCGTGCAGCTGTCAATTTTACCGTATACGAAGTTATTCATCTGTGTGTTACAATAGTGTTACACTGATTTAAATAGGCAAAATATATTTAGTACGAATTTTATCGGCATTATTTATGTTTGTTGCAGATATGTCACATGAAGCTATAACGGGTTAATTACTCTGATTACACGAATACGCTTGATATAATCAGAAAATATTAAATTATGCAACATTTCTGATAGTAAATAACATGATTAACATTGCTCTATTAACTGTATTCAGTTACAAGCTCTGATATACGAAAGCTAATAATTCGTAAGCTGTAAATCAAATCAAGTGCAAACTTGAACTGAACTGAAAAGCAAGGGTAGTGTAGTGTGACAAGTAGAGAGCGATATAAAGTAGAGTGTCAATAAAACAGATAGCGCAATGACGAAGAATTCATATTCGAACACTCCCTCCCTTCCTGATATCTGATGCCTAATCTCTCTTACTCCCCTGTAAACTTCTAAACGCCCACCATGTAACTATCTTCCGGGGTGGTTGTCACGTCTGAATAAAATTATCGATTTCTCTGGTTGCACTTCTGATAAACATTTTTAATTAGAAAGCACTGTGGTAGTATCATAATTCACAATGTTATCTTTGAAATATTCCTGAGGTTCTATGAGAAGATGTTTAGACATAATATCAGCTAGGTCCTCTCTAGACGTCTGAACTTCACGTTCTGTTTTCATTCTGACACTTAGATTTTTATCAATCTGCTCAACGTCATCATCGAACGTTTGAACGTCCCTCTGAGTATACTCTACTGCTGACTTATTGTCACAGACATAGACATAGTCTTTTCGGTTATTACTCTGATACCTTTGTCGTTTCTCTCGAAAAAGTTTACGTGTCATCCATGCTGGGAGTTCAACATAGACGTACACCAAATTTTCGTTGGCTTCAAGCAAGCATATAACAGTATTGATCGTAATGTACTTTACCAAATAATGCTTGGTTTTGGCATCCCAGCCAAATTAGTCCGTCTTACCAAAATGACAATGATGTCGACAGCCTCCCAAGTCCGCATCAATAACCAACTCACCGATGCCTTTGACTCAAATATCGGACTAAAGCAGGGAGATGGGCTGGCCCCATTGCTAATCAATTTGACTCTGGAATACGTCATACGGAAGCTACCTGTCGACACGCGAGGTACATTACTATACAAGTCAAGCCAAGTAGTAGCCTATCCGGACGACATCAACATTCTGTCACGGTCCTTAACAACTGCCAACGAACTCCCTGAAACTCGACAGCGAAGCAAAACTAGTAGGGCTACAAATCAACGAAAATAAAACAAAGTTCATGACGCAGTCGAGAAAAAATACCTCAAATACACAAAATATCACACTTGGCGAATGCAATATCGAGAATGTTAGCGAATTTCTGTATTTAGGCGCCAAAATAACGAAAACGGACAATAAAAGAGACGAAATACGCCGAAGAATACAGCTCGCAAATAAAATATTCTATTCAGTATTGACGATCTTGAAGACCAGTTGCATACACAGGAGAGCAAAGCTCCAAGTATACAAATCTGTGATAAGATCTGTGTTATGCTATCGGTGTGAAACATGGACCCTAACCCAAGCATCCGCAAATATATTGAACGCCTTTGGGCGACGGGTCCTGAGGCGAATAATCGGAGCGAAGCTTGACGGGGACCAATGGCGAATTCGACACAACCATGAGCTGTATGAAATTTTTGACGAACCGAAGGTCTCAAGGATTGGAAGACTGCGGAAGCTGCAATTGGCTGGACACATGATTCGTATGGACGAACAACGGATACCCAAGAAGGTATTCGTTGGGAGAACTGAAGGCCGGCGGCCAGTGGGGAAGCTGAGGAAACGCTGGTCTGACTCGGTCGACGAAGACAGTTCATCGCTGCTCGGGTTTCGGAATTGGAAGACGCGGTCAACGGGCCGAGACAGTTGGAGGCGCTGTTTGCAGAAAGCGAAGGCCCGAAAGGGGCTGTAGTGCTAAGAAGATGAAGAAGTCACTCATGGCGGTAGTTTCTGCTTGACATGTAGAAGGAGATTTCAATCTTTGTTTATCGCTCCTTGAGGCGACCGTATCTCCAAACAATTTCATTATAAGGTTGCTGGTTGAGAATTCGTCCGGGTAGTCCTTAAAATGCATCTGTCATAGTCTTGAGATCATCTCTTTCCCAGTCCCAATTTTTATTTCCCTCTGATATACTAAAAAACCCTTTTAACTTCGTTCCATTCTGACTCTGCGGATTCTACTTGTTTTCTGAATACCCAATTTACAGCAAAGGCTGTATCAAGCCTCGTGGTTTCAGCTAAATACAGTAAGCTACCTAAATGTTCTCTGAAGGGGAACCTTGTTTGTAATGTTAATATCGTCTGAGTTTTCAGTTTCGCTCTTTTTGATCTATCTGGTAACCATTAGTGTTTTTTACAGCTTTCACTCTTTCATATAGAATCTTTATAAAATTTTTCAATATACTCTGATTCTTTCAATTTCTGATATTGTCATACCTAAGAAGTTTCGAGGCCTCCTCAATATCTCCATTTGAAATATAGTGTTCAGTTTATTTTTGACTTCCTTTAGTCTCCGTCTGACTTTTCCGATTAAAAGTATGTCATCAACATAGATTGTAATTATTACCACTCTGCCTTCTCTTCTCAAAGTGAACAAGGTTGGCCGATATCTTTTTCAAGTCCTAGTTTGAGTAACTCTTCTGAAAGATGCTGGTTCCATTTTTCCGGCTTTTTTTTAGCCTATCTAAGGGTTTTCTTAAGTTTACATACATTTCCATGGTTTGTTTTGAACTTTTTCAGGCTCAAAAATCTCATTTAATTCTTTTTCGTTTTGAACATTTAGTGAGTTTTCTTTTGAATTTTCATGCCTATTTGCATCATTGATATTAGACATGATCTCAGTATTCTGATAATCTGATTTTACATAAAGGTGTTGATGCACAATTTTCTCATTGAATGTGATATAACATATAAAGATACAATCTATTTTCTTTACTCTAGGTGCATAACAACATAATCCGGCTTTCTATAACCTACCTAACCTAGTTATGATTGCGCTATCTGAAAACTTTGCATCTTGCAACAGAATTTTGACATAAGCCAGGCACCTTAAATGTCTTAATTTATCTTAATGAGATTTAACATTTGGTGTTTGTGTTTTTGTGTAGAGTTATATTGTACAGGTGTAGGGGAGAGTGGGGTAGCTTCATACAGTTTTTGTATTTAGCTTTGTGGAATGCCGTGTATTACGTATATATCTTTCATTTTATGTCACATTGATAGTTTAACTGTTTTATATTGCATTGGAAGCATAATATTACTGAAACTTCACGTGCGAAAATGTCCATAATGCTTTTAGAAAAAAAAGAAAATGTACGAATGTACCCCATTAGTGGGGTACATTCATACGGGGAATGGGGCACATTCATACGCACTTGTTGGATTCAAAATAACATTTATTTTTCATACCAAATTATTGCTTCTAAAAATACTATTCCAGTAAAAACAAAAATAATTCTTTTACATAACAAACAAATAATAAAAATGAAAAACGTTCCTAATTTAAGTCTGCTCGTGATTTTTTTTTACATCGAACTAGCTAGCAAAAAATAAATTTTTAGTGAGATGTACATGTCTAAGACTAGTGAACATAGTGTCAGTTAGCAGTCTGTAGGTTACATATATTGTAATTTACCAAATGCACTTAAGTTGTAATTGAGTTAATGTCATTATTTGCGATCAATCTTATTCATTTTACCAATACTGAAAATCACAAAATGTAGGAAATTATTGCTTGTAAGTTATTAATTACCACACAATCTTAAAATCAAATTTTAGTGAACATAAAGATAAATCCTTATAGAAACTAACATTAATGAACATTAAAAAATAAGAGATCAGTATTAAAGTTGAAAATATTGGCTGTTCTAGCTGTGACAGCCGACTTAGGATCTGGAAGTATCATCACTATATCTGATAAATCAACTGATGCCTCGTCTTTGACATCTGGAAACACAAAGCTCGTAGAGCTCCCTGGTTTTTTCCTCAAAAAAGAAATCTTCACTTCAGTTGAAGTATAATGTTCAATAACTTTTCCAATGTGATATATGAGGGTCTTCGTTTTTTAAATTTAACAAGTACAAAAGCACCATCTTTTAAATGATCAGGATCGACAGGCAGTAGTAAGTCTTCAAATTCATTTTCATGAATGTCGTCGAAAGGTGATGCAGAGCTTTCTCTTAAACTAATCTCTGTTTCACTGCTACTTCACTCTCTTCGATTTTATATTTCTTATTTTTTGCTGTTTTTGAGGAAGCTTCATTAATAAAACTCAAAGCACGCATCATTTCTTTCGCTCTACTTTTCCGTTCCTTTTCTTTCCTTTTTTTACTTCTGTTTTTCTCTAGTTCTTCGATTCTATGCTTTTCGGAAGTATCAGTGTAAATTCTGGATTTTCCCAGGGATCGACCTTTTTTAATTTGTTTCGTTCTATGAACTTTCGGTAGAGGCTGTATAATTTCTGGTGTCTTTAAGACTTTGGATGTTGAAGGCAAACAATCATCATTAACAATCGACGCTGCTGTAAGTTGCTATGACATTTCTCTTGAAAATGTTTGTGGAGTCAAAGCCGAAATTTCAACAAAATTATCAGCACCTGTACTTTCATTCAGCTCTGTTTCAGGATTCGAATTATATATTTGAATAGGAGCGAAATCTTCATCATTGAAAATTAATTTATTAAAGAGCCATATTCCAGTTTTCTCAAAAGCTCTGGTTATATTTCTGGCATTAAATGCTTCCAGATAGGGGACTTTTACTAGTTTTGGAATATTATAAATATTTATCGTTTTTCCTGGGTTGGAAACATGCCAATCATTGAATGATATTTTCAGTTTTGATTTTAACGGGCCGAAAACACCAACATCTAACGGTTGTAGACGGTGAGTCGTATGTGGTGGAAAAGAGAGATATACAATACCATTATCACGTCAATAGTTAATTGCATGGATAGATATGTGACTTTCGTGATTGTCGCATAGAATTAATATGGGGTTTGTTTTTGAACAGAGAGTAAACTTTTGGATATGCTTTAGAACTTCGACAAAAATCTCCGAATTTATCCAACCGGATCCTTCTGGAGCGCCTTCTAAGAAATTATCCTTAAAGTGTGCACGAGGGAAAACAAATAATGGTGGTATTGTATTCCCACTTGCTGCTATCATACCGCCAAATGTAACCAACTCTCCTCGCTCTGCGGATACTATTTGACCAACCTGTTTTTGATTATTGCCAGCTAAGACTTAGGGTGTATTGAGAACAGTTGAGATGCCAGATTCGTCAAAATTAAATACGCGGTCTGCATTAAAATTGTGTTTGCTGTAAACAGTTTCAAGATTCTTGAAGAATTCATTGACCGCCGTTCTATTAAAACCAAATGATCTGGCAGCACTCGTATTTTCAGGCTTCCGTAAGCTTAAATTGCTCTTACGATTGCGGAAACTTGCCAGCCAGTCCACTCCAGCCATTTTATTCGTAACCCAACTCGAAGGATGTTTAATATTGTTGGCATTGGCAAATTCATAGGTGAGTTTTCTAACTTGAATACATGTTAGTCCAAAATGCATTTTTGAACTATCTAAAATATACTTATTCAAAAGACCCTCTTCTCCAACCGTTAATACCTGACGTGCTGCAAATTTTGAGTGAAAAGTCGTATTGCGAAGTTTAGTTATTCGGCTCTTAAGTGTTTGTGCATTGACTCCATACTTTTCTGCTGTTTTCCGAAAAGATAGTTTGTATACCAAAATATCAGATATAGCTGACGACATTGCTTCTTCATTAACCTCCTCACTTCTCATCCTCTTCTTCTTATAATTTCTAACCATGATCGTTCTGTGTAAGAAAAAAATGATAAGAACCGATCATTAAATTGCGAGAGGAAAAACAAAAAGTGCAAGGGGCACATTCATACAGTACGAATGTGCCCCTTGTACTTGTGTCTGTATCTACCCCATGATATTTTTGTTCATAAAAATATGTGCAGAAAAAAACAAGCTTCATGTGGGATAATTTACAAACCAAAAAAATTAACTATTGCTTGATAATAAATAGCAGTGAGTAACCACAACAACTGTCAATTATCACAAAATACCTACAAAGTTAGGTTACGAAATTACTTACGTGAGGCAAAAACACGTTTCGTGTCGTACACTCGAGTGTTCCGCGGCAACTGAATTCAAACTTCACTCGTCCATATAAACACATAAAAACTACGCACACGCGTTAACTTCATTCTTTCGCTCCGTGACCAACTTCGAATAGACTCAGTGTATGTAGGTGGCCCTTGTGTGAATCTACCCCACTTACCTAGGAGGTTGTGATGGCAACATCCACATATGTTTAGGTAAGCCAGAATCTGAAAGAATAGCTTTAATTTGCCATTGTAATGTTTGAATCACTCTAAACTGCCGTTTAATTGTGGAATGTGTGAGTTGCATTTGACTTTAAAGAATTTTTAACTTTATAATTAACCTCTTATCTTCAATTATCAACAACTATCTCTCTTTGTGGTATATATTCATCAATATTGGTAAAAGTATCAAAATTCGAATAATTTGAAGTTACATCATTATGATTTTCATTACTTTGAATAGATTCGTCATCATTCTCCCTCTCAATCTCAAGACAGGCTTGTAAAGATTTTTTTTGTTTAACTCTGAAACGCTAGTTTGGATGTCATTTATCTGTCTGGGATTCTTTGCGAAGTTCCTCCAAAGTAAGAATGAAACGCACGAGTAATTACAATCTGACTCCTGTCACATTTGGAGTTTCTTTTTCTACTCCGAGAGAAATAAATAAATATTCAGCGCCTGTTTCTTTATCATAAATAATTAACATCTGATTATCCAGGTAAACCTCTAAGCCTAAGTCTTTCTGGAAGGAATTTAATTTGCAGTTATATTACTTCCTGATATTACATTAGATAATTTAATTACTTCATATCTGTTAATATTATATTCCAGTAGCAAGTCACCTCCACAATCTATAATTTCATTAGCAGACTTCTGTTTGTTAGCACTTTCGATAACGTAAATTTGTGTAAATATATACTCTAATGTAAATCGTGTTGACACTTGTGGTTCTTGTACTGTCCGTGAAGGACTTGCAGCGATGTTGTACTGCCTCAGTGAACCAGGTGTCGATGCTCACTGAGAATTGATTTGACTTAGGGACTTCTGAATGTGCTGGCAGGCTAGCGTCTGCGGTATTGTGAGGCGGGCTCCTCCCCAAGTATCAAGTTCTTACACAAAAATTTTTTCGTATGAATAAATTTATAGAGTTACAACAAAATAAAGAAGCGCAACAGCCCTAGGCACGAACCAAAGATTCTATTCGTTTACAGCCTAACTGCCATCTTAACCTGCACACTATCAGGAGAGCAATCTCATCCTTGACGAGAAAAATCGCCAGGCGTGATAAGAGGAGGGCCTCCTGATGGGGTTGGTGCCCCTTCGCATCCGTCGCAAGCGGACTTAGTGTCCAAATGGGCGCGTTCGCATGCACGGATTCTGCATCCCGGTGAGAGCCCCTACAAGAACGAAAAAACCACAGCCCGATGCCTGGGTAAGTGGGTAAGTAGAGGTGCTTCATCACGGATGCAGGCCTCTCCATAATTTTTAATAATTGGATCACTTTTAAATCTTTCAGGTGGTTCAAAGTTATAAAAAATTCATGTAGCTATAACTGCTAAAGTAAAATAATTAACATTTTAAAATTATATTCCCAAGACAAAGCAGACAATCTTCGTTTGGATATTATTCGGGGAGTTAACAGAATTGCAATATTCGCACGCGTAGATGGTAAAATAGGAGACCGAGGTAGTTTCACTATTCAGTGAATTGGTTTAATATTCGGGTTGGGCGATTAACCTTCAATCAGTCTTGAATGGGTAAGCAGAACTTGTGTTGAGCTGTTCTGTAGCCCTCTTCAGGGTTGAACTGGCAGTTGCATGTTACCTCGTCACTTCGCGTAGCCGCATCGATTGTATAGAATACTTCAGCGCTTCTTCTTCGTAGTGCTACAGCCTCTCTCGGGACTTCGCTTCCTGTAAATAGGGCCTCCACCTGTCTCGGTCGATTAACCGCGTCGTCCAATTTCGAAATTCGAGCAGCGATGAACTGTTTTCGTCGACCGAGTCAGACCTCGGTTTTCCCACTGGTCTCTGGCCTTCAGTTCTCCCAACGAATACCTTTTTCGGTATCCGTTGTTCGTCCATACGATTAATGTGTCCAGCCCATTGCAGCTTCCGCAATTTGCAATCGTAGATACCTCGGGCTCGTCATACCCATAGCATAACACAGGTTTTATCACAGATTTGCATACTTGGAGCTTTTTTTTCCTGTGTATGCAGCTGGTCTTCAAGATCGTCAAAACTTCCAATCTCATCATCTAAATTTCGGTTTGCCTTTACTATTATATGCGCTTGCAACTTTTAGAGACAACATTTTATTGAGGCACAAATATTTCTTTGCATGTTACATTTCAACTTAATACTTTAATCTTATTTAATACTACATTTTCTTCCTGAAAATTTTTCAGTACTTAAACTTTTTGAATATTTATTTTTGCCTTGACATTTTATTCCACTGCTGAACTTTATTGAACTTATGCAATCGAAAGCCCCATAAAAACCCCTCCTACTGAACTGTTCCATTACAAAAGCTATATACAATTATTTAAAAGAAAAAGTGAGATAGAGAGAGATAGGAAATACATTTTAATATTTCTTAACTTTTTTCTTTTCAATTTAACACATTTTCTAAATTGTTACTGTTGAATTTTAGTTTTTAAAAGGTTAGAACACCATGTCTGTGAGTCTGTCCAGTGGCATTAAGGTAGTACAAGTAGGATGGAGGAGATATTTTATATTTAAATTTATCGATGTAATTTTCATACATATTTTGAAGATAATCATTTTCTGCTAAAGAATTTACTTCAAGACAGTCTAGATCCGTTAGTTTGTTAAAATTTTTCATCATTAGTTCTATCTTCTTAAATTGACTATAAAATTTTTCCTGCTTATTTTGATAAATGTATTATCGTCAACACTACCTTCCTTTCAAATATCTTGATTTTCTTCATCTGGTTTGAGGACAGGTGACACCATACTTCAAATCCATACGCGAGAATGGGCCTAATTAATTGCTTATACATAATGAATTTTATTTCGGTGTCGAGTTCTTTACTTCTTAATAAGTTTCTACAAAAAAGGAGCGCAAGATTCGCTTTTTAAGTATATTTTATTTTTTATTTATTTATTTATTTATTCAAACCAGTAAAAAATTTACATAATGTATTACAAAATACTTCAGTAAATCCTACAGAGATATGAAGACATCTGTACGTAGGAACTGGTATCTTACATGCTAGTCTTATAAACTATAAATTACAAAAAATAAAAGGAAATTAAACTTTGCATTATTTTTAATCAAAAAAATCTGAAATATAATAATATTATCGGCATGAATAATACTTTTGTGTAATTAACTATTTTCTACAATCCAAGATCTTATTTTACTCTTTCTATGCTTATTATTTGATTTTCCACTTAAAACCTTCAATTCGTTTGGTAAGTTATTAAATAGCTTTATGGCGACAATGTAACTGTTTTTATTGCTAACAGTTTTATAAATTTTTGGTAATAAAATACTTTTATATCTAGTTCTACTATTTGACATTTCAAAGACATTTTTAAGCTCATTATAGTAATATACAACAGCTTTTAAACAAAATAATTTTTCCAAATTTAGTGGAATAGGGTTTATCTCAAAGTTATGTTTGTTTATGATTTTTAATAACTTATTCTGAAGTCGTTGCAACAAATTTCTATAATTGGAATATGCTCCACCCCAAGCAATTATTCCATAACTTATGATACTTTGGAAGAGAGCATAATAAATCAACATAAGTGTTTTGCTATCCATAAATTTAGATAATTTGTAAAATACAAAAATCAGATATTTAGTTTTATTAATTATATGTTCAATATGCCTATTCCACTTTAAATTGAAGTCAATTATAACTCCTAAATATTTATAATTTTCTACTCTGTTAAGTAATTTTCCATTGATTTTTATTTCCATATCAGTAGGTACACTATCACAGTAATTCCCAAAAACAATATAGACTGATTTATCAACATTTAAAGTAAGCTTATTTGTTACGAGCCATGTATCTATCATAGTGAGAAACTCATTCATTTTATTTTTGGCTTCTTCCCACGTTTTACCTTCAGTTATTTCAGCTGTATCATCAGCATATGATACTATATCATTCTCGGTTTTTTCAGTAAGTAGATCATTGACATATAGGATAAAAAGTAGTGGACGTAAAATGGTACCCTGCTGCACTCCAGTTTTAATTTCTTTGTTGTCACTTAATACATTGTTTACTTTTACTCTTTGTTGTCCTTTTGTGAGATAACTTGTTAGTAATTTCAGTGCACTACCTCGTATCGCATAGCAATACATTTTATCTAATAATAATTCATGATTTATAGTATCAAAAGCCTTAGCTACATCAAGAAAAGTTACAATAACTGGTTTATTTTTGTCTAAACAATTATACAATACATTTGTAATGTGAGCTAAAGCATCTTTAGTTCCCAGTCCTTTAATAAAACCAAATTGTTTGTTAGACAATATTTTGAGCTTCTTCAAAAACTTGAAGATCCTCTCATATATAAGTTTTTCAAATATCTTTGAAACATTGGAAATTAAAGATATCGGCCTATAGTTTTTTGCCTTGCTTTTATCATTAGATTTAGAAATCGGGACTACTTCAGCTTTTTTTTAACACATTTGGCCACACAGACACTTCAACGCATAAGTTGAAAATGTATGATAGAGGTTCTGCTATATATTCAGAGATAGTTTTCAAAACTCTTGAATGTATACCATCAACTCCTCCTGCTTTGTCTTTTAAGCTATTAATTATGTCATGAATTTCATCTTTACATGTCGGATTTATGAAAATACTGTGTTGATTCATATTTGGTGTCAAAATAACATAATTCGAGGGTTTACTTATTTTATTACTTAAACTTATTCCGATTTCACAGAAGTATTTATTAAAGAATTCTGCTATATCATATTGATTATCTATCTTATTACCATTATCATTTATTAAGTAATCAATTCCATTATTTCTATTGAAATTTTTACCCAATTTTTGGTTAATAATACTCCATAATTTTTTATTATTATTACAATTTTGTTGAATTATATTTCTATCATATCTTAACTTGGCACCTGCTATAACTTTATCTAATATTTTTGCATACTTTTTATATTCATTTTTTAGGCTCTCATTACTTGGGTCTAGTTTCCAGATTTTATAAAGCTGTTCCTTAGTTGAACATGATACCATAATTCCATTTGTAATCCATAACTTTCTGGGTTTATTTTTATATTTAACTTTATTATCAGTCTTACGGTTTATGGATTTGAAAATACAATATTTAACCTCATTTACAAATAATTCAATTGCTACGTTGGGATCATGAAGCAAAATTTCATTCCAATTACTCTTACTTGCTATATTTTTTAATTTCACGTAGTTGATGCTATGCCAAAGATTTTCAGGTTCCATAACTGTTTGTTGTTTAATGGCAACAAGTAGAGGATAGTGATCAGTAAAAATAGTACTTATCCTAATAGTTTCATAAACAAGACTATCTGTTTTAATAAATATATTGTCAATACAAGACCCTCCTCTGTCATTATCAGAGGGTCTTGTTATGTCTTGAAAACCGGGGGTGTAACCTTTCACCAAAAGATTGATCAGATGTTCCTGGCTTATCAGATTTATTTCTAATAAATCAATGTTGAAATCACCAAAAATAAAATGATTTTTGCTATTTTGACAATCAAACAGGTACGATTTTAAGTCTTGAACAAATTCAGTTTTTGGCAAATCATGCGATCTATACAAAGCAGAGATTTCAACATTTATGTTAAAGGACAATTTAATTTTAGAATGAAGAATGTTTAATCTACCATATTCAATGGTTTTTGTAGTCTCATTTAAACTTTCTTTTATATATATGACAACTCCATCAGCTTGGTTTAATCTACTATTATTATAGAAAATTTTATAACCAGGTAACTGATAGAAATGATAATATTCTAAATTCCATGTTTCAGAACATACTATAATTATAGGTTTATTTTTTAATCTTTCTATGAGTATTTGAAGTTTATCAAAGTTTGCATTTAAACTTCTAATATTTACATGTAAAATCAAACTATCATCAGTATTAGAATTATTTTTAAAGGATAACAAATCTGGATCAATAATTTCTTTTCTGAAAATTTCATAATCTTCATCCTGAATATTATGCATTTCTTACTTCTTTTAACTGAGCACCACTGCTTCCAGAGTTATTTGAAGACGTTAACGTACTAAGTTCTCTATACACTGATTCTGATCCAATCAAATTACTTGACATACTTCTTATTGTTGACGGTTGAAAATTATCTACCTTACCAAAGTATCTTGGTATGTTTGGCATCATAGGATAATCAGTATTATCTATACTTTTTTTGATTTTATTTTTGAGAACTTGACACAGGGAACTATCAGTTGCAACGTGTTTTATATCAAATTTGGTATTGTAATGCTTATTATGATAAATACAATTTGGACATTGCATCACGATATCATTGCATTCTCTTGTCTTATGATTTCCAGCACATTTGAGACATACAGAAACATTACATTTTACACCACTATGTCCGAATCTGCCACAATTGAAACATGGCCTTGCATTAATGATATCATACACTTTGCAACTTTGATATCCAATGAAGATTCTTGAACCATTCTCTTTAATATTTTTATATAATATTGTATTTATTTCAACTATTGCACTTTGCCATCCTTTATTATTGGTATACATATGCAAAACTTGACATTTTTCATTAGAATTGTTAAAATTTCTTTCATTTATGTCTAATTCTAACAATTTTTTATCAAAATTTGCATTTTTGTCAATTCCAACTATTTTTATTTTCGGATTTAATAATTTTTGTTTCTCAACCTTGTAAATACTAGATAATTTATGTTGTAGAATATTTTCAGCATTTATAGCACTTTCTTCGTTAAGACAATGTATTGTTAATTCATCTTTTTTCTTGGTTATCTGCTTATTTTTAGTTTTAATAGATTTATTTTCTAAAAGATAATGACTCACAGATTTTTTTAAATCACTCTCATCTTTAATATTTTTCTTTTTAATAATAATTTTAGACACTTTTTTAGGTTTTGGTTTAGGAAATTTAATTGCTTCTGAGAAAGTCTTAGTAGGTTGTTGAGAAATATCTTTTTCTTTCGCAATAATATTTTTTAAGATCAAATTTTTATCCATGAGCTCAGTATTCAACTGTCTTCATAACATTATTTCCCTTTTCATACTTTCAAAGTCCTCATCTTCATACATCGCTTTATTTGGATCCGTGCTCGTTTCATTAGCAATTTCACTTAGAATCTCTTGTTTGATTTCATCTCTTTTTACGCTTTTTATAAGCGCAATTAACTGCCTTGTATTTTCATTAAGCACTACGTCATTATTTTTTGGTGTTAAGTTGAGATCAGGGTGGTCAGGGCAGATTACTAATGTGGGGCTTAAAAATATTGGGTCACTTAGTGCTTTATAGTCACTGAGATGATAATTGTTATCGCAAATTATGCAAATTACAGTTGAAACTCTCTGTTTGGGATGACATTTGAAAGTTTTTTCTCCATCCTTATCTGGGGGCTCTTTACCTCCCGCCATGCTGATGTGTCCCAAACAACACTACAAAAGTTGAAAGTATGCATTGGCTAGTGGCTACACCAGCTATTAACAGTTGTTGCTTGAAGCTTTTATGTTCAATAGTGCTATCACGAAATATTTATATATGTAGCAGGTAGTAATATTTGGTATCGCTTTTCTAATTTTAGAATATTATCAGTTAACTTTGCTTATTATTAATTACATCACTGGTTCGAAAGAGATTACATTTTTGTTATTTCACTTTTTGATTTTACTTGATTAATGATTACACTTTCGAATTCTACACGGGCGAACAAAAAACACGTCTGGTCTCTGGTAAATCACTTTGATGATTTTATATATGTACTTTTGTTGTCTATTTCGCAGATAATGTTACTCCTAGGTATTTCAAACTTTCCACCACTTCTTTCGGTTCGTTGTTGAAAATGACATTTAAGTTAGAGTTAATTTTACATTCTTTTGGCCTAATGTGCTTTTAATATTTCCTAAACAGAATCGCTTTAGACTTTGCAGAGTTCACTGTAAGTTTCCACTTAAATAGATATTCCTGTACCATCTCCAGGAAAGAGTTAAGTCTTTTGGTCATTAATTTTACATTAAGGCCAGAACAATATAAAATAGTATCATCTGCATAAAAAATCGATTGAATTTTATTTTAATTATCGATGGGAAAGTCTTAGACGTAAATATTGAAAAGTATTGGACCTAAAATTGACCCTTGTGGCACTCCTGTTATGATATTCATAATGTCTGACAGAGAATTATTGAATTTAACCCTTGTCGTTCTGTCTTCCAAATATTGCGCAATAATTCTACATATATAATCGGTGAAGTTAAATAGTTTCAGCTTAAATAACAAGCCTTTGATCCATACTGTATCAAATGCCTTTTGCAAATCAAGCGAGTAAGCTAGTGTCGAGCATTTTTTCCTGAAGTTTTGATTGAAGTTTTCAGAAAGACTTATCAACGCATGAATTGTTGACTTGTGTTTTATGATTTGTTTTCAAAATGCTATTTTCTTCGCAATGTGATAGAATTCTATCCTTAAGGATATATTCTAGAATTTTACTCGCGAATAGTAAAAGTGATATTGGCCTATACATACCAGGCTCCGTCGCCATTGTACTATTCTTTGGGATAGGAACTACAACTGCTTGTTTCCATTCCTTCGGCAAATAATTAAGATTGATTGAGTTATTTAAAATAATTGTGAGGTTTCTGGCATAAATTGGTGTGGTAGGTTTTTAATAACTTTATTACTAATGTTGTTGTATCCGAAGGAGGTTTTTGGTTTCAGCCGTTTGATAATATGTACAACCAATTCTAACTTTACAAAGTTTTCGTAACCGTGTGGTCCATTTTCCGCCATTCCATCAGCAGTAAATCTGTCATCAAAAGTGAATCTCCTTGGGCCTATGGATATAAGCTCATCGTAAGTTTCCATTATTTCTGCATCCGAATTCAAATTTCTCGCCGCTACCGATTTGCTGTGAACTTCCGCAAAATATTTTACAAAGATGTCAGCACTATCCTTCTCACTTATGACGTTTTTTAACATTGGCATTGTTTTACGGTTTAATTGACCAGAAAGTAGTTTGAGTTGTTTAAACATGGCTGGACCTTTCCTAACATCTTTAAACTTGGTTAGAAACTGACTTCTATATAGATATTTCAATCTATTATCGATTATGTCATTGATCTCGTATATCATTTCTTTCAAGGCTTGGTCTCTGTAACCGCTTCTAAAAAGACATCTTATTAGCTGCTTCTTTTTAATTATCATATTTAATGTAAATTCATTCAGTATGAGCAAGCTTTTTCTATTAACTTTGTATTTGGGTACATTCTTTTCAATTTCTTCATTAATTATCCGGTTTGATGTATTAATATATTCTCCTTTTTCTTCTCTAATAATATTTTTATTAGTAGGAAGGGAGAGCTGATTGAGTTGGATATCAACTCTTTTCCGGAGATTACTCCAGTCTGCTTTAGCGTAATTTCTAATAAACATTGGAGGTTTGTGTGTCAATGGGCCAGTTTGAACTATAAGCTCTACTGCTATATGGTCCAAGCCAAACTCCACCGTGATGAGGGATGGTCCCTCTTCTAGCTGCTTTGTAATTAACCCTGAGGATACGATAAAAAAGTCTATAATAGAAAAGGAATTGCTAACTTGCCTACTAGGGAGCTTAGAGAATAAGGGCTCTATTTGAAAAATGTCTGGGTTCTCTTAGCCATTTTGAGAGATGCATACCATTTTTAATTGTTAGTATTATTCCCCCAATCTGAATGCCTGGCATTGAAATCGCCGCCAATGATAAATCCCTCATAGTCTACTAATGATCTAAGTAATTTTTCTAGTGTTACAAAACCAGTATACCCTATGTATACTAGTATGAACTGGGAGCTCATTTGATATGCATCCTATATACATCATCAAGGCTCCCGGGGAAGGAACTCGCTGTACCACCACTTACCTGCTACTCTGTCCATTCAAACCAAATCAACAAAGACGTATGTTAATTTTAAAGAATTTCTTTTATTTTAATGTTCATCTTTTCAAAATATTTACATTACAATCGAATTTATAAAAACATTTTCAATTATTTAATTATTTAAAACTCTAAATATCAGCCAGCCTGAAGAGAGAAACAACAGGCGTATTAATGGCTCGGGGCGGCAATACGGCGTGAAACGCCAAAAGGCCGGTTGAGGATCGCGGCGCAAGCCAACACCTCACCCCTCACCATTTTGTTGATCACTGAACAGCACTTCCGTCTGGAACTTAAACCGTGAATACTTAAATGTACGTCTTAAGACTGGGTAGCAGTACGCTCCCTTTTGGACTTGAATACCGACTGACTGAATGTACTCCATAAATTGTTTATAAATGGTCGCGAAACGAGCTTTTGATCCAATTTGCCGCACAATCGTTGAGACGATGAGAACGTGAGTACTCATTTACTGTGAACTTCCTTCCCCGCTTCACCTTATCAATTTGTAGATGATGAGAGCCATTCTGCAATTTTACGATAATATCGTAGCCAGCGGGGAAAGCTTTTCGCCCCCATATTCGCCGCAGCTCTCAGTCGCTATTCCATTAGCTTGCTCATACATAGAGCTTCTCGCTTATGGTTACTCGCTGCCATGTACGCGTCATCCAAATGTTGGAGCTTCACAGCGGCCGCAACGTACATGGTTATCATGATATTGTTTATCTGCCGTAATGCACGTTGGCGTCATTGGTTGACGCTTTTAGCGCTAAACGATAGGCGGGAGTTCCGCTCGCTCGTTCGTTACACTAGTTCGTTTAACTCTATCTCATAACCTTTAATGTATACAGATGCAATAGCCAGCCATCCGATTCCAATTTTTAGCTCAACAATAGTCATGTAAATTTTATTTATATTACGGATCACTTTCTTCCTGTATTCAATAGTATTTTTCAATAATATGTCCGTTCCGACTCCTGCAACGTCTATGATGATCTCGTAATTTTTAAAATAAACCCTATGTCTATCTTTTAGCCGGATTTCTTGCAGTAGCAAAATGTCAGGCTTATGCTGCTTAAGGAATCCATCAAGTTCATGCCTTTTTCTTAGTGAAATTGAAGAGGTCACACTTAAAGTGAAGATTTCGATAACACTCATCATGATGTCTGTGTGGGTAAAAATTCCTGAACCTCCATTTGTAATGTGAAGTTAAGCAAGGCATTTCTTTTATCTTTAATATTCTGAAGCTGCCTGTATTCATTTACAAAAATTTTAATTTTTTCCATATGAGTATTGAAGTTATATCCTAAACATTCTTCGCTTGCCATATCCAGGAATGACTTTAAATTATTTTTATTGTCCGTTACCAGGGTCGATTGTGATGTTTCTTTAACAGTTTTTCTATAATTTTTGAATTTGTTTGCAAAAGAAATATTATTTCTTATAAGACTTTTGAAGTCTTCCTTGTGTTTATTTATTACACTCTGACCACTTTCCCTTTTCTTTTGCAAAATGTTTTGCCATTTCTGACATCCACGGAAGCTTGCCGTGTGTCCTTTTTCTTTACACAAGACACATCATCCGTTTCCGATAGAGTACATTTGCCCCTCTCATGACTACTCAGACACTTAACACATCTGGGATTCATCGTGCAATTACGTGCTACATGTCCCACACGCTGACAATTGAAACACTGAATCATGTCAGGGTTGCGCAGTTTCTCAATTTTTATTTTCCGGTTAAGTAAGTATTTAATATTTAAACAGTCTCCAATTTTGGCCTCTTGAATATAAAAGTTTAAATGTTGATTTTTTCTGGAATTGAATGGAATAATTTTTGTAATATCCTTCAACCCAAGTTCTTCAAAAGCTTCTAGGATATCACCCGTGGAAAAACCTTCACAAATATTCTTGCGTATCAAGTTAATCGTTTTCTCTACTTTTGGAGTGAAAGTGAAGTAATTCGCACCGTGTTTATCCAATAAAGAAATTATTTTTACTCTCACTTCCAATTTCGCGTAATTAATTGAACAACGATTCTTATTAAATCCTTGGACAATACTAAAGTCTTTCTTGTCAATATTTGATGAAATTACTTCACTCCTAAGCCTCTTAATATCAAAGCCATACGCAATTTTTGGCGGCATATTAACATTTGTTTTTACCTTTTAAATATTCGCTTTCACCTTTGAATCTACTTGTGCAGTCTTCTTTCGATGGATCACACTTGCATCTTCTTTCGCGGTTTGAAATTCTGCCTTTGATATAGCGTCATTGAGATTTAGTGTCATCATTGCACTCGCTCCTTGATTCGTAATCATATCCTCCACTTGCTCCCGTACAACATGTTGTCTTCTACTCGCTTCTTCCGCACACTCTTTGAATACATCAACTGCGTATTGTAATGATTCCCATAATGATTCTCAATACATAAGTTGCATAAACTCAATTTAATGAATCATTCATGCATAACACAAATACTCAAATTGTATTCATAATGAATGTGAACTCAATTTGTAACAAATACATTTCGTCTCATACTCATAAATTACTTTCATGAGCCATTTGTAATAACCGAGGAGCTATGGCTCTAAAAGGCAGCGCTGCCACTTCACTCCAGCACGATAAAAATTCAACGAAAATTAAGAGCCACAATTCTAGCTCGTAAAGTACGTTTGAAACTCCTTTCCTTACAATTCCACACGATAATCATTCAGCAGCGTTTCAGAGCTCTATTGGCTATGAGAAATGAAAGGCATGCATTTTTGTCATTAAAATCAAGCACAATAGTGTTGCAGAGACGTTATAGAGCGCTCATTTCAATGAGGGAGCAAAGAGCCAATTATCTTAAACTGAAGAAATCTGCGATAAACATTCAACGGCGATATCAGGCCCTTCTATTAATGCGATCCCAGCGTGCTAATTTCCTCAAATTAAAACACGCAACAAGGATCCTCCAAGCGAGATATCGAGCGCTACTTTCAATGCGAACGTGCAAACAAAATTATTTAAAATTGAAGGATGCCACAATAAAGATCCAGCGTCGATTTCGTGCTAGTCTACTTATGAAAAAAAGAACGAGCTTATTACATTCGCCTGAAAAATGCTGCACTCCGCGTACAACAACAATACCGTGCAAATAAGTTGATGCAATTACAACGTTCACAATACCTTCGCCTGAAATCGGCGGCCATTGATATTCAAAGACGGTACAGAGCCAACGTAGCAATGAAAATCCAACGAACTAATTTTATATGGCTCAAACAAGCCACAATTGTGATACAAACAAGATTCCGGGCACAAAAAATCTATGCAGTTTGTCTCCTCTCAGTATGTCGAGATGAAATCGAAAACAATTTTAATACAACGATTTATTCGAAGTCACTTCCTAATGAAACAGACACGACAGCAATATCTCTTCCAACATCGTTCCATAATTCAAATCCAAGAATGGTGGCGAAGAACATCGCTTCAACGAAAACAACGTTTGAAACTGGAGAAGTTAATGAAAAATCCGGAAAAAAACCAGTTATCATGCCTGAACGGCCAAAAGAAAAAGACTGCTTGCAATCCGTTCCTTCGTTGGTGCGAATGTTATGGGTTCAAGTGGAGGTGCTGGATCCGGGGAATTTCACGTAGACAGACACCCTCGACGC
The DNA here is from genome assembly GCA_963969285.1 of Odontomyia ornata. NCBI lineage: Eukaryota > Metazoa > Arthropoda > Insecta > Diptera > Stratiomyidae > Odontomyia > Odontomyia ornata. The sequence goes on along the minus strand of OZ017740.1, from coordinate 150,164,815 downwards.
AAGTAATACGGCAGAGTGCTTGTTTCATGCATGTGCATTGGCCCTTTCGAGGGTGATTTGGTCGCGGCGGTGCCGGGGACTTGGGTGTTTCGCTCGTTTTTGATTGAAGATGAGTTCCTAATTACGTTGGACGGTGAAGTGATTTGTTCTGATTGATTTATTTTGCGTTGCATGCTTGAGTTTTTCATCCAAGCCATCGCCAATATCGTTCGGGATCTTACATTTTGCATTAGCAGTCGTGTGTGACGAAAAACAAAATATGCACATAGACATAAGGTCATCTCAGTTACACTTACTCTGGCGTGCCATCGCTCCATCGCATGCTCCGTCGTTACATCTTGGTGTTGTTTTGTAATAATCCCTTTAAAGCGGTTTGAGTAGCGATCCCGCTATAGAAATTGCATTTGACAAAGTGGATGAGAATTACGGTGATTGTTTGGGAGAGGGAGTCTGAATTGACTGCTTGAAGCTCGTGCACCGTTTTATAATAAGAAATAATTTTAAGACAAATCTCTTTTGTCTTGAATTATTATAATTATTTTTGCGTTTTTAAAGTGAAAATTAAATGAATTTCGTGGAGTCGAGTTTAAAAGGTCAAACGGACGGCGGTCTTGAGGAATAACTGGCGAGAAAGAAAAGTTTTTACTTGTTGTGCGTGAAAAACGTGGGAGCATAGATAGATTTTTGGTGATAAAAAGTGATTTTTATATGTGGCAGTGGAGTACACGAATGATTGTTCATCAACCAATTGAGAAAGTGTTCTGCGAATATATTGAGTAAAAATTTTAACTCTTTGTTCTCTAACGTTAACATATCGAGTTGGGAATGAAAATGTGAAACTGGAATAATTCGAGAAGTTTGATGTATCTCAATTTGCTCGAGAATAGTGTTGCGCGACTGCGTATAAGAAAATGAACAATATCGTCGCCGATCGAATTGAATCAAATGCAAGTGTGCGGTTGTAGTGCCGGAGCCAGTCGGTCGGTGGTGTAAAATTCCTCCCAGAGCGGCAGTTTCGTTTAACTGAAATTTTCTAAATATTCATTATCAAGACATTCATGCGCATAGCCGTTCTGCCTGGATCCTCTTAACAGACTCGTCCTCCGTCCTGTGTGGTGCGCTCGAACGTCAGTATTGCAGTTTAGTTCTCGAGCTCTCCTTGGATTAAGAATCAAGTACTGGTAGATCCGGCGCTAATAATTGCTTTACGGTAGTTAATAAGTGTGGAAAATGATATTCACGCTTCCAGCCGACATTCGAATTGACTCCGAAAATGTAAATTCGTTCCGCCCTTTCCAAAAGTTAATGGGTGTGTGTAAGCGTAATTGTGTACAACATCGAATGGAAAATTAGCGTCGGACCAAAGTGGAGAAGTCATTAAACTGGATGCTACAGTTAAAAGGGCTGCATCTCATCGGATACCCGGCTGACATCTACCGTCAGAGCGCAAGTGGGATGGCATGGAGGATGCTGGATTGCTACGCTGATCGCGTTGAATATAGATATGAAAAACGTTGAAGTTTTAGAAAATAGATCCAAATGTCAACAAATTTAACATTAATTAAATAATTCAAATCGCGGGCCGTAAATCAATAAACTTTTAATCACTTGTGAATGAAATCTAAATTTAAATGCGTTTTACGTAAATGTATATTCGTGGATCATTTTATTAGCGCGAGATTTTTAAAGTAAATACAACATCCATCTAGCTGTGCCGATGTAAAATCTATTGGTATTAATATATCGTGTCAGTGAGAATAGCCTGACATGTATTTCAATGATTTTTGCCTGATTGTCACTCTGTGTAACATAACAGCAATTTAAATTGGCAGATTTTCACGAAGTTGCAGGACCTGCCCACCTCGTCAACGAGCGCTCGTCGTCGGAAAAGGGTGGGTAAGTACCCCGTTTGTTTCATTCTTTACATTTTTGTTATACATTTTTATATTTGAGTGTAATTTTTTTATATCCTTCTTACAATTTTTATGCATATTTTTTTACATTTTTTTATACATTTTTATATTTGAGCTTAATTTTTTTTCTCAATTAATTAATTTAGATATTCTCGTCGATTTGATTCCTTATATTTTTTTTTTCTTATTTAATTACAATTTATAGGTGGGTGGGGGAAAATTTTAGAGAGTATTAAAATTTTTCTTTTTTTGGTACGGACTTCAATTGTTTAGGTTTTCATTGAATTGTTGTTTTTCGGAGTTTAGATGGTGTCAAATAAAATGATGAATTAAATTGAACCATAGGTCTTTACCTTCCGTTTTATCTAACCGGGTATAGGACCCGGTACGGTGGCCGGCTTCCACCTCAAAACATGAGCCAGCCACCGGGTACAAACTAATTCCTTTTTCTGTTTCAGGTGACGTCTTGGGTTGAGTGGCCCAAGCAGAGTGCCTTTTTATGGCATGGATTTATGCAATCCAATTGTATAATCATATGACATAAATTGGTCACCGGGGTACTCCCCTTCTGATGGGAAGGTTCATACAATTCAAGTTGTATGAGTTTTCCACTCAGAAGAGGAATACCTGGCCACTTCAACAAGCTATCTATGGATTTATTCCGGTTGGGTGGGTATGAAGGGGCTCCACCACCACCCGGTTGCCCCTCTTTCATTTGTGGGCCATGAATTTATTTGGGTAACGACAAGGTAACCCCAAGTTCGCCTTTCTTTTCAGGTTTCACTTGTTCTCGTAACAAGTACATCTCCTTCGGTAAGGTTATCTACAATTTTGCGACTTCGGTCGCCCTTTTGATCTGAAAGCAATTCGTGAATGCGAAATTCTTTGTAGTGAGTCCTCGTGCCGGGGAAACGAACCCGCCCCACGACACCGCAATGCTAGCCTGCCAGCGCATTCACGCGTCTCCGGACGAGGGCATTCTCGGCAGAAACCGACACCTTCCTCTGCCGAGGCAGCAGAACATCGCTGCAGTCCTTCACGGACATTGAAACTCAATCTTATATTCACTACACATTGCATTGGAATATGAAAACAAAACACATCGCAAAGACTAATGTGACGACGAACATATGTAACGTGAAACCTACCTCATTACTCAACGTTCAATTTCTTTCACTTTCACTTTTCTTCCGCATTTAAATTGCCATGTGCATGCTAGCGTCCTAGTCATATGCACTTGAGACGATGGAATTTATGACCTAGAAAATAGGTCATAAATTGCATTCATACATAGGGATGATGAGTATTATGAATGGGAATGCGAGGTGTTAATTGATTTGTGTGTCATGACCGCACAAATTGAATGTTGAATAATGAGGGCGTGAGAAGTAGATTTACGAATAGAATTTGTATAAAAGGAAAAGTAATGTATTGAATCGGGATCAGTAAATTCTGACCCGTCTCATAATAAAGAGTTCGGCCAAAGTGTATCTTAGGCTGGTTTTATTAAAAGACAAAAGGGAAAGATTTTTATTGATCAGAAAAATACTTTGGCTGGATATTTCGGTCAAACTTAGATCTTGTTTGCTGCATAAAAGCATTAGCTTTGGTGCACGTCACAATTTGGCCAGAGTAAAATCGGGCTAGACGATGGAAGTATTTTATTTAAATTAATTTCTCATTTCATATTAACATATTACACAATAGTATGAATGGCTCCTGTGTATAGGGCTCTCCATTTGCTTTTCACTTTGCATATTGACCTTCTTCAGACTCGCGATTGCCTTTGGGATCTTCAGCATCTCCTCCGTTATGTTATTCCCTTCATAATGTTGTTGAGTAGCCGATTTGCCAGTGAAATTGTTTTTATGAATACTAGAATCTGCATAGTCGCTATTTAGGTTCACTTCATTATGGTCACACGACTCCGCCATGTTTACAACTTCACTGCTCTTTTTGATCTTTTTGAGTTTTTTCCTTTTCGCTTTTTCTACATCACATTTTTTAAGTTCCACATTTTCATTTAAAAGTTTGTTGTTATTTTCAATTAAGTTCATATTGTCCTTCTTCATTTCCACATTTTCTTCAAAAAGTTCTTTAATTTGCTCATTAAGTTTTAAGCACTCCACTCCAATACTCTTACTATTACCCTGTATCACGTTCAGTTCTTTTTCTGTTTCCTCTAGCACACGTTTGAGTCTCTCACTTTCAATAAATAATTGCCTTTCTCTCTCATCCATATTTTCCCTAACTCCTTATTTATCCGGAAGAGCTCATTTCCATCCAAGATGGTAAAAATTTTCAAAAATAGTTTTCATCTATCTCACTCGCGCACTCCTAGAGAGGGATAGCACTTTATAGTTCCACACTATTAAATATTTTAACACTGATACTGAACCACGACTTGTCTTACGATATCAACGCTTTCACGGTCTAAACGAGACTCTCATTTTATTTTTATGCGCTTGCATCGTTCCACATGCCATTTATTAAATTTCCGCTTATTCGTGAATCAAAATTCTCCTAGGGATTATCACCAGAAAATAAGTCGAGATCTATCGAACCGCCATTCCAGTGATCCTATCCTGAACTACTACGCGGTGCGTGCCATTGCTGCCGTCGTCCATAACATCTGTGGGTGACAGCAATTTTAGTTTTTTGGATCCTTGTAATTGCACGTCTGACGACATTTACGTACTTGCTCCTTGTTTCGTGAAACTTTAGTTGCAGCTCAATCCATTCAAGGCGGCCCTCAAATGAATTCCGCGATTGTTCCAATCTAGAATTTTGCATCTTTTCCTGTCGTGTTTCATTCACTGCATCCACTGCAGGCCAAGCGTTGTAATCAGCTAAAATGTTGTCCTCCATTTCGACTAAGACATCTGCTTTCGCCTCAGACGTAACCGTGAGAAAAGCACGAACGCCCGCAGGAAAGTGCCATAGCCAAAGCGATTTACGACATCGTTAGTGAGTTGCTTGTCGGCCAAACGTTCCATTTCACACAATAGCTGAGATGGTTTCCGATATCGAGCTTTGATTCCGTGAACACTTTCGAGAGCTGATTTTCCTTTGAATCTGCAAAACAAGCTATGAGGTGCCGCTTCAATTCTTCAGATTTGTTCTCTTCTGTTGGCTTCTCAACGACGTCATCAATATGCCCCAAAATTGACGAAGCCAACGCAGCCACTATAAGGCTAAACTTGTTTATGTTGGAAATCATTTTGGGGTTTTTAAATTCAGTCTCAGTTGTAATTGTAACTTTTTACTCAACTTACCGTAAGCATTTGAACTATTAATGATGATGGCCAATTTGAGTTTAGACTGTCTATTTACAATTGGTTCTCGAAGAGTCTTATGCAGTTACTGGTGGACTTCTTAGTTCGATACGCGGATCAGCGATACGATAAAATCTTATGAACGCTAAGTAGTGAAATAAGTCGAAAGCTATTTAGATCAATCATATCTCCGTTGGGTTTTACCATCAGCAAAATTTTGATTTGTCTGCAGATTAAATGGATATGACACGAAGAGTTGTTCGTGGCCTCATCAAACATTTCTTTTTGTCCATAAGAAAGTGTTTGTATTATTTTATAGCTAAGCTGCCTGTTCGCTCAAAACCATATCAAGTTCCTCGATGTTGAAAGGAAAAAATCCGTCAGAGTAGTATAAAGATGTGGACTGGAATATGTGTTCTAGAAGATGTTTATCTTCAATGGTCTTAGGAAAATTTGCAACATAATCTGATTTGAAGGTGAATCTGGTTCTTTCCTCAGATTGCGAAATTATTTCAGAATACTGTGTAATGAATCATGCGACGCCGCTGGTGACCACTACCAGCACACTTTGCTGCTACGTGGCTTGTCATTTTACGTTGGTTGCGACCAGTGCACATCCCACGTGTATTTTATCGTGGGATGCCAACAGAATTTTGACAGCCACATGGTGGCAGAGTGTGTGGGTAGCGAGAGTCATAAAACGGAATTGCTTGTATCGCAGCGGGATTTTAGTGTGTAAATTCTATTGTGAGTTTTGTGGATAAAGTGAAGATTCTGTGTTACCACCTAAACCCAACGTAAACAGTTCAGGTAAATATGCTTTTGGACGAGGGTAACTGGTGATGTAACTTAGTTCTTAATTCTCGCCAGACCGATACAATCAATGCGCCGCTAATGCTTAGCCATTTTGCAAGTGGTCGTGTATAAAAAGGCGATAAATCTGTGATGCTTTCGCCAATCCGTCATTTGAAATCCATATGCTCGACACATGTCTGCCACGATTGCAATGAGGATACAAAACACCGCAAATAGAAAATTTGGGAGCAATATTCAGGAGTTGAGCGGTTTGGAACCACTCACGCACCTCAAAGAGCTGGAAACACGGTGCTTGCTTGTAAACCCCGTATCTACAAGGCCATATTGCAGTGAGTATGTTGCATGATGTTAAATCCGATCCAATCGGAAGGTACTACTATGATTAAACACACAAAATATGCATAACCGAAAGATCACAATGCAAATCTTAGGGACGCCTGAGTGAATCACTGGAATAAAACGAGAGATGCTTTCAAAAAGATATTTTGCCAATATTCCAAAACGTTCGCATTTACGATTCACACTACATTTTTGGAAGGTCGCGAAAGATTCTACTCGTGAATGCATTGTGTCCACAACGCATAAATTTGATGATTGCCATTCTAAAAACAGTCCTAAGCCAATTGCATTTCATTCCAACTAATTGCCATTCATTGCAAATGTTTTTTTTCTATGCTCGTTCTTACTAAATGTGTAAATATAAATCAAAATGAAATTTGTAAATAGTTGAAATAATGTAGCTATAAATTATTTATTATTCTAGACACCACTACTGTAAGACGTATAAATTTTAGAAATTTTCCCCGATTATTCTGTAAATGTTCGCCGTATCATAATCATCTTTGATGTAAAATTCAGAGAGCCTAAAGCATTCTAGAATACTTTTTGCTTTACACCATAATAGATACTATTGCCATTTCACAAGGTAGAAATGTATTCATTTCAGTAACGAATCATGTAAATTTATTTCATAGCATTTTCAATCTTATTGTAAGTAATTTAGTAAAGGCAAAACTATTCGAAATAATTCTTTTTTTTATAATTGGGTAAATCCGTGTATCTTTAAAAATCAACACGTGGTTATGAAAGCTGCTATTATTATTTGTTGCAACTTGTAAATTATTTAAGTGAAATTGCAGAAAAGAACTTAGAAGCCATAAGAAGTTCGTGAAGGTTAACGTTTCTGTTTTAAGCGCTAAAATTTCATTTGTACATTTTATACGTACGAAAATTTTAAGTGAAGATGAAAACAAAACATCATCGAAATTTGTTTTAGTATGAAAGAGAAGAATTATTTAACATTTGCAACTTGTTTATACGATTTACAATTGAAAAAAAGCAAATGAGAAAAATATTTCTGAAATATTGTGGAATTTTAGGGATGTCAGAATAATTAACAACACTTTCATAGTAACATGGTGGCATAAGCCCTTAGGTATAAATTAATTAAATTCAAAATTGGTACCAATTTGAAAATTTCTGGACATTAAAAATTGAAAAGTCCCTTTGCCCGCCTGATTTCAAATGCAAAAAAAAAATACCATAACAAAAATATTGCAGTACGCACATTAAAGCACAAAATTGATAAAAAAGAAACATCTGAAAGTAAAATGAAATATTTTCGTACCAAAACTTATTCAGAATAATAAAAATTTTGCAAATTATTGAATAATACGTTTGAAAATGAAATATGACTCAAGTGTGCATAAAGCATTGAGTTAGATTCAATCTAACTATCTTGGATAGATTAAAAGTATAGAGTGTCTCCTAAAACAATTTATATTTTTTTATATAGTTGGTTCTGCAATTGAACCTGCGTAGTATACTATAGGCATCTGTGGAGTCTATACTTTCCAGAGAAGATTTTCCTTTAAAATAATAAACTGAACATTGTTTAGTGATTCTTAGAAATTACAAAATTTGATCAAAAAAAGTAGGCATTTTATTTGAGGGAATCGCGAAAATATTCGTCAGGTGGCGTTTAATTCTGCATATCCAGAAGATATTTTATGTTCGTCAATATAACTTGAATAATTAAATATCTGCTAAAATAAATTACCCAACGATCAACAAAATTTTCCGCTACCAATTTTTAAGCTACAAATCATACGCAGTTCTATTGAAGAAAAATTTTTTTCAAGCTGACCTCGAATTGAAGCAAAGGAATATATAATTCCTCGTTGGACGTTACATCAAATCAAAGATTTTTTATCGAATTTAGAAAGTTAACAAACGTAATTGAATACTTATAATAATTTCTTGAAAATATTGCCCAGCAAATCCAATTCTTCATTTAAATTTACTTTGCATAGCTAAAATTAGATTTACATTTCACTAGAAACTAGTTTGTACCTGTTGCATTAAATGCTCCAATTCAAAAAGGCGACGTTTGGAAAAATAAAAATCAAATGAAAAAAAAAATCGTTTAATAAGGCGAATGTTAGATTAACATCGAAAGCATTTACACTTACAAATGAATGTACTTATTTTATTAACATTACAAATTTAATTTAAAAATTGAATGTTTAACACAGCATATATAGTACATTAATGACGCTTTCTATAGTAGGATAAATTTAAAATAATATTGAAATGAATAAAACAACATGAATTGCTAACGAAAAAAATAGACTTTCCTTTCCAGTGGTTCTTCTTTTCAGCGGGAAATGAGGTGCAGGGTAAGTATGCCGTCGCGAGGGTAGGGTTTGGGAAAATCCGCTGAGATCGGTTTCGCGTCGCGCGCCGTACGCGGTACCTTTGTTGTTTTGGCGTTTAATTAGAGTAGCTTTCGTCGGGATGAGTTAACGTAGTATACTTTTCGGTACCGCGTCGGAAATTCGGGAACGCGAAGTAAAAATTAGATTTTGATCTTTGACTGATAAATGAAGAAATACGGAGTAACGTAGAATAGGTTTCCTCTCCGTATGGTTTTGTTTTGTAACGCGTTTGAAAACGGGCGTGTATAGGTGGCTGAAATATGTAAATGAGCGTAACCCATTCGGAGACCCGCGACCGAAATCCTCTCCGATCTAGCTGGCCAACAGGCAGCCACCGCGTGAATGGGTTACGGTGCACGGATTGGTTGACCGGTTGGTACCATCCGTTGGCACTACTCAGACTTAACGTCTAGAACCGATGAGAGGTCGGTTCCGCGTTCGCAATAGACTTAAAATCATTACAACTGTTATATTCTGACTTAACCACTCAGAATTTTGAAAAAGGTAAAAATGTTCCCTTTAACTGTAAAGCTGGTTTTGCCATTAACGATTCTTCATTTTAAGTATCTACTAATCTATTGCCAGAGAATTTGCACCAATAACACAGACAAAAATTATGAACTTTATCATATAACTACAAAAATATCCTTTAGATAGCATTTGGTTCACTAAAAGAAAAAATACAGACAATTAACAAAAGAATAAAAAAATGAGTCACTAAAAAAACTTTCTTTCTTTGTCCCTGAAATGGCTAAGGATCCGCCACACATAGTTGGATGTGAACCCTGTATGGTTGTCCAAATTCTTCGTTGGTACTAGGAGCTTTCACACCATGGGATGATAGGTCCTTGAAGATGGGCATAGTCATCGGGATCTCGACCCGGATGAGGGGTTGAGTGGGGGCAACTCTTAGGTATTAGCTAGCTTCTTTGTTGAAAACGAAAGAATGGCTTGTGTCATCGGTAGGGTAGGCAGCCTTAATACACCCCCTTCGTTTTTCACCTGGCCGGAATAGATCTGAAATCGTCTATACTAATAAATTCTTTGTAGTGTGCTTTGCGCTGGCGAATACAACCCGCCCCATAATACTGCAGAAGCTAGCTGCCAATTTGCATACGTGTCTTTACGCAAAACTCCTTCCAGCATGCCCAAACCATAGCTCACTGAAGCAGTAAACATCGCTACTGGCCTTAACGGTCTTTATCAATGCACCTAATCAGACGTCGGAAAAAATCCGAAAAATGATCGGCTGTTAAAAGAAATCGATGTGTTGGGTTAGAGAAAGAGAGATCTTCAGTTCAAAAATATATACTATAGGTACTATCTCAAACGGATATTCTGAAATCTGATGCTTAATCTTTGAGTCTTTTCATCTAATGAGAGGCATATTTAATGCATGTTGCACAGTTTTCCTCTTTTGGTTTTAATTTGTTGTTAATTCTGGCCAGAAGACTGAAAGTCTAGCTAAATTGATCTAATGCTCGGTTCCTGAGTGGCTAGCATGAAGTTTATGAAGAACCCTTTTGTGCATTGTGTGTACGCTTTCTTTTTATTATTAGTCCATCTTGTAATGTGGGCAGTTCCATATAGCTACAAAATTGTTTGTGTTTCTTTTAGATTCCTTTTATTGTTCAGCCATTCATTTGTTGTTTTATCATACAAATCGAGTAGAGCTTTATCTTTCTGAATTTCTTGTTTGATGCGGTCGATTATCAGTTCACTAATTGGTATGTCTTCTGTATGATTAACTTTTTCAATATTATCGAAAGCATTCTCTACTTTATAAATATCGTACCATTTCAGGCGCTCTCGATAATGTATCAGCTATATACATCTCTTTACCTTTTGTATATTTGATGTTAAGATTGTAGCGTTGTGACATTAGACTCACGTTTTGAAGGCATTTTGGAACTGCCAATAATGATTTGGAGAAAATCTTCATGAATGGATTGTTTCGATTGTTCCGCCCATTTTCCCCGCAGATTTATTGATCAAAACCCACTTGCACGTGAAAACAATAGCAAGCATTTCTTTCTCAATTTGTGCCTAATGTCTTTGTGTATTGGTCAGCATTTTTGAAGCATAAGCAACCGGGTCTTGATCTTGTAAGAGTACATTGCCGATGCCAAGGGAATGTAATGATTTACCACGTCTCGTACTTTAGAGTCTTCCCGAGGGAAATCTAAACCGACCTCTCACCGGCTCTAGACATGTAGCCTCGGAACGTGAAAACGGACTGTACCCATCAAGTCAACAAGTCCGGACACTCTTAGTCTACTCCGATGTGGCTGCTGGCTAGCTAGCTAGTTCGGAGAGGAGTTTTTGTCGCGGGTCTTACGCGAGCAGACTAAGTCCGAAATACAAAAACTCAGCCACCGGTTCAAATGCCCGATTTAAAACGCGCCGAACAACTTCCATCGACTCTACTTTAAGTTACGCAACTTCGTTCCACGGAAAAGGAAACAATACAACACTGAGAAAAATGCAAACTCCCGAATATTGTCCACGACGTGCCGGAAATACCCTACTCGAACTCAACACCGAAAAAATCGACTCTAATAAAAACACACAAATACAAAATATGGCACCGCGTACCGACCGCAACGCGAAATCGGCCATTCGCGCATTACTGAAACCCTACTCTCTCGGCGGCATACGCACCTCTAGCTCGCATTATCCTGCTAGAAGAGAACGGGTTTGCTGGAAAGGAAAGACGTGATTAGCAGTTCAGCAATTCATATTTTTTTATTAGTAAAAACAAACAAACTATATATTACAATATGATTAGTAAGTTGTCAGAGAATTTACAAGGTGATTAATAAATTGCAAGAGAATTTATTAAGTGATTATTAACTACATGTAATGTGACGCCTACGCCCAGGAATCGAAGTGATTCCGATCCCGAACCCTTGTAACCTGCCAGATGGATATATCCTCGAAGTGCCAGCGGACTTCATCTGTTGTGCGGATATCGTTGTGCAGAAAATATTTTTTTTTCTGTCCAAATATTTAGATCCGTGGATATAAATATTCGAAATATAGAATTAATCCAACCCCGGCACATTTCGAGACATAGCCATCTGGAAATGCCCCTCCACCGTGGCCATCGAGAAAACTATGCCACTGGCGACATCTGGAGAAGCACATTTCCGCCATATGAAGTGCCATTCCACGCACAGATGTTTTGTCCGAGGTGACAACCGAAATTTTTGACAGCCTGTAAAGATGCGCGTTCTTGCACGCGTTCTTGTTCCTCACTATTGTGTGGATGTAGGTTTTAGTGGGATCAAGAATATTTAATCAAGTTTAAAAAAACCTACCTAGCCAAGCGGCTGGGCCGCAGATAAAATAGCGAGGACATAGTGTCCACTACGCTACTGTTACTAAGACTGCAAATGAGTATTAAATTCTTTTGCAGTCTAGACGTAAGCGCAACGATAAGTTATTGCGTAGACAATTATAACTTCGAATTCAAACAGCGTTATCACGCAGAGAAAAGTGCAAGTTGAAAGTCAAAAGTATAACTGTATTTTCTCTAAAATTCACAACGGTATTTATATCATTTTCTAGAAGTCATGCTCTACTTAAATTATTACACATACAAAAATATTAGTTCGTAAACCTACTTAAAATATTAGTCATAAATTTTCCTAAACCCAAAACCTACTTTCAACACTTCAATTTCAAAACATAATTCTTCGTTCATTTATTATTCATAAATTTTTACTCCACGACAAGTGTCAACATCCTCATTACATTCTTCACACCTTAAACAAACCCGAAACCACTTGACCTTATTCTTGACTTGGTCAGTTCACAAGCATATGCATTCACATTCCTTTAATTGTCTATCGAAACATAAGGACAATTTCACAGATGCGTCATTACGGCATAGCACGTCGTAATATCAGATCGCATGAATGAAAATGCATATACTTGTTTATCTTCAGCACGCGACTAGTATCGCATTACACAGAAAAGGTCTGTATGAAGAATGCAATGAACGATGCATTCGAATTCAAAATCAAGTGATCATGTTACAAAATAATTATTTGAACTTGACTTTGATTTTCATAAAATGTTTCTTACGATAAGAATTTTATGTGCGCGTTGAAATATAAGTTTGGGTTATATTTATTACAATTTGAATTGCTCGAAATAGATTCTTGCAATTAAAATTTATGTTCCTATGAAATGTATTTATACAAATATGTCAATTAGAATTTATGCTCATGTGAAATGTATTTATCTTTAAGTGAATATAAAAATATGTAGAGTTACACAACACCCTAATCCTCTAGATGAGTGTTGATATATTGAAATTTTATACAATATATTAATACGAATCTAAAAAAAAAAAAAAAAAATTTTATATATATAGTTCACTTATACATAGAAATGCAATATGTCCCATACAATATTGTTACATGTTTTGTACAATTACACTATACGGTTCGCAATAAATTTAATTTCTTATTATTAACATTTATTGAATGATTACATTATATGGTTTTATTCTATTCTTGTGTATTGATTTTTGGAGTCCGTGTATATCAATTAAAACATTGCTATTTTCAACATTTATTACTTTATATGGACCTTTATAAGGGGGTTGGTGTTTTCTACGGTTCTCATTCTTTACTAATACAAGATCTCCAATATTTATGTGTATAGGGTTTGTACGACCTTGTTCTTTAACCCTCTTTGCTTTCAAATTTTCTATTATCTTCCTAGACTTTGAAATAGACATTTTTAATCTTACTTTGAGTTCATTAGCATAATCATCCAGATTGTAAATCTTTTCACCATCCTCAATTAAATCATTTGGAAGGTAAGGCAATTTGCCGAATACCAATTCATAAGGTGTATAATTGGTATCTATATGAGGTGTAGTGTTGTACGCAAAGGTGTAGTACGGAATCCATCTATCCCATTGCTGATCATCAGCAAAAGAATACATGTATTCATTGAGAACCCGATGGTTTCTTTCAACCGAACCTAGCGTTTGGTGATGGTATGGAGTAGAAAAAATTTGTTTTATCTTTAATAAGTTGCATATATCGCCCATAAGTCTATTGGTGAACTCAGTTCCTAAATCAGACTTAAGTATTTTAAAGTGTCCATACTTTAATATAAACTCTTCTACTAAACCTACCGCTATAGTTTTTGATTCCTTATTCTCTATTGGGAAAGCAACGACAAATTTAGTTAACTCACATTGTAGTGTTAATATGTATCGGTAATTATTCGAGATTCTTAATGGACCTACAGTATCTATTTGTACAGTCTCAAAGCTTGTTGATGGTGTATCTGTTACAACCATCCTCTCTTTTGTATGCCTTACTTGTTTGTTAGTTAGGCAAGCTGCACAATTTTTGATATGGATTTTAACCATACTGTTCATATTCTTCCAACAGTATCGTTGTTTTAGTTTTAACAATGTTTTGCGAATTCCTAGGTGTCCTCCATGAGGTGAGTTGTGATACTCCTCTATTAGCTTCTTTTGTTCAAGTTTATCTGTTATCTTGGTAGGCGGTTTGTATATCATAATTCGTAATTTCTTTTGCGTACGCGTTTTCTGTTGCAACATATTGATTATTCCTTTAAATACTGTTTTGTCTATAGACCTAAAAATACTGTCTTCACAAGATAGTGAGTGTTCATTGATGTTCTCTTGATTCGCGAATTTAAATAGTTTCTCCAGAATCGAAACGAATTTCGGATTCGGATTATCACTATTTGCCTCATCACTCTTGTTACTTTTGGTACCATTATGCATTGTTAGCTTTTCTTTGACGGAAACGGATTTCACATCAGATATATCGCTACAATGTACTTCTATAATATCTTTTGTACGTACAATATAAACATCTTTATTTTTAACTTCACTGCGCAGGATAAATCTCAGTTTCGTAATACCGGTAATGTCAGACAAACTCGTGCAATCCCAACAATAGAGTTGATCAGGTTCTACTGGAGTTTGGGTGCCCTCGTTGTTGACCACTTCATTCTGTTTTTCTGTCTTATTCGCCATACCTCTTGTAATCGCTAATAGTTTCCTTTTCGCATTTTCATCAGTTTCTGGAGGTATCATCGCTTTCAAGGTGTCCGAATCCAACTCGATCCTTGACAATGCATCCGCATTAGTGTTCATACTACCTTTCTTATATACAATTGTGAAATCGTAATCTGATAGGTCGACACGAATTCTAGTCAGTTTTGATGAGGGATTCTTATGGGTAAACAATGATACTAGTGGTCTGTGATCGGTCACAACCACGAATTTTCGTCCGTATAGATAGGGTCTGAAGAAATTTATGCCCCAATGAATAGCTAAAAGCTCTTTTTCGATAGTCGGTTTGTTGATGTCGTGCTTAGCCAAGGATTTGCTAGCATAAGAAATTGGTAGGTCTTGGCCAATTTCTCCTTGAGATAAAACTGCGCCCAAAGCATAGTTTGAAGCATCTGTGGTTAAAATAAATGGTTTTGCGAAGTTTGGGTATTGAAGTATCGGTGGTTCTATCAGTTTCCTTTTTAAAGTCTCGTATGCTTTTTGACATTCCTCAGTCCAGACAAAAGTTACATTTTTCTTTAGCAATGCATTCAAACACTTCGCCGTCTCGGCAAAATTTGGTATAAAACGCCTGTAGTAATTGCAGAAAGCCACAAATCTGCGTACTTCATCTGCACTCTTTGGTACTGGGTAGTTTTTGATTGTATTGTTCTTAGCTGGATCAGTTCTGATTCCCTCACTGGTTATCAAATGACCCAAGTATACTACCTCTGATCTCAAAAACTGGCATTTTTCAGGATTTAATTTCAAATTATACCGACGCAACCTTTGTAGTACTTTGCAAAGATTGTCATTATGGTGTTTGATGCTACAACCGAATACAATTATGTCATCGACATACAAGAATGCCTCGTGGCTAAGGCCACTGAGAGCTATGGTTAACATCCTTTGAAAGCTGTTGGACGAAATTTTCAATCCGAATGGTAACCTCTTGAACTGGTAGTGCCCATCGTTAGTGGAGAATGCTGTCAATGGTCTAGACTCTTTCTCAAGTTCAATTTGATGAAAAGAGCTAGTCATGTCCAGCGTAGAGAAATATTTTGCTCTACCAAGCCTGTCCAAGCCGTCCTCAAGTCTCGTCAAAGGAAACTTGTCGTTGACTATCTTGTCATTGAGTCTTCTGAAATCTACAACCAGTCGCCATTTAGCTTTTCCGTCTGTACTCTTTTTTGGTACAACTAACAGTGGAGAATTATACGGGCTAGTTGATGGCTCGATGATATCACTGGTTTCCAGATCTCTGACTTGTTGCAGGATTTCCTCATTTTGGGATTGAGGTAATCTGTAATTCTTAATATAAACCGGACTGTTATCTACGGTTTGTAATTTCTGTTTATAGAAGTTGTTCGTTGCAAGCTTTTCTCCATCCAAATGAAATACATTTTGATATTCTTTTATGATTTTAAGCAAACTTTGCATTGCAGGTTTATCCAGACTATCCTTATTTATAACGTTCAGTAATCTCTTAAATCGATCATTGTCGAAACTTTGTTTTTCCCCTTTTAAGATGTCATAATCTTTCAATGGTTCGACTTCAACATTGAAATGCTTTATGACAATATCTTCGTCTGTTGTATTCATGATTTTAATGTGCCGTACACCTCTTACAGGTATGATTGTATTTCCTACAAATACGCCTTTCTCAATCTCCGTGTTCAGCACGATACTATCCTCATCAATATCTATGTTGACCGGAACAACCATTTCGGTTCTTGCCGAAATGTTTATCTGTGAATACTGTTGTCTTCTCGTGTCCATAGGTAGTACAACTTCTTCATCATTTACGTTGAAGGTTATTGTAAATGTCTCATAATCAATTCTGCATAAATAATGGACCATCAAATCTCTGCCGATAATACCATCTGTACTTATCGGAAAATTACTGTCTACAATGTGGAATGATTCCGTTACTTTATGATTCCCAATTAATATCTCTAAGTAAGAAGTACCCAAGGACGTGGTTACCTCTTTTGTTATTCCCGTAAGTCTAATCCTATTTTTACTATCTATAGAATATTCTAAATCCTTATAGACATCGTCTTTGCATATAGACACATCCGCACCTGTATCGATTAAAAATAATAAGTATCTATCAGAGTTATAATTATAAATTCTCACAAAATTAGTACAACTATCGGTTATTCTATATATATTGTGCTCTGTGTCCAATTTTCTTATACCGGGAGGTTCTCCATGTCCTCTCCGGAACTTAGCACGTTTCCCTGGTCGCTAACAACATGGACATTTCTCCTTCTATTGTCACTATTATTATTGTTGTTGCTCCTACCATTGCGCCTATTACGCCTGTGATTATCTGATTGATTGTTGCTATTGCGATTGCTACGGTAACGATTATCCCTATCATTGTTATTATTATTGTTGTAACTTCTATTGTTACTGTGGTTATTGTCCCTATCGTTACTTCTACTGTTCCTATCATTATTCCTATTATAGTTATTGTTATGTCTATTATTCCTATCATTGCTATTCCTATTACGGTTATCGTATCTTCTCCCTTTCTTGTTGGCATTGCCACTAAAATGCATTACACTATTAGTAGCCTGTGTCTCTGCATTTTCTAATTCCTGTGCGAGTGATACAGCTTCGGTAAAACTTTTTGGTCTTGCCGAAAAAATAGTGTTCCTTAGCTGATCATTCAGCCCATTTTTGAAAACGGTTAGCGCATAGGTGTCGTTCATTTGTGCGATAACTTTCTTCTCGTTCGGAGTAGCTTGACTTCCTAACTCCTGTATTTGTAATTGGTTGAGTTCATCCACCAAGTTTAAGATTTTGTCCTTAAAAGAACTCACAGAAGATTTCTTCTGGTAAGTACTACCTAACATGGTATGAATCTGAGGTACAGTTTTATTATTCTTAAATCTTGTTCGTAATGCTGATTTTAGGGTATCGAAGGATGTAATTGAAACATTTGCCAAAGAAAGTCTGACTGTGGCACTTAATTTAACATTGACAACGAAGTCAATGAGACTAGCCCTAGCATTAGCAGACAGGGTTGTATGGAGGATTTCTAGTATTTTGAGGAAAGGGTCCAATTCCTTATACTTCCCATCAAAAACAGGGATGATCTTCATGGCTGTTTCTAAACTAAAATCGGCCATGGTGAATCTTTCTTCTAATATCTGTAAACTAGATTCTAGATCCTCACTTATAGAATCTTCTTTGATTTCTTCTATATCCGAATACCCTTGTTTGCTCAGCTGTAACCAGATTTCGCCCTCCAAAATGGATGATAGTGCTCTGAACTTTAACCTGAGATCTAAAACTTTAGAACTTTCATCTTTGCAAGTCTTGAGTATATCATTAAACTTTTCCTTTCTAATTTGCAACTCATCTAATTTAGCCTGGAGTGTCTCAAAAGTGTACAAACTCTTTGCACATTTCTTTAAATTACTCAAACCCTTTTCATTCTCAACCACCAGTTTTTCTAAAAGCTCCATAAATCATTAAATTTGAAGCAAGATATCCTAAAGCCAATGGTAAATAACTGTTAATCCATAGACTCCATAAACCAAAAAAAAATAGGCTAACATCAAAAACAACTCAAATTTTCAAATATTAATATTTCTATTTAGTCTTTTTACCACGTAATTCTTATTGTATCTGTGGTATACATAAAAAACTATCATTATTACTATGAATACTATGGATGTTGTCAATGATTGTTGATATTCCTCGACGAAACTGTTTCCAACGGAGCAGCTATTCCCCATTGTGCCCAATGTCTATTCGCCGGTTTGAGGTCCAAAAGTTTCCGCTGTAGTACTCTCTTCTGCTCTCCGACCGCTATTTTAATTACACGATGCAGCTCGGCTCGCTGACGCTTCAGCTTCGTTTTACGACCACCTCTTGGTCGTCGCTTCTTCGGTATAGATTCCAAAATGTCCTTCGGCTCCGTTCTTGTTTTCTTCAGGAACGGTTCAATTCGACGTGGCCTTGGTCCTCGAAGATCTGGGGTACCGATTTCAGCCGGAATGTAAGGTGGCGGTGACAAATACCGTTCTGCCACAGGTTCTGGAACGTACTCCTCTACAACTCTACAGCACCTCTCGAAAACAGCGTCGAACTCTTCTTGGTTAGCAATAAGGTCTAACGCGTCCAAATCCGGACAAGCAGGATCGCCATGTAAAGATGCGCGTTCTTGCACGCGTTCTTGTTCCTCACTATTGTGTGGATGTAGGTTTTAGTGGGATCAAGAATATTTAATCAAGTTTAAAAAAACCTACCTAGCCAAGCGGCTGGGCCGCAGATAAAATAGCGAGGACATAGTGTCCACTACGCTACTGTTACTAAGACTGCAAATGAGTATTAAATTCTTTTGCAGTCTAGACGTAAGCGCAACGATAAGTTATTGCGTAGACAATTATAACTTCGAATTCAAACAGCGTTATCACGCAGAGAAAAGTGCAAGTTGAAAGTCAAAAGTATAACTGTATTTTCTCTAAAATTCACAACGGTATTTATATCATTTTCTAGAAGTCATGCTCTACTTAAATTATTACACATACAAAAATATTAGTTCGTAAACCTACTTAAAATATTAGTCATAAATTTTCCTAAACCCAAAACCTACTTTCAACACTTCAATTTCAAAACATAATTCTTCGTTCATTTATTATTCATAAATTTTTACTCCACGACAAGTGTCAACATCCTCATTACATTCTTCACACCTTAAACAAACCCGAAACCACTTGACCTTATTCTTGACTTGGTCAGTTCACAAGCATATGCATTCACATTCCTTTAATTGTCTATCGAAACATAAGGACAATTTCACAGATGCGTCATTACGGCATAGCACGTCGTAATATCAGATCGCATGAATGAAAATGCATATACTTGTTTATCTTCAGCACGCGACTAGTATCGCATTACACAGAAAAGGTCTGTATGAAGAATGCAATGAACGATGCATTCGAATTCAAAATCAAGTGATCATGTTACAAAATAATTATTTGAACTTGACTTTGATTTTCATAAAATGTTTCTTACGATAAGAATTTTATGTGCGCGTTGAAATATAAGTTTGGGTTATATTTATTACAATTTGAATTGCTCGAAATAGATTCTTGCAATTAAAATTTATGTTCCTATGAAATGTATTTATACAAATATGTCAATTAGAATTTATGCTCATGTGAAATGTATTTATCTTTAAGTGAATATAAAAATATGTAGAGTTACACAACAAGCCACATGTCGGCTTAGTTTTTCGTGGCTGTCGTCTTCGAATATGTCCAGTGTCGCGGAATATCGGAAGAACCAGAGATAGCAGCTGCTAATTGTTGGGTGCGGCAGAGTCCGGATTTCGCTCTCGTTTGTGCCGAAAATATCTATAGAAAGGTAAGTCTGCTAACGGATATTTCCCGAGTTCCGTCTCTAACCTCATTCTTGATAGAAAATCGCAAGAATCCGGAACGAAAATTGTTGCGTTCGTATGATAATTTTGGTTTCAGCTGGTTGCACGAAAGTTTTCACATCTGCAAACAATTTTCTTGAATGGTCAGATGTCTTTTTGAAAAGTGACAATTGTGACAATGAACTGACTCGGTATTGTGATCCACTAGAGCTTTGCTGCTATTATTGCGAAGCTATGCAGCGGCTGATCACCTCATCAAATTTAACGTTGCGTGAACTGCGGACTAAGTGGAAACATACCTTCGATAAAACATTCAGTCGGTATCAAAGAAGAAGTTCCAGAAGAGGAATTGTTGGCGGATGTGAGGGCATTCATGCGGCCGGCTGAAAACCAAATTATAGAAATAGTAACAAATGAAGATGATGATGACGACGAGGATTGGCAACCACTTTCCGAATTGATTGCACGAAATCAGGAGAATAAACTATCAACGGCGATCAGCGATGATAATGATGAGAATGATGAGGATTTGATGATTTCTCGCAGCAGTTAATAATAAATTTTCAATGTGAAAATGAATTTCAACCAATTGTGTCGGATATGTGCCGAAAGAGCGTTGTTGAATTATGGAACCTATTTTCAAAGTTGTTAGTCAGCGAGAATAATGATTTACCCGACCAAATATGCATCAGATGCCTTGACGTTATCCATCAATCGTACAATTTTCTGGAAAAATGTGAAACATCTCGCCAACACTTAATACAAATCAGAGACGCACAATATATACCTATAGAGGAAGAAATTGTAACACCAAAGGAGGACAATTCAGGTTACAGTTTCTAATATCACTCGTTACCTATTTTTAAATTCTGGATGTCATAACATGAAATCCAGATTTATCTCAGAGTCAGTTGGTTTCCATTTAAGAAAAATAGTTAGATCAAACTGCACGATATTTACATTCGAGATTTAAACGTGCTATCAAGGTGATTGGCTTAAAGAAAAGATTTGCTTGTACATTTGAATATTTACAACTTAATGAAATAAGGCTGAACGAATTTTGTAACTATCAAAGACTAATTAAATTAATTATTTTGTCATAAATATAAGCAAAATTTCATGTTATGGCGCCACAGTTGATATCATTTTGTACATAAACTCAAATTCTGTTAATTATATAGTAAATTTTATGCGAATAAGCATTCCGTTTGCATCGATTCAGAATGTTTAGTAGAAACATTATCATATACCTAAATAGGATGCAGAAACGTTAGCTGTAGAAAAAAGATTTTAACAACAAGTTAATATAGTTCTAAATATTTATTGAAAGTTGAGTGTTGTGGGCTGGGGTTTGTTTTTTTTTATTGAATCTGAAAAAAAAGTAAGAATTAAAGAAATTCAGAAGTCTCCTAGTCATTCGGCCCAAAAATATTAAGAAATATTTTTATGGAATAAGTTCCAAAATTGCCGGACGTAATCGTTTAATTACAACAAATAATAACCCATTTAAAATAAACACCTAGAGCAAAACAAACACTTAGTAATAATAATACACAAATAATCTAGAAACCCTACAACTAACCCATTTAAGAAAACACAATAAATAAGAGAATGAAATTTTATCAAACAGAAACGATAAATCTATTCAGCTAATTTAATTATAAAGGATAACGATACAATATATGCAACTTAAATTTAATTACACTAGATAAAAACAAACTAAACGGTAGAATTTCAGACTTAAGTTAATAACATCAATTTAAATGTATTGCAGGATTTAGAAGCATGTAAAGATTTAACTTTAGTTTATGTATCGATTATTACATTAACACCACAGAATTAACAACCGTAACAACTGTCAAGAGAACGCGTAAACGGCAAGCTGGAACGAAAAGTAGACAGCACACCGACAGAGAAAGCACTTAATTTAAATACACAACAAGGCGGATTTGTTCGAGCAACAAACGACTGAGCCTAATTTTGTATTTAGATGAAGCAAAAATCCTTTACTAATAATATGAACACATGACAACCAACCAACCACAACACGATAATTTGCATTATCTTGGTTTACTTTACCTTAGCTTCGTTATGTTACCTTAGTTCCACACTCTTTTAACCTTTGAATTATTAAGGAGAAAATCAATTTCAACAAATTTGAACAAGGATTAGTAAAATAGCTATTAACCGTATTTTTTTCAATAATCATTAAACCTAATATTAAACACGAATGATTAATTGTATAAAATTTTCATACAGATTACGTCAAAATAGGATATTTAATTAAGGTAGCTTACAGGATAAGGATAGATATTAATAGAAAAATTATATCAATTTTTAGGACCTAAATAAAGCTAACATGAATTCCTAAGAAACTAACGACTTTCCTTTTCAGTGGCTCGTTTTTTTTTTTCAGCGTGAAAGGGAAGTGCAGGGTAGGTATGCCGTCGCGAGGTTAGGGTTTCGACAAATCCGCTGAAGTCGGTTTCGCGTCGCGCGCGGTACGCGGTACCTTTGTTTGTTTCGCCATTTCTTTAGAGTAGTTTTCTTCGGTTTAAGTTCGAGTAGTATATTTTTCGGTACCGCGTCGGTGAATCGGTAACGCGCCTATGGGATTTTGTAGCGTTTTTGATTTGAGATCTGTGGATAGATCACATCCAGAACTAACGTAATGTAGGTTTCTCGTTCTGGATGAGTAATTGTTGACGCGTTTGAAAAACGGGCAAGTTCAGGTGACTGAAATATTGTGATTGAGCGTAATCCATTCGGAGACCCGCGACCGAAATCCTCTCCGAACTAGCTGGCCGACAAGCAGTCACCGCGTGAATGGATTACGGTGCACGGATTGGTTGACCTGTTGGTACCATCCGTTGGCACTACTCAGACTTAACGTCTAGAACCGATGAGAGGTCGGTTCCGCGTTCGAGCTGAAGGTAGAAAAATCATTACAAATGGCGCCCAACGTGGGGCCAAAAACATCCTAAGGGGGAAAGAACTTCGCGTCTTCTGACGAGTTGGTCCTTTACGGAGGATGTAAGGTACTTTGGTACTCGAGTCCCACTATCAGGAGCAGTGGAATTGTGTGATACACATTAGAGGTCGCTTCACGTGAGTTGTAGCTTCCGCTCTCCTTTGTTTGATTTTGCTTTCGCGACAGAATCCTTCCGATGTGTTGTCCCAGGTTAACCCCTGTAAGGACCTTCTATTTTCTTGATGGAACTGCCAGTCTGATGGGTTTACCTATCAGCATGGACTCTCAAGAAAATAGAAGGCTACCTTGCCTTTATGTCGCGGAAGGATTCTAACTATTTCTTATGCGTGTTAGACGAGTGGTATCGGTTCAACGTTCGGTGGCGTATGCTGGAGTTGCGAAGCCCGGAATGCTTCTACGCGTCGGGAACTTTGACCGCGTACAAAGTCGTTACGGTAGCTCTACCACTTGTCTCGTCGAGTCACTTTAACGTAGTTTAGAGACGGTTTTTTGTAATGTATGTGGGTTATGGGGTAATTTTCGTAAATCGACCGAAGCACCCTTTCTTCGGCAGATTACCACGCACTCTCATTTCCCGCTGAAGAGTTCGACCACTGGAAAGGAAAGTGTATATCAAATAAATTTTCTTCTCATTCGATATAAATAGTTCGCCACTATCGGCCACTAAATAAGTCTTAAGCGAATAGATATACCTATATTTTACATTATTAGAGTAGGCGTAGTTTACATTTTTTTCTCTTTTTTTTACCCTTTTAGTTACACATAGGATCAAACACACCCAGCAAGAACAAATATGGCAACGAAGCGGATCCCAGATAAGCGTTGGACCAGATCCAAAACGGTCCAACCAGCTAACTGCGGGATCTGCTTCGAAGACGTAGTGGAGGGGGTACACAGCGTGCGATTGGATTGTGGACATCTATTCCATCGTGCCTGTGTACAACAGCTCCTCCTCACGTCAGAGAGTTGCCCATTATGTCGGCGACCCATCGAGCGGACCGCCCTAAACGTCCCCATCGGAACGCCCCTACCGACGCGTGGAGCAGTGGCGAAAGGAGCTCCAGAAGCCGAACCGTCACAACCACTCTTAGACCTGCAAGGAGCAGTAGGCGGTGAAGTTCCGGCTGCAAGTGTCGTGTCCGAGGTGACAACCATGCCTTCCGCCCACTCCATTGACACCCTCGTGGCGTTGATGAGGGATATGTCGGAGAGGATTGGCAACCTGGAGGGAAAGATCCAGAATCTCCCGTTGAGCCAACCACCCAGCCGCGTGAGAACTCGGCTTGGCTGGGAGCCAAATCCCAGTGTGGTGATGCCCCACTCCCGACAATCCGAGCAATGGGTCCCACCTCCAAGGAACTCGGGAATGGATCCCAGAGCTCCCGAATACAGACCGCGACACAGTACCGGACCTCCGTTGGTACCTCCAGCCCCCGAGGCAGTTCAGTACCACAGGTCAATCGAGGATGTGATTCCCCCCGGGAACGCATTGGCACCTTTTCGAGACCCGACGCCTCGTATCATGGAGAGTTGGCGCCTGAACTTTACAGGGTTCAACGATATGATATCGGCGGACCGGTTCCTTTTCCGGATTCAGGCGTTGGTATCCAGCACCCTGGGAGGTGATTCCTCGGCCTTCCTCCGGCATGCACATCTTTTGTTCAGCGGCGACGCTGCCGACTGGTACTGGAGCTTTAAAGAGTCAACGCCACGTCCCACTTGGCACTCTTTCAGTGCAGCCTTCCGCAATCGATTTGAGGATGGCTTCACTGAGAGAGAGCTAAGAGAGCAAATAAAGAAACGGAAACAAGGCGCTCACGAACCGTTCGACCAGTACTACACCAGTATAGTGAGATTGAGCACTCGCCTGCGAAATACCATGCCCGAGGACGAATTGGTAGAAATTATCAGAGAGAATATGCGCTGGGATCTCCAGAACAGCCTTCTGCATTTTCCCATCAACACCATACAGGGATTGCGCCTCCATGCCCGCAGACAAGAACACTTGGATGAGCGGCGTGGTACCTTCCGTCCACAACCTCGCATAACTGGACCAAATCCCCGAAATCATCACACCGCGGAGTTGATGGCAGCAGACCACCTGCTTGCTGATCCAGTACCAATACCGAGGAGCGGAGCACCACCGGAGCTTGAGGACCCCGCATTGATTGATCGACCCTCCCTTGAAGCAATTACTAGCCCGACGGTCTGTTGGAACTGCCGACAACCGGGACATCGGTTCTATGCATGTCCAGCGGAGGCAACGCTTTTCTGCTACCGCTGCGGGAAGGCCGACACATACGCACCTGATTGTGCAAATTGCAAAGGGCGAAAAAACTTGCCACCGAGTGCCGCGACCACCCGTCGGCACTCCTAGACCCCGGACGAACCAATCCAGACCCCATCACTAGTCAGGGCCCAGCTTCCAACATGACTCCAATTCTGCTGACTCGCACCGCTAACCACAATTCTCCCGAAGTTCCACAACCGACGCCGTCCTTCGCCGATGCCAACGCGCAAGGGAATAATAGCGAGGCGAAAGTTCCTTGGCATGTAAAACCTTTTCATGTCAGGCTGCGGAATTACTTGGCTACTCGACAGCGCATCTTCCATGAGGAATTGGCCACAAATGTCCCACCGCGAAGCAAGCGAGCCACGCGTCGGATGCGGAGCTTCTGGAGAAAAGTCAGGCAGTCGAGAAAAGTGTTGAAGGACATATACTTAGACGAATTATTGAGGGAGGATGTCCGGCCATATGCGTCAGTACACCTCCTGCAAAAACGAGTATCAGGCTTAGTCGATACGGGAGCCAGTGTGAATTGCATCTCTGCCGAGTTTGCAGGGGAGGTACTGGCAAAGCACGCGGACCAAATCCGTCATTTCACCTCCTGGTTAAGCACGGCGGACGGAACTCGTCACTCTGTAGTGGGAAAAATTATGACGGATGTCACCTTTAAAGGGGTAACTAAACCTATGGAATTTTTCATTATACCTCAGTTAACCCAGAATCTCTACCTAGGAGTGGATTTCGTTCGAAAATTTAACTTGGCCCCGGCACTATTTTCCGGTTCGACCCTGGAGTCCGTCACCACCGTTCCTGACCAATCTCAACCCACTAACTTACTACGGCATACACTGGATGTAACTCAGCAACTGCGTCTCGACTCGGCTATATCGGCTTTTCCCTCGCACGAGAAGGAAGGTCTCGGGCGGACTGCCCTGGTGTTCCACACTATAGATGTGGGGGATGCTAAACCCATAAAACAGAGACATTTCGCCATATCTCCGGCGAAGGAAAAATCGTTATATGCCGAAGTGGATCGAATGCTAGCATTAGGCGTAATCGAAGAATCACAGAGCGCGTGGGCATCCCCAGTCACCTTAGTTGTCAAGCCGAACAAGGTCCGGTTATGCTTAGATGCCAGACGCTTGAACGCCGTCACAGTCAAGGACGCATATCCTCTACCGTTGATCGAAGGCATTTTGAGTCGATTGCCTAAAGCCCATTTCATCACGAGCTTAGACCTCAAGGACGCCTTCTGGCAAATTCCTTTAGACCCCGGTTCAAAGGAGAAAACAGCCTTCACAGTCCCAGGTCGGCCCCTATATCAATTCGTGACCATGCCATTCGGATTGTGTAATGCCCCCCAAACGATGACGTGCCTTATGGATAAGGTGATACCACCTCATTTGCGGCACCAAGTTTTCGTTTACTTGGACGATCTGCTGCTTATAACCGAGACCTTTGACGAACACATCGACCTGCTTCAGGAGGTGGCTCTACACATCCGGAGGGCAAGATTAACCATCAACATACGGAAGAGCCAGTTCGTGATGACGGAGGTGAAGTATTTAGGTCACATCATTGGGCATGGGCATATCAAGACCGATCCGGAAAAGACTCAAGCGATTGACGTTTTTCCACTACCCAAGACCACCAAACAGTTACGCCGATTCTTAGGCTTATGCGGATGGTACCAGCGTTTTGTACGTGACTATGCCACCATTACCACTCCTTTGACCGACATGCTGCGTAAGGGACGTGAATTCGTCTGGGAAGAGCCCAGCTTGCGAGCCTTTGAAGAGCTAAAGAAGAGTCTGACTACAGCCCCCGTACTGCACAGCCCGGACTTTGACAAACCGTTCTCAATCCATTGTGACGCGAGTCAACATGGGGTGGGAGCAGTCTTAGTCCAGGTTGCACAAGACGGCGAGGAGAGACCTATAGCCTTCATGTCTCACAAGCTGAACCCAGCCCAGCGAAATTACACGGTCTCCGAGCAGGAATGTCTAGCTGCGGTGTTGGCAGTGAAACGCTTCCGAGCCTATGTGGAGGGACACACCTTTGAAATCGTTACGGATCACGCTTCTCTGAAATGGCTAATGAGCCAGACTGATCTCAACGGCAGATTGGCCAGGTGGGCACTGAAACTACAGGCATTTGACTTCACAATTCGCCACCGAAAAGGAAGCCAGCATGTAGTCCCCGACACCCTATCCAGAATGTTCGCCCCTGAAGGAGCCGAGTTGGTCCAAGAGGACGACAGCCCCCAATTGATCGATCTGGGAGCTGTCGTGGTCCTGGACCAGCTCTCCAAATTCCCTATCATAGAACCACTACGTAACATGCACACTGGACCAATAATCAGCTTTTTGGAGAACCGAGTCTTTCACATGTTTGGAGTTCCGGAGAAACTTGTCTCCGACAATGGGGTTCAGTTTTCCTCCAGCAAGTTCCGAGACCTAATGTCCAAATACGGCATCATCCACCAACGAACTGCCGTCTATTCACCACAAGCCAACGCATCCGAACGACTGAATCGTACGCTCATAACGGCCATTCGCGCCTATGTCCACCCGAATCAGAGGGACTGGGATCGCAAATTGTCCGCCATCACTAGTGCGCTGCGCTCGTCGTACCACGCCACGACCGGCATTTCGCCGTATTTTGCAGTGTTCGGCCAGTACATGATCGGTCATGGGAGCGCTTACCGGCTATTGCGGCAACTGAAATCGCTAGAGGACCCAATCGTGGTTCTAGAACCGCACGAAAAGCTCCAACTTCTGCGAGATCAACTGCGGGAGAAGATTGAAGAAAGTAGACGGATGGGAGAGGAGCGGTACAACTTGCGATCTCATCCTTCTGGCTTTAAGGCCGGCGACGAAATATATCGTCGAAACTTCCGACAGAGCGATGCCACCCGCCATTACAATGCCAAACTAGACAAGAAATTCGTGAAGTGTCGAGTCATACAAGTCATAAGCCCCACCCGATACCTCATCGCGGACATGACTGGTAAGACCCTGGGAATTTACCACGCAAAAGACCTTAGACGATGAAGTGCAACTAATTCCCACGAGAAACCTTGGCTTATCCCAAATCTCTGCCTAGACGAAGGCCTCCGAATAACACCTGACTTCCTACTATATAGTCACTGTCGAGTCTTCACGAACATGGTTTTAGCCTATCCTTCGAAACCGATCTTCGACCCGCCACGTCCCTAACCAAGACCTTTTACAAAGGAGACGGGATCGTAATTACTTCGATTTTGGGGGGGGGAATGTGTAATGTGACGCCTACGCCCAGGAATCGAAGTGATTCCGATCCCGAACCCTTGTAACCTGCCAGATGGATATATCCTCGAAGTGCCAGCGGACTTCATCTGTTGTGCGGATATCGTTGTGCAGAAAATATTTTTTTTTCTGTCCAAATATTTAGATCCGTGGATATAAATATTCGAAATATAGAATTAATCCAACCCCGGCACATTTCGAGACATAGCCATCTGGAAATGCCCCTCCACCGTGGCCATCGAGAAAACTATGCCACTGGCGACATCTGGAGAAGCACATTTCCGCCATATGAAGTGCCATTCCACGCACAGATGTTTTGTCCGAGGTGACAACCGAAATTTTTGACAGCCACATGTCGGCTTAGTTTTTCGTGGCTGTCGTCTTCGAATATGTCCAGTGTCGCGGAATATCGGAAGAACCAGAGATAGCAGCTGCTAATTGTTGGGTGCGGCAGAGTCCGGATTTCGCTCTCGTTTGTGCCGAAAATATCTATAGAAAGGTAAGTCTGCTAACGGATATTTCCCGAGTTCCGTCTCTAACCTCATTCTTGATAGAAAATCGCAAGAATCCGGAACGAAAATTGTTGCGTTCGTATGATAATTTTGGTTTCAGCTGGTTGCACGAAAGTTTTCACATCTGCAAACAATTTTCTTGAATGGTCAGATGTCTTTTTGAAAAGTGACAATTGTGACAATGAACTGACTCGGTATTGTGATCCACTAGAGCTTTGCTGCTATTATTGCGAAGCTATGCAGCGGCTGATCACCTCATCAAATTTAACGTTGCGTGAACTGCGGACTAAGTGGAAACATACCTTCGATAAAACATTCAGTCGGTATCAAAGAAGAAGTTCCAGAAGAGGAATTGTTGGCGCGTTTGAAAAACGGGCAAGTTCAGGTGACTGAAATATTGTGATTGAGCGTAATCCATTCGGAGACCCGCGACCGAAATCCTCTCCGAACTAGCTGGCCGACAAGCAGTCACCGCGTGAATGGATTACGGTGCACGGATTGGTTGACCTGTTGGTACCATCCGTTGGCACTACTCAGACTTAACGTCTAGAACCGATGAGAGGTCGGTTCCGCGTTCGAGCTGAAGGTAGAAAAATCATTACATACACATCTTAAAACATTAAATTTACACTAAGTTTATATTTTCAATGTTGTTGAAAACATTGGAATAAACTTCAAGACACCAAAAAAACTGATATGAACTTATGATAAACAGAAACACTTTAAAATTAATGTTTATTTATATTATACGATGTTCTATAAGAAAACAACAGCATAACTTAAAATATTATTTGCTTAATTATCCTCACTTAATATCTTTTGCTTCTTTAAACTATTTATGCTACGAAATGTACACTGAACAAAAAAAGTACGTAAATACAATTAAAAAGTTCATAGTATGTATGAAAAATTCATTGTTTTACAATCAATAAACATGTTCACTGTCGCTATGAATAGCCATTCATAAAAAAATCGAATATAAATTTTTAATGAACGAATCATTGGCGGTATGAATGCAGTCCATAAGATCAATGAATTCAGTAAGTAAAATCAATTGACTTGGTCATGAAATTTATAATAGTAGTCCATAAGAGCAGTGACTATTGAGCATTAAATAAATGTACTTGTTCATAACATCAATGAACTCGATGACTAGAATCAATGAACATAGTTCACAGAATAAAAGAATGTAATTCATAAAATCAACAAATTCTATTCGTAAACTCAATAAACTTGCTTCATAAAATCAATGAACGTTGTTGAAAAAATCAGCGAGCGTCGTTCATAAAACCAATAAACCCAGTTCTTAAAAGGAATGATGCTATTTCATAAATGAAATGAACGAAGCTCGTGAAATTAACACATGCATTATGACAAAGGAACATTCTGAATTATAGTATGAGTATTTTTATTGTAATGGTATTTAGTTATTTTCCGTAACTAAACATTTATATACAGATTATTTCAGCATAAAACTAACATAATTAAAACTAATTTTTACACATAGCATTACTTTGGCTTAAATAGGAAACCTTACGAAAGACAAAATCTATAATCTAGCAAAGAAATTAAATCCTTCTGAAAATGAGACACAAAATTTTCCAGTAGATTCGTGGTTAGCGGAAAATTCGCACTACTTCTGTTTTTTCTTAGGTTCGTTCATAAGTATATTTACATTGCAGAATTTTTCCTTAGACTGCTATAAAATGCTATAAAAATATATTTGAATGAAGTTCCAAAGCGTAGCGGATGCTTTCGGGTATTCTAGATTGAACAAATAATAAATTTTGAAGCATATATCCACTGCACGTAGGAGACTTTTGAACGGAATTTTTATGTCATCAAAGTAAACATACATGTCCTTAATTGCTTTTAAACTAGCAAATATTGTGATGATAAAAGCTTGGATATTTTCTAGCCTACTTTTCTTAAATCTAAGCAAATCTTCCAGTTCTGCGAATGATTTGCAGGTAATTATAAAAGATTCTTGCAAATCTGATATAGTGAATCGTTTTACAATATTTTTCCCTGTGTTGTTTTTGCTGACGACTCGTTGTCAAGGTACTAAGAAGCCGTGTAGAGCCCATAACAAAATTGCATCGTGCTTATCTATAATTAATATAGAATTAATAAATTTATTGATTGATTTTATAGGGGGTATAACGCTTACATTCATCCAAATTAGATTCCTTTAAAAAATCTACTTCAAAACGGATCTGTTTGCAGTTGAGAGTCCCTTCCGTGCAAAGAAATTCCAGCAGGCCTTTGCGAATGCTCCCCCACCCTTCGACTATCGATGATGGCGTTTTAAATTTAAAGTTGACGTCAAAATCAATCTAATGAAAAAATACAAGCAAAAAATATAGGCGAATGGGAATTAATATTTTACCAGTCGAAAGCCTTTTGGCTGTTTATTGGCCATTTTGGCCATTTTGTATAAATTGCATCCGATGATGATGACTCTTCGATGTCTTTTACATGAGATTTGACGCACACCTTCCAAAAATGGTCGAACTTTTCAATTGAAAGTTTATCATGCGTAAGAGATCTTTTTACAACTTAAGCGTCATCTTCTGGCATTAAGAGATATATAAGTTAAGATGGAGTGAAGCTTTTTTTCTTGCATTGTTATTTTTACCAATGGTTTCCTGTCGATCGCTGGATTCACAGTATGTACTTTGCTTCCCAAACTTTTTAAGAGACGTTCCTGAAGACTTTATATTAGAAAATTTGTTCTATATCCTGCCTCTCTTTGAAATCCGATAGTAGCCCCATTTGAATTGAAGTTTTATTTCATTTGTTTATTTTAATTCAAATAGAAATAAATATGAATATATTACCAGTGTCTCAGAAGGAAATTGTTCCAACGGTAGGAAGTGCCCAACGAAAGACTCATGTCATTATCAAAGAAGTGATAAGCAATCGTGTTAATTAAATTAGCTTGATGCTCTTCCTTGAATTCGTTATGCTCGTTATAATACTCCAAGTCTGTTGGCCTTTTCTACTTCCATTTAAAACATCACCCAAAGTAAAGGTTCTACCTTGTGGAGACTCCGAACCCAAAAAACATGGATATGGTGATAAACGAGGAGTAGAAGTTTGAGAGGCAGGTGACGACTCGCTTGGATGCAAAGTACCACATCGATAGGATATAAGTTGCCTTAACGCGTCATAATTTGGGAATGGGCATCCAATGCTCTCCATCCATTGTTCGATCCTAATTTCAAAGAAAATTTGAGTCCCCATATCAAACTTTTTCAGTAACCTCACGGTGTGATGAAAGTTGATGACTTTTAGCACGTCAATTGTTATGCATTCCGCTGCAAATAATGAAAGTAAGTATTAATTATTATATTTTCCTGCTTATTCATTATGTTTAATAAATTTTTAACCCTCAAAATGCGGGTATAGTTTCTCCATTTTCCATTCTTTGGGCAATTCCTGCACAGGGTTTGGTTGGTTTTAGGCATAGAGTTGATTAATTTCACCTTGTACTGAACTTCTTGAAGTGCTACAGGGATTTTTTTCTTGATCTAAGTAAAATATATGCACGTTTCGAAACGCTGATCCATCAGGACTTTGTTCCATAGTTGGTAGCAGTTCGACGCCGTTCTCAATGTAAATGATGTTCGCAGTAGCCATTTCTATGTGTTATTTATGTGTACAATTTCAATACAAAATTTCATATACAAATTACTTCTTATAATGACAATATGTCGGATAAAATTGTTGCTTCAAAACCCAGTCATAACAAAATAATAATTATGAAAAATAAAAACTAAGGTAAATATTATTAGAAATACGAGGAATAATATTCTTTTACTCGCACCATTTGCTTTCCACTTGCAGTGTTCACAATATTTACTGGTGAACCTATTATTTCTTCAAAGTGCAATAAATCAAATGCATCCATAATAGAAGTATCTACAACATGGGCTGAATAGTGAGGATTAAATTGAACGCTTTCCACTCTTTGGCAGAATAAATATGGAGTATTTATATATGATTTATATATGTATAATTATAAATATATGTAAATGTATATATATATATATATATATATATATATATATATATACATGTATATATATATATATATATACATATATATATATATGAATATATATATATATATATATATATATATATATATATATACATATGAATATATATATATATATATATATATATATATATATATATATATATATATATATATATATATATATAGATATATATATATATATATACTAACGGACCCGGCGAACTTCGTTTCGCCTAGAAGTCGAATGTCAAATCATCGTCAATAGTCACAAAACCGACCAAGAGAGAGTCGGAGAGTTCTGAACAAAATTTCGTCATTCAAGTACATATAATTGTCAAGAGTGCTGCTACCTAGAGACATCGTTTTATTTTTCCTGTAAAGTTTACGTAAACGTCTATCATGTCAAATTATTTCAGATAGTTTACCCGGCGAACTTCGTACCGCCTTGACCTAGCTTTGATGCACTACTTTATTTTGTATAGCTGACCTATTTTATGTATGAGTAGCTATTCAATTTGAACTGGAATCTATAATATTCTCCATATAAAAATGAATCCTTATTTCCCTGGTCTCGCCATAGCTGAGGACTTTACTAATTTTTATTAAATAAAAAAACAACATATATATTTTCATAATAGTGTTTATTCCATAGGGTTCAATTTCACTCATATTTTTACAAATCGCTATTGAACAACTTTACATTTTGAAATTAAAAATGAGCTCAACACCACGCGCGCTCTAGAAAGGAATTAATAGCCTCTATACCCTTCACCTGCTTCTTTCTATTCTAATGCTTTTTGATAAACTATATTTTTAGTTTTATGTTCTGGCGCGGTAAATAAATAATGTTGATGGTTTTCCGACACGGGAACAGGCGACATATAATTGGCCATGTGAAAAACATGGATTTTCTAGGTTGATGCCACATACACTTAGCGACTGCCCTTGCGATTTATTTATTGACATTGCAAATGCAAGCCGCACTGGAAACTGTAAACTTTTAAAGCTGAATGGCATGTCGTTCGGTATCATAGGGATGCGTGGGATTAAAACATCTTCGCCTTTGTACTTCCCTTTCAAAATTGTGGCTTCGATGACGTTGTTCAATAATTTCTTCACCGCAAGCCGGGTGCCATTACACAGACGTGGCTGGTTTATGTTACGTGACATAATAATTACTGATCCGATTTTAATTGCAGATTATGAGGTGGTAAGCCGGGCAATTCCAGCGAATTTAAAAATTCTGTTGGATAATTGACAACTTCATCTTCATTAGTAATTGAATCAACTGATTTGTAATTCTTCAATTCGCCAGCTATTTTCTCTTGAATCTGAAAATTCATTTCATTCACATCAACATTTTTTGCTGCCAATATAACACGTTCGCTTAACCAAACGTGATTTACGTAATTTTGAGCAATGTTTGGGAAAACCATCTCCATGAGTTCTGTCTTTGATTCACAAAAGTTACAAAAATTGGTAGGGAATGTAATGTATCCAGATGATGTATCAACAGCAATAATACCATTACCAATATCGAGCAGTTGTTGGGAAAACACTTCTCCAGACTGGTCTTCCTGCAATTCGACTCTCATGTTTATACTCAATTTAAGTGTTTTAATGTATTTCCATAAAATGGACGACTTCAAACATGCATTCAGTTCATCAGCAGGCGTTGAGCGTTGAACAACTGGCAATATTTGTCGAAAATCACCTGCCAATAGTATCATTGCACCACCAAACCTTTTTTTGTTATTCCGTAAATCTTGCATCGAGCGTTCTAATGCCTCCAAAGATTTTTTGTGTGCCATCGTACATTCATCCCAAATGATCAATCTGGTTTGCTGCAGCACTTTGCCCATCGCAGAATTCCTCGAAAGGTTGCAAGTTGGAGTCTCATTAATTTGAAGGTTCAACGGCAGCTTGAGAGCTGAATGAGCTGTTCGACCGCCTTCCAACAACGTAGGTGCAATACCTGATGAAGCTAGGGCTAGTGCAATTCCATTTTGCGATCGAATCGTTGCCAAAATCAATGATAACAAAAAAGTTTTACCAGTTCCACCGGGAGCATCTAAAAAATAAAATCCGCCAGATCCATCGTTCACTACTTTCATGAGCGTATCGTAGGCATATTTTTGTTGTTGATTTAAAAGGGGAACTGTTCTATCAACCATTTCTCGTAATGTTTCGGAATCGTATTGGGCTTCGCGTCTCAATTCTTGATCAAATGAGTCGTGCATTGGGCGACTGGGTGCTATCATTCCTATTTGTGTTAATACTTTGTTGGTAAGCATCAAGCACATGTCCTCAATTAAAATTAATGCTTCATTGTGAATTTCTTCGTTCATTTGCAAATCTGCATTCGATGTTCGAAGACGCATCAGATGCAATATATTTTCTGCCATATGATCTTTGTATTTATGCCATAAATCAGTCGGTGTTGATGGGAAGCATGTAGACAAAATTATAGAAAATAATGTTCGTGTTTGTTTAGCATTTGACGAAATCACAGCATCTTTGAGAGTGTGGTCCCAATGAGTGTCATTCTCTAACAATCCCAAATGTTGACAGGCTTCTCTGTATGTGCCACACAATACACCATTAACAGTTCGCAGATGTTGGAATGATGTTGGACCACGAACATTGACTAACAGTAAACGCAAATAAAAACACTCGTCTTGACTGGGATGCACTGCATAAAGACGGCCTAGTGCGTCGGTGGAAAATACCCGTGGGTAACCTGGAACTGGCTGTCCTCGTTTTCGTCGTTCAAATTTTTTTGATGATTGATTCCAGGTATAATATCTTGGCATTTCGGAGTAAAGTAACGTTCTGGCGAAATCATCATTCTGGCACATTTCAAAGAAGCTGGTTAATGTTGTCGATGGTGGCCTGTCAACTCGTTGTAATACGTTTGCATCTGTAAAATACACCCGTTGACCATTTTCCAAATGTACGGCCAAGTGAACAACAGTAGGGTGTCGTTCATGTATAGGAAACGAAAATATACGCCACATGCCTTCGTTACTACTAACATAGCGGCCCATTTGATATTGAGTGACTTCATCATTTGAAATTTCTGCAGCAACTCCGAAGACAGCCATGTCACTACCTTTGTTCACATACTTGCAAATGTATTTAATAGATTTTACGGAATGGCAAAATTCGACGTTTATGTGTGCTTTATATGCCTTGCAGAGTAATGGCGAAAACGGAACAACCCAACGATTATCAACTTCAATGTCTTGTCGATTTACTTTGACTATTGTTGTCTTTCCATTGTCATCAATGGATCGGCGGCGATAAAGTGGATATCCATCATTCCCAGTAATAGTTTCTGCTACTTATTGTTTTGGGTAGCGTTTTGAACATTTTCCTTCAACCATACACGGAGAAATGGGATTTAATATTCCACATGGACCATGTATCATATTTTTTGTAATAACCTCATGTAACAGTGGGTCTTCATTATTATCGGGAATTTCTACTGATATCACATTATCAATTTCATTTGGTCTTATCCTCTCAACTAACCAAATGAGGATATGTGCATGTGGCAATCCGCGTTTTTGCCACTCAACTGAGTACATCCAACAGCGCGTCTCGCCGAACACGCGATGCTTAACAATGAAATCCATGAGTGATTTTAATTTCATTTTGAACACCCTTGCAGTGATATCGTGGCGATCAATAGGTGATTGTCTAGTACAGCGGTTCTCAATCTTTTTTGGTGACGGAACCCTTTTGGATAGCTAAATACTTGATGGAACCCTACAATAAAACAATGGTTTTTAAGTGTATTTTTTATTAATAAGCATAATTAGAGTACCATGTAACAGTTACTTATTACTTACTTACATAACAAGTATAATAATAAATATAACATTGAAAAAGAAAAAAAATCTAACTAATGGGATGTATGAAACTGTTTTTTATTTTTCATCAATTGGTTGATATCAGGTTTCATAGAGGACAGTTGAAGTCTCATATCAGGTTCGGCGTCCAGTCTATTGCGGTATTTTGTTTTCGTGGCTGCATAGGTTGAGAATCCTGTTTCGCACAAATATGTTGTTGGAAACGGGAGAAGAAAATTCAAAGCCATTTTGGCAAGCATTGGATATTCATTTCGGATTCTGCACCAAAAATCGTTAAGAGGCGTCGTTTTGAACAGTGACTCCATACTTGTGTCAGATGACATTTCTAAAAGAGATTCATATATCTCGTTTGACATACTTTCGGGCTTTTGTAAGTTGGGTAAAAAAGGATTATGAATCCATGAATTCAGTTTCATTTTTGTATTCTGTTCTTCAGGAAAATACTTCTCAAAAGATGCGCGCATCGAAGTGAGATATTGGACCAATTCTTCAAATACATTATCTTGAAATATTTCTGAGTTGTTATCGCCAACAAACTCACTGAGTGACGTAAAGCTTTCTATTTCTCTATTTCCAACGCAAATAATCCAAAAATCTAATTTTCTTTTGAAGGCAGTCATTTTGTTACAGGCCTGGAACACTGTTGTCTGTTTACCTTGCAATGATAAATTTAATTCGTTCAGTTTCTGAAAGATATCCGCCATAAAAGACAGTCGGAACAACCAAATTTTATCATACAAACGGTCTTTCAAATTAAAAGAAGTATCTGAAAGAAACATTTGTAACTCGGCTCTAAGTTCAAATAGCCTTGTTAAAGTTTTACTCCGAGACAGCCATCGCACTTCTGTATGGAGCAGCAGTGTTTTATGTGTGCTGCCATAATCTTCACACAATAATGAGAACAATCGGGATTGTAGTGGTCGTGATTTGATAAAATTAATTATTTTTACCGCTTCATCCATAACTAATTTTAGATTGGACGGCATTTGCTTCATCGCAAGTGCTTGTCTATGCAGGATAGAATGGCTGGAACTACAATTAGGCGCTTTATTTTTTATTCGTGACACTACTCCTGCTGTTTTACCCGTCATCGCCTTGGCCCCATCTGTACAAATGTCAATGCAATCGTTCCAACTGAGATTATTTTCCTCAAAAAATATATTTATTTTATTAAAAATTTCCTCTCCGGTAGTGTTTGTGGGTAGAGGTGAACACATAAGCATGTCTTCTTCAAAAGAACTTTCACATGGATATCTCACGATAACCAGCAAGATAGCCAGACCAGCGACATCAGTCGACTCATCCATTTGCAAGACGAATTGTGTTTTTTGTAGACGTGTAACTAGTTCTTGTTTGACGTAGCTTGCTAGATCATGAATTCGCCGTGAAACAGTATCGTTAGATAGCGGCACAGTAGAAAGATGCTTTGCAGATTTTTCATCGAGCATGCATTTTGTTATGTCTAATACACATGGTTTTATTAAATTCTCAGCGATAGTGTGCGCTTCTCCTGCTTGTGCAATGCGATAGCTAACTAAATATGATGCCTCCGTGGCCTTTTCATTGATAGTTTGGGTTACATGCATCATTGTTTTTTGACTTTCCAATAACTGTTCTTTTTTACGTACAAAAAATTCTTTATTCTTGTCTTTAGACTCGGGGTGTACAGTTTCTAAATGTCGGCGCAACTTGGCAGGTGCCATGAAACTATTAGGAAGCAGTTTACTACATAACATGCAGAGAGGTGAGCCTTTGGAATCAACAAATCCAAAACTGATATATGATTCATCATACTTCCTTTTTTTCGCCTTTGAAACCGTGGAACTTGACGTCGTTGCATCATCGTCTGGATCGGTAATTGCTGTATACTCCACGCGGACTGCTTTTGAACATTCGGCTTCGTTGGAAGATGTTGTTGCGACACGTTTAACGCCTTTAAGCCAACGTTCCATTCTTTCAGGATGGTGAAGTTAAAATAATGCACGGTCGTTACTGCGTAGAAGAGTTTAGCACTTTAGTCCAAAGAAGAAATGTACAAAACTGATACAATCAGAAAACAGCAGTAGAACAATACACAATTTTTTTCTAGCAGGTAGGTACTTATCGCTCCGAATGCTAATCGTCGACTGACTAGTGTCAAGGCTTGATCATCGCTTTTATAGTCCTAGCCTCAATCTCGAACATTCTCAAAAATACTCGAGTCGGCGTCTTTGATAAATAAAAAGCCGATATAAAAATAGAAATTCAAAAAATGTGGTGCAAGCAATCTCGACCAGAGAGAGGTGTTTTGATTTTTTTTTCTAACTTCTTGCGGAACCCCGACAGGGGTATCGCGGAACCCTAGGGTTCCGCGGAACACACTTAGAGTATGGCTGGTCTAGTAACTAATTCTTGTTGAATTTCTGTCCACTTTGGATTGCATGTGAACGTGATAAACAAATCTGGTGTGCCATAATGTCGTACATAGGACATCGCATCTTGCGCATATTCATGCATATGTCGCGGACTTCCGACGTATGTTACTGGGAGAATAGTTGTTCTGCCAACCCGAAGATGAATGTATTCCTCGGAACGGAGTTTTGCCTGGTTCAACCTGATAAATGTTAATCGTTCAGTTTCAACTTTCACATACATATCCACAGCATATTGGTGAAATAGACGCCGACACTTTAAGATGTGATTGTCCTCATTTTGCCGAACCATCAGTCTATATGAATAATAATTCATTGAACTAACTTTTTTGTTCGTTTCAGCACCTGTAAACAATTTTTTGTGTTAATAATATAAATTTTAAGTTAGTAAAAATATATTTTAATGTAGTAAACATATATTGTTTATTTACCTGTAACTGGATTTATCATCTTAATTGAAAAATGATAGCCGTCTTCACCTTGCCAAAATAGGATAGGATATTGAAAGGCATCATATGATCGATGTGTTTCAGACACACGCTGAAGTTGATCGTTCCGCCGATGTAAAACAATGTCTCGGTTTTCTAAATTTTCTCCTACGACGACAATAGCCACTTCATCAATTGTTGGCGCATTAAAACGTCCAGCATGTTGTCCTGCAGGCGTCTTATCGGCTCTGATGACAATTTTATGATTATCTGATGGCGTGCGGTCTAATGCAGTTGTGAATAATGCAACTAATTCATTGTGTTGATGGAAAAATGTTTGAAGTTGTTCCACAATGGATCTTTTCACTGAGTTGTTGTGTGCGCAACGCTGATCGACTTCTCTTGCTGAATTGCCCATAAAATATATTTGCAAAAATTTATAGTCTTCATCAGGCACTGGCTATAAGGAACCTGTTCTATGATATATTTGACCCTGAATCTGCAAGGATATAAATATGTATGTATTTAGGTAATTGTATAGCAAATTGTTTGTACCACCATGTGGCTCGCAAAATACTGCCACAATAATTTACATCATTTCAAATTAAAACTACTTTAAACCTCGACATTGAACAGCAGCCTTCCATGGCAGCTTTAGGTAGTAGGCTTTATCAAGTATTGGAACACTTTGCTCATGCCATTATGAAATACAACATGTTATAAAATGTTGCTGATTAACTCATTGGGTTATAGACTATTATTATGTATTTGACTTATTGTTTACAAAATATACACGTCTACACAACACTGGCTCAACCTATTTTGCACCAGCTACATGGTTGTATATAACTTAATAAAATTGTTTGCCATTATACTTACCTTGAAAGTAGGTAAAAAATTGTCTCGAATAACTTTTGTCGCGCCAAATGACGTCATTTGAAAGCAATTATTGTATTGCTGGATATGAGTCAAAAAATGATTAGAATCTGGCCCGTTTCCGGAAACCAATGAATGTAGTGGCTCTGGTGGTGGTACCAATGGCGTCAATTTGACTTTGCCGCTGGCGCAACACAATCCAGTGGCTTCATTTTTGAATTTCAATGCATTGCAATGTGGACACACAATATTCATTAGTCCAATAGCAACAATTTGCTCTGAACTGTAATCAATTGCCACATTATAACTGAATGCAGCTCTGTGGGGATTAAAAACAACATTTCTATGTTGATTTCGATTCCGTTGAAGTTCATTTCGCGCTTCGCGTTGCTCATCAGTTTGATTTGCTCTTATATTTCTTTGACTTGCCGTATTTCGAGTTCTGCGGCCTAAGTTTGTACGTCTGGTTGGTGGCATTGTTAAAAACGAAAATCCAACTGAAATTAAAAAGATCTCATATATTTTCTATATAACCATGTAAAATTGTAATATTGTGTAGTCACCAAAAGTTACCAAAAATCGATATGAAGTGAAGTGAACTTACCGTGATTAACAAACACTTATTAGCAAACAAAAAACTTCTTAGTCTTTAAACAAAACGAACTTTATCAAAAACATAATAAAATTATTATTAACGCGGTTATGGATGTGTTGTCACAGATTACCACAGATTCTTTTGTTTTAAATTGAATGACGTTGACATTTGTTAGCGCGGTTATCGATGTGGTGTCACAGATTACCACAGATTTTTCGTTTTAAATTGAATGACGTTGACATTCGTTACGCGCGTTTTTTAAAATATGCAAAATTAAATGTATATTTTTCAATCTTTCTGAGAGATTTTCTTAATATTTGTTTCCGTAAGAACCTTGTACAGAGTATCAGAAAACTACAAAAAAAAAATAAGCCAAATCAGTCAAGCCGTTTTCATGTTATGTCGTGACAACGGAAAACGGGTTTCATTTTTATGTACATAGATATATGTATATATATATATATATATATATATATATATATATATATATATATATATATACATACATGTATATATATATATATATATATATATATATATATATATATATATATATATATGAATATATATATATATATATATATATATATATATATATATATATATATATATATATATATATATATATATATTCATATATATATATATATATATATATATATATATATATATATGAATATATATATATATATATATATATATATATACGAGTATATATATATATATATATATATATATATGTATATATGAATATATATAGATATGTATATATATATATATATATATATATATATATATATATATACATATATATATATATATATATATATATATATATATATATATATATATATATATATATATATATATATATATATGAATATATATGTATATGTGGTGGGAAATCTCCTGTTCGTTATGATTTTCCTGCCATGTACATTGGTCTATGCACAGTACATTTTAGGTAAACGTCCTATCTCTGCTTTACTATGTGTGTAGTTGAATTCCCTAGAAATTTTTTTTCCCCTGGGTATACTCAAGAATGGCCACTTTCTATTTTGAAGTGTTATGTGAAGGAAAACGATTCGTTTTTGTTGTTTGTATAATTTCCATTGCGGAAGTTCGACGAAGATTTGTGGTAGAACTTCAGCAGATGATGGCAGTAAGCCTATCATCAAATGATGTTATTGTCACAAGTCATTCTGTTGACATCTGTACCTATCTCCCTGCGGACACGAATATAAAAAAAACCGTCTTGATTGACCCAGTGCAAAAGCACGCGGAAAGAGATACCCAATTAATTAAAGAGCTTGGTCTTACCTTGAAGTATGCAAGTGAGTACTTTTAAAAGTTATAAACGGAATCCAATTTATGTTTAATATTCTGCTGTTATATTAAGTGAATACACATATGCATACAAATCATATAAGGTCATTAATTATGAGTTTTGGTTTTCAAACGTAAACAAAGGCATAAAGCTGCATTCTATAGTAAAAGTTTTATTTTGAATCGAAAGAACAATCTATGACATTTGCTTTTTAAATATTATCTCGTTTGAATGATGGCCGTAAATGGTCCATTCTGAGGGTCCAATTTCAGACGACGCATTCCAGCATAGCGACTGGTATCTCGTGAATGACACGAGTAATGTTGACTTCCAAAGCCATTCCATTAGTGTGCGCATGCGCAAACTCACAGGACAAGCTCAAGCACCCACACTTAGTCCAATGTGTCAAAACAGTATTTGATTCAAATCGCGCACGATTGCTTCATCATCACAAAACTGAAATTATCACATTTCAAATGGGAAAGCATGTACTGCTTAATGGATATTAGTTGGAAGAAAGCGAGGCTAATACAACATGTTATGTGCAAAATTTGACAAAATTTCATCTATTTCAATACAAAACTTCACTCACTTGTGGAAACAAAACGGCGCGCTTGCGATCACTGCCATACAAGCGTGGAGTGATGATGAGTGGAAACAACAATTTGAAACAACAATTTTTTATTGGCGTAGTATGCATGGCAAGTCAAAAGTTACATTTCAGATTGATAGTTGTATTACTTAACAGCTAAGCTATATCTAAGTGTTTTTATTAAATTGTAATTACAAATGATTCTTATGTCTACTTTATTGTGAACAGTTATCAAGAGGAAAGCCAAAGAAAAACCTCTCGTTATGTGAATGAGTCCTTAAAGTCTAAATTATTTACAATGTAGAAGGAGGTTGGGGTATTTGGTGTTGGAATGAGGCGTTTGAGAGCCAATTGTATAAGCTGATGCCATTTCGATTGGTTGAGTAGGTAGGTAAGTAAGTCTTCAAGGTGTGAGGTTTTGAGCATTTGCGTCTGGCAGTAGAGGGAAACTAGTGGAAGTTGAGTGGTTCTGGTTTCGACCATGGCGACAGTGTATTCTATTGGAAAGTTGTTGTTAATAGGGGGAAAGAGTTGTATTCCTTTGATATCATTCGATATAAGGATAGTGGTGCCACCACCTTGAGTGCCGTTGGTTCTATCCGTTCAGAAAATAGAATAGTGGTTGAACGATGGTTTACGCTTTGGGGAAAGCTTTGTTTCGCAAAGGAAAACGATGTTGGGCTTCTGGGAGGTGAGAATTGAATTGAATTTATGTCTGCGAGCACGTTATAAGTGAGTTTATGTTTAGTTCAAGTATTTTAAGATCGATTATAATTTGATAAGAAAGAAAGTATGAATATTTGTTTTTTAATGGGGTTGTTTGCCGCTTGGAGTTTGGGGAAGAAATTGTTTAATTGGGCTGCAAGAGTTGAAATGCTTGTTTTGTACAGGTTCTGAACTTCTGTTTCAAGGGAACTTGTGGTTTTCGGGTGTGTAGCCATAGCATATGAAGTTTGTGTTGATGAGGTTGGTTTAGGATTTGGTGTTGTTGGGGAAGGTGAGGATTTTTTAGGTGGGTTTGCACGTTTCTCTGTGTAGGATTGGAAGGTGGTGCAATTGCGATAGTCCGCAGGATCATTTGACCCACAGTTGGCACACGGGATTTTCTTCGTTGGTTTTTTGGCAGTTGCTGGGCCCATGTGACAGGCTGCACTTAACACACCTGGAAAGTAGGTGGCAGTTAGTGGCTGCATGTCCAAAACGCTGACAATTTTTACATTGTACCGTGTTTTGGTTTTTAATAGTTTCAAAGGAAACTATGTTGTGCATGATCGCTTTGACATTTTTAAGGGTGGATAGTTGGAAGTTGGGTTCGAAGGTTATGAGCCATAAGTTGAGTTTGATATTGTTTTTTTTTTTTGGAGTAGGGAGTTCTGTAGGGTTTTATAGCTTTAATTTGTTGGATACCTTGGGATTGGAGGTCTGACATTATATCTTCAGCAGTATAGGAATGATGTAGGCCACGAATGGCCAACGTTTTGGTTTTCTCATCTGAAAAAGTAAATGTATAAAATTGGTTTTTTCAGCAGTTAGTGCTGATTTGGTGGCCACGAAGTCTTCCTTTGAATTCAGGAGGATTTG
This sequence comes from Odontomyia ornata, assembly GCA_963969285.1. Classification (NCBI taxonomy): domain Eukaryota; kingdom Metazoa; phylum Arthropoda; class Insecta; order Diptera; family Stratiomyidae; genus Odontomyia; species Odontomyia ornata. The sequence goes on along the minus strand of OZ017740.1, from coordinate 150,119,833 downwards.
TGTGTTGGTGGGGCTGGTCCTTTTTAAAAGGTAGTTGGCGGGTAGTTTATTTAGGATGTTATTTTGTATGCTGTTAATTTTTGTTTGGTCCTCATTCACTAATACAATAGGAGGGATTTTTCTTTGACTTACCTTAGTTATTTGGTTTGCTGGTTGCTATGTTGTTGTCTTCGTTAGTTGACTCGCTGTTTGCTTCGTTGTTGCCTGTGGGTCACGTGTTGATTGTGTTGTTTGATTTTGATTCGACATTTCGGGGTACATAACTCCATAATTGTTTGTTGCTGGTTGGTTCTTTGTTGCTTCGTGGGTTATTGTCGTCGTGGATGTTGTTTGTAGCCTTGCTATGTTTGCGCCTTGATGGGCCAGCAGAAACTGTACTTGTTTCTGTAGCCTTGTAATTTCCACTTTCAGGTTCTTCACCAGCGCTTTTAGCTCGCTGACGTTTGACATCTCATTTGCTCTCTCGCTTGCATTGGTGACTGTGCTGCTTGTTGATTCGCATTCAGATGCGCCTTCGCTTTCTTCGGATGAGTCACTCATCGTTGCATCGCTCATAATTACGACGCTTATGTTTGCTGTGCTCGTTGTCTCCTCGATCGATGTTGCTATATTTCGTTCTTCTTTTCGTCTCCGCCTGCGCCTATCTCTTTCTTCTAGATCGCTAGAGTCGGGAGTTTTGGTGCTTCGCTTGGTCTTGGGCATTTTGCTGCCACTTGCACCAATCGTTTTTGATCGTTCGAATCGCTGTCGTTCGCCTGGATTGATTTTGCTCTGCACTCAACGGATGTCCAATGCAGAATGATGATGCAATGAATGTTGATGTATGATGATGAGTGGAGTAGCCATCGCTAGGCTTAAAATCGTTTTCGAGATATTCACTATGCGCACACTTACCCACGTGTAGACTTGATTTGAATTTTTAATAATTTCACTTGCCGACAACTTTTCTGCGTTTGTAGTGATAAGGGCCAGAAGATTTTTGATTCGTTTAAATTTTATAGGTACCAGAGGAGAATATTATGTTATCAGTGGAGTGACAAATCGCAGCAGGGAAGCAACAAGCCATTTATTATTAGCTACGAAAAGTGAATGATATTGAATAAAATATACAAATTATAGTTTTTTGACATTTATTAATGAATTGAATTGTATCTAAATAAATTCTAAATGAATCAAAAAAATAAGCTTTGCTTACAAAACAAAATAATAGCACTAACTACTTATTCACCTATCAGTCTCTAAACAAATGTATCTAGTATAGTAATCTATCTAGTATCTAAACAAATAAATTTTCATAGCACAGTTTAAATGAAAGCTTTCATTTTGTTAAACGAAAAGAATCAACCGCATCGGCTGAACCAAATGTTTGTTACTTAAATACTAAACAATCAACAATTTACTTTTCAAATACATTAACCGGCTCTGAAAACTGGTAAAATACTCTGTTACCCTTCATAATCATATTTGGTGCGGGCAGTACTGTCGAGATCTCTTCCCATTCAACATCAGACACGTCATTCTCATATCTTTTAAAAAGAGTACCATGTTTATTGGATATCTTTAGAAAAGTTACCCTGATCCCTACTTCTTCTTCATCAGAGTCAGACGAACCTACGCCAGCATATCTATATTTTTTATTATTAATCTGGTATTTCACAAGTATGAAGTCAACATTCTTGGCATTCATAGCAGTATATTCATTATCTATAGTGTTTATCAGATTAGTAGATGTTTGTGGAATCATTTTGTCTTGAAAATCTTCCTCAGCGTCGGTGTATACTGCAGCAACATGCATTTTGGTTTTATCATATTGGGTGTGTTTAAAATCACCTAAAAGAAAGTGAGGACAATAGTTCTACAAAAGCAGCTAAGGCTCTTCATGTACAACGTATTGCTAAAAAAGTGTCCTCATACTTGATGCACTTTTAGAGTAGAATGGTAGATTATATTCAATCACCTTCTTTTGCAAATCAAGTTCCTCTTCCGGTATCTCCAAAATATGAATACCAGGGCAATATTTTTCTAATCCCTTAGCATATTCGTCTATAGTACCAATGTCAGTTCTTGATGCAACGATTTTGTCAGTGGTTCATTTGCATGTTCCCTCAATACCCTCTGGGGCTCCTTTACATGCTCAGCTTCGTGATAGTTCCAAGTAAAATCACAAATATTTTGATATGTTTCAGTTAATTTATGGCGTAAATAGAAACATATCTTTGTTACGGTACTGAGTTATAGGACCATCGCTTAAAAAATGAACATTTTGTACTGAACATGGAAGAAGCTCCACTACAGGTTTAAGATGACTCCAGACAAGGGCGTAGCTAGGATTTTATTTTGGGGGGTGCTGAAATAGGCAGGAAGGTTATAAGGATGTAATAGTTTCATGGGATAAAAAAGCGAACAAGGGACAAAATTACAACAAATGTCAATTTTACTATCGCTTAATTGCTTAGAACAGAAAACGTATTATGATATAATTAATTACATGTTCTATGATTAGTTAATTATTGATAGTTGTAGACTATAATTAGTTCCATAGATACTTGTGAAATGTAGATAGTTTTTATAGCACGAAAAACTACAAGAGAACAGCCCTCCTCGGCACATTCGCCATTACATCCAACACGTCTTCTGGCGAAACATTGATATTGCCGTAGTGAACCGACAAGAGTGCTAGATCAGTTAATCTGTCAGTGTTCATTCGATTTCTCAAATAGTTTTTTACTCGTTTCATTGTCGAAAACGACCGTTCGACTGTGCATGTTGATACTGGAAAACAAAACCATTTTGTCAAAACGAACAATTAATTATGACTTTAGGCTAGGCTTCTTAAAATTAATGTTTTAAGTAATGAGAGTTTGGTTCTTAGAAAAATTTATAATTAAAAACGAGCATAAGGTAAAGGTAAGTCAAAGTAAAAAAGCATAATAACTGAGAGAATAATAAAAAAAGAGTAGTAGTTAAAACTATGTTTAAATTCTGTAATTTTCCAAAAAAAAAATTAACTAAACAATTTAGTTAATATTTTTTGGGTAAATATTAAACTGTTTATTTAATGTTTTTTCGCGTAAATTTCAGAATTCTTTTACTAACTAAACTTACCTGGAAGTGTTGCCAAGATTTTAAGCAAATGGTGAATTTGCGGGAAAAATGTCTTGTCACAGTTATCCAGACATTCAGAAATACTTGGATATTTCTTCTTCGTCGCCATCTCTTCTTTTTCCCACTTCTTGCACCATATCAGGTACTCTGCTTTTACAACTACAGCATTTTCTTCGAAATAATGGGAAAGTTTGTCGACTTCATCAACATTTTTTCAGGATGCATGCTGAGGAAGCATAACTTTCAGTGCAGTTAACATATCATCCTGGCCGTTGCTGAATCTGCTTAAGTCATCTAACGATGGGACGAAAATATTTCTTCTGTAATATTCCTCAACACTACCGTAAGGGTGGTTTTCTCTATTAGTTTGTCTACCCACTAATCTAGGCAGATTCAATGCAGCGTCAAAATAGAGTTCATGCATCTTAGAAGCTGACTCAAACAACTTGTGAAACTCAGCATCAATGTCATCTCTTAATGCCTGCAGTATCTCAATTACAGAAGAAGCATGTCTGTATACTGAGCTTAAATCAACATCTGGACTCTGTACATACTTTGAAAGAGGCAAAGTAAAAGTGAACAATTTTTCGCACGTCAAGAGAGATACCACAAAGTAATTTTTCTCTATAGCAGCAAGAAGTCCACTTGCACGAGATGATATGGAACGGTCACACTCTGATAACTCGATCAAACTGGGGACAATGGCCCCATAAAGCTCAACAAACACATTAACTGCGTCATGTCTTTCAATGAACCTCGTTTGACAAACAAGGAGCAACCGGGTTTTTTTTGCTCTCTGGAACGTACTTTTTGATATTAGATTTGAGTAAGTCCCCTGCATACGCGTTATTTCTGAATAGGACACACAATGAACGCAGATTGCTTTTGGGTGCAGTTGTTTGATCTTAGCTTTTACGCCGTTGAACTGTCCACTCATAGTGCTAACGCCATCATAACCTTGACCAACCAATTTTTCCATTTCAAGACCTAGTTTTGTACATTTGTCTAAGATAACGGTTGTAACGCCTTCGGCAGTCATGTGAATTATAGGTGCAAAAGTAAGGAAATCTTCATGAAGTGTATTTTGTTCATCAACAAAACGTACAGATAAAGACAGCTGCTCTGTACCCGATACATCTAAAGTTTCGTCTGCTATAATTGTAAAGGCACCAGATGTGTTTGCTTTCTGTACAATTTTGTTTTGAATAATTTTTGAGGAAATGTCTAATATTTCATTTTGTATGGAAGGACTCACGTAGGTTGCGTTTTTTGGAGAGTTAAGTAGATGACTTTTCAATTTCTCGTCTCCACTATTTGCTCTAAATCTCAATAGAGCTCTAAATTTCCCATCCTTATGATGTGAATTTTCCAAGGAAACTGGACCGTTGATTTCAGGATCGTGTTCCTTGCCTCGTAAAGGAAGCTCATTTTCCCCACAAAAAATGACCGTTTCAATTATAGGTTTCAGGGCTTCTCTATTTTCTGCAACCTGTTTCTTTCTCTGCGTGTCAACTTGAGAAGCGATACTGTCAGCTTTCATTCTTATAACATTCAAAAAGTGTTCAGCAGAAGCAGCGCATTATTTGTGACAGTGAGCATCAGAGTGAGCTTTAAATTTTTCCAACGCATTTTGCCATTTTGTATATGGTGAGCGAACTAATGAGCCTATGCTTTCGTGACTCTTTTTTCCTACACTTTCGGAACAAAATGCTACACAATACTTACAAAAAGCTCCGTTTAACAATTTTGAATAAGACAGCCACGGGTATTTTACGAGCCAGTTATGTTGAAACTTTCGTTTTTGACCGCCTGCCATAGTAGTTGGAAAACTAAAATTTTCATTTGGTATGAATGCATCAAGCAATGCTTTACGCCTCAATTCATCCATATTTTTAACAGGAAATGAAGAAAAAACTAATTCTGAAATCTTACCAATGTCGTTTTCAGAATCCTCGCCATATTCTTGCACGTGTGGCTGTGAACTAGTGTTTTTGGTAGTCTCATTCTCGGTTTGAACTTGCACACAACTATCACCGTCACAGTCAGAGCTTTGATTTCCTTGTGTATTTGTTGAGGCAGAAGTCGAAGCTTCATTTTCAAGTGATACTTTTGTTTTTGTTTGTTTAAAAAAATAACTCGCAATTGTTTTCATTTTATTTAAGATATAACCGCACTATAGATACTCAGCAACAACAAACTAACAGCACTGTTACACGCACAGCACAGTGTAATACACACTGACACTACACAACGTGAGTTGTTGTTGGTCTAGACTACAAAACTGTAATGCAAGCGCAACAAATGTAATATGACGACTGACTGATATGTCACTGTGACTGTGAGTAGAGCCGCTGAACATTTCGTGTAGCGACGCGTCCGTACAGTCAGCCACAGAAGCGACGAGTACGTACAGTCAGCCACAGAAGAGCTCTAATTGTCCGTATGCGTGTTTGTCGTGCGCCAAATAACCTCTCTCAATAGTTCGGTAAACTAACCAGCAAAGCAGCAAAACTAAGGTATTTTAAGAAGGTATTTTTTTAGAATTTCGAGTAGAATTTCGGGGGGTGCTGAAGCCCTTTCAGCATCCCCCCTGGCTACGCCCTTGACCCCAGATTTCAGGTACATTACGGCTTAGATTTCCCGACATTGTTGCAAAACATTTTGTTTCCTCTCTCGGATATTAGACCAGAGTGTGTAAACTTATTTGCAAATGGAATGCTTGAATTTCTGCAGAATTCGTGTTGTAATTTTCGGAAAAGTCCATGTGGATCAAAGCATGTTGTTCACTTAGATTATGTTTTAGACTTTTAATGGTTTGATATTGGTGCACTATATTTGCTTCATGTGCAAGAAAAGTATTGAGGTTGTCTTCAAGTTTTATCACAACGTCTTTTAGATTTATTTTTGTATACTTTCGTACTTTGCGTTTCTTTTTTGTTTCAGTATCTAAAATTTCCTCTGTAATACATTATCATGAACAGCATTTCATAATAACATATACATCGCATTTTGCAGATAAGACATTCTCGCATAAGACATTTTTCATTGTATCGGTCGCAACATAGAAAATTTAGCATCCTCTGGTAGTTTGAAAAATCGATGACGTGTACCTGTTTTAGGGAGGCCAAAGTTAGCTCTTTGTTGGCATGAGTAATACGTAAATAAGTTTCTCTTTGGCGGATGTTTGAGGCTACAACCCAAAAAGGTCGTAGGCGGCAAAACATTGCGTAAGTTACCGATATATTGTTTTTGTTTATGAATTTGGTGTCTAAATTTTTCATTGTGTCCTGTAACAATCCATTTTGTTTTTTGCTTTTATCTTTTGTCGTGCTATTTTTTTTTACCTGGGCATAATCGACTATTGCAATCTTCTTCAAAAAACTCAGCGACTATTTCCTCAAACTTCGAATACGTTTTGTCGTGTCATATCTAACAAACTTTTATTCGCAGTAGCTGGTTTTCCTGTAGGTTTCATATTAATTTGGTCCAACACTTAATACGTCTTCACTATTTTTTCAGTTAATACCTTTTTAAACAACTTCTTTTCATTATCATTCGTTGTCAAATCCATATTTTCTTTGAGTTGACTTAGGATCACTTCACTTCACTTCACTTTCTCTTTACTTTTATTCTGTAAAAGATCGGCCACTTTTGTGTTTAAAGTCATTTTCTGTTTTTTGATGGGCCTTAATAATAATAATCTTTATTGATATTTTGTTATACAATTCTAGAAGACAAGCCCTAAATAGGTAAATTGTTCGCACCATGAGATTTCTGTTCCTAAAAAGTTAAGACATCTATCTGGCAGGTTTCTAGGACTCCTTTTCTATGTAAAGTACATTGCCTTAGTTTTATCAATGTTGATTTTTATTTTTTACCTATGAAAATATTGAAAAATATTTTCAAGCATACCTTCCAAGTTCAGTATGATATCTGAAGGGTCTAACGAAATTGTGTAAAAACAGGTGTCATCTGCATACGTGGCAATTTGGCAGTTGTTTTACACTGGCATGTCTGATGTGAATATAATAAACAGCGTTGGACTAAGACATGATCCTTGAGGAACTCCAGCTGGAATGTTGCGAACATTTGAACAAGACTCACGAATCTTCACACAAAATATTCTGTCGCTAAGAAATGACCGGATCAAATTTGTTAAATAAGGAGGAAATTCAAACTTAGTTAGTTTATAGAGAAGTCCTCGGTGCCACACTGTGTCGAAAGCCTTTTCTATGTCTAGAGAAATCATCCCTACCGAGAACTTTTGCCTCAGAGCTCTTTTAATGTCTTTCCATACACGAACGAGTTGCAAGTCGGTTGAGTACCACCTTCGAAAGCCAAATTGGAAGTTCGGGAAGATATCATGATTTTCTATAAAATTGGTTAATCATTTCAAGATCAACCTTTCGAAGAGCTTACCCAGAGCCGGCAATAGTCTATAATTAGAAAGAATATGTGGGTCTCTACCAGACTTACGCAGCGGAAGAACGACTGCATGCTTCCATGCAACTGGGAAGTAAAAGTTCTCGAAACAAGCGTTGAAAATATGACAAAGGGCTACAGTTACCTACTTTTTGAGGGAGATTTTATAAAACAATGTTCGGTAAACGATCAATACCAGGAGCTTTTCTTGTTTTTGGACTTTGGAGAATTTTGATTATTTATCTAGGCTTAACTTTGTCGGTAATGCGAACAGCTGTCGGTGTTTGCACTGGAAACTATACTGAAACTACCGAAAACTCAAACAAACCAGAAAAAACACTTTTAAAACTTTACATATCAAATTTTATTTTAAAAAAGGAAGTTAAAGTAATAGTCGCGTGATAAATTTACTTATTGAAAACAATTCAAAATTCATTAAACTTAATTTTCGAGAGCGATCATTCTTTCGTGTTCAAAATTCAAAATGCAACTCACACTAAGTATTTAAATTGCAGAAAGTACCGAAATTTTCAAACAATGAAATCAATTTGAACAAAGGATTTCGGTAATTTTCTTTTAACAAAATGAGTTGTCCCTATCTAACTATTTACCATAATTGTCATTATGAAGGTTACGATATTCTAATGCTTTAAATCTACTATTCTGAATTGTAATCTCTTAATGACATTTACTTTGACATTTTCACTTTAAATGTTATAATTTTTATTCTTTTTATACAAAATGTTTACTCACCCAATGAACCCACCTACTTTTCGCATAAGGGAACAGGATCAGTATTGGATATTGTTCTAAGTGATGGCAGCACAACGCTATCAGATATCCGTGTCCTTCAAGCACTTTCATCTCCGCACTTGCCAGTGATTTTTGAAGTGCAGTCAAATTATAAAATTCAGAACGAGACTAAACATGTATTTTCCTATAAACAGGCTAATTGATCACATTTTAGGGAGAAACTAAACAACAGAATAACTTTGAGTTCGCATTATTTTGACTCCATTAATTCAGTGGATAAAATATATAACGAAATACAGCGCATAAATGAAATCATTTGGAAGGCAGTAGAAAGTAGCGTTTCTGAAAAGAAACCAGCGTTCAACTATTTGCAGCTCGATGCTGAAACGTTAAAGCTAATACAAATGCGGAATTCCCTAAGACGACAATGGCAGCGAGCACGAGACAAAGTCACGAAAACTGGGGTTAACAGCCTTACATCCGCCATTCGCTTGAGAATAACGATGCTATGGAATAGCAACTAGAATGCAACACTAAATGCACTCGAATATATAATTCTCAAGCATTATGAAAACTTAATAGGAGATTTAAAGGCACTCCAAATGGTATCCCTTATCCGCTTAAAGATACAAATGGTTATCAGACCTTTTCCCACAAGGGAACTTCTTCGACTTCTTCTTTTCCCATGAGGGAAAAGCAGAACTTCTTGCGGACATCTTCGCTCGCCACCATAATATTACCATGGGTGTATCCAGTGGCATTACAGATATAATGGTAAATGCATCTACCGAAGCACTTCCGATGCCGACTGTTCCTCGCCAGTCAGCTCCTGAATCGTGGATTTCTATTTTGTCTGCTATCAACATCTGAAATGAAAAGAAAAAAACACAAAGAATCGTTGCTATAAGTCAACTCAATGAAGTCACTTATCTGACCACAGCTGGAATCACGAATTCCTGTCACTTTTCGTGGATATTTTGTATCTTGTTTTAGTCAGAACTTTACTTACCAATAGATCATGGAGAATCCTACCTGCTTCATTAAAGCGTACGCAGCGCCAATCTGGATGCAATGCATTCAGATCACCACAGAGCAGATATCGTTCATTAGTCATGGCAAACCTTTTTATTTCCCTTTTGAATTGCGACAGCTTTTCATTATTAAGTTTAGTCCCTGGAAAGTAGCCCACAAATAGTTTGACTTTAACATCTTCCATTAAAACTCCAATATTTTCAATAAATGATGAGTCGCAAGATGGTAACACGTGATGTTTTAAGGTTTTTTTAATGGCAATGGGGACTCCTCCACCATTTTTGTCAATTCTTTCCTTCCGATGGATTGCATAAAGATGATGTGAAAGCTTATCGCGCGTTCATAACCATGTCTCAGTTATTACACTGAGACAAAAAACAACGTAAAATTATATAAAACAACTTCAAATCAAACATTTTTCTTTATCATTTGGCTTCAAATTAGCTAATTTTCAAATCAAAAGCTAAATAAAACTCGTTTTTAATATTAAAAAAATATTGATTTGATTGAAATAATGTTCATTATTAAATTAGAAATCGTTTAGCTTTTAAATATAGTACACTAACCATTGAATCATATATTGCTAAGATTTGGCTTTAATATTTTTCATCTTTAATTTAACCTAAATAAATATTCAAATCGAATCATTTTGGAATTCAATCAAACAACAATTTGATTATTTTATAATAGATTTATTTATGAATATTAAAAATATTGTATGTAGGTACATCTATATATTATGCTTAAATTGAGCTGAAAAATCTTAGATATAAACACTATGCAATATAGACTGCATAGTTACTATGAGATACATACAAACATGGATTTATATATTCTTCATAACATTTTAGAAATATTTATTTCCAACATACGTTTTTCCATTATTTATCAGATACAGATGTAGAGGAGGACTTGTAAATAATGTTATGTTTTTACGGATGGTTTGATTACTTTTTCCTCCAACTTCATATGCTTGAAAATGTATGTTGAATCCATTAATATTTATTTGATTGCATCAAATAAATAAGCTATCATTTTCATACAAAAGTCCGTTTATTTTAAAAAGCTCAAAATTACTAGTCACGGAACTCAGATAATAATTCGTTTTGTACTTAATTCCTCTATATATGACGTTATTTTTGGATTCTACATTACTTTCATAACATTCAGAGTCAAAGCCATTTTTGTATTTGCTTAAAAAATATGCGAATGTAAATGCTGATTTAATTGATAAAGAATGGGGTGCGTTTAACCTTGATGTAATTGTACGAAGATAAGCTTTCCCCTCTTTATGCTTTGCTTCGAAGCGCATAGCCCAAATATGTTTTAATGGACCACATTTCCTTATTGCTGTAGCATAATGCACTAAAAAATGGTGCTTTGGTTTTAACGTCGGTCCATACAACTGAACGTATATGATGTTCAGAGGTTAGTGTGCTCAAAAGTTTTAGCTCATTTTCAAATAAGAATGGTCGAAACAAAAAATCAATTATTTCTAATAGTTTAGTCAATAAGTTCCAATGTTTTTTATTCCTTTCAATTAAATCGCCAATCATAGAGGCAAAAAATGAATAAAGCACAAAATTTCGCTGGCCGTCATTTTTAAGTTAAATGATTTCAATCTACTTATATCTAATGGTAATGACGTATTGCCTATTTCAGTTTCTCCATATTGAAAAAAATGTTTTCTATTATTTAAAACTTCTAGTGAAATAGTCTTTTCATTGATAAGTCCCAATAATATATTGCATACATCATATATGCACACTCCTTCTAAAACATCATGCATCAAATCAAAGTAGAAATTGTCAATAACATGAAAACTTTTCAAACTATTAAAAACATAATCGCTTTTAATTCCCGTTTCTAAAGAATTCGGGAGCAAAACATCTCTTTCATACTTCTCTTTTGTTCTAAGAGAGATAACTTTCACTGAAATATCAGTTTTCGTATCGTCTTTTGTTCTTGTGCAAACTCTGCAATAACTTTTTGAATTAAATGAATGTACAAAACCAAGAATTCCATTGAGCCCTAAATTGTCTCCCGCTAATAATCCCAAAACAAAATGCACTTTTAGACTACGATTCGGTAAATTAATATCAATTCCCGTTTCTAAATTTCTCAGTTCTTCAATTAAGTGATGAAAAGAGATGTTGTTCCCGCACATCTTTAAATTGCTCGATAAAATGAATGAAGCAGGAAATATGAAATCTAGTTTTGCAAGTCAATGTTGAGGCAGAGTTGGAAATGAATAGTAACACGCACATATTGAAGATGTATAACTCCAAAGAGCATTATTAATTTGATAGTCATCAAAATATAAATTGAATGGTATTACTATATTGAAACCAAATTTTTGTTTTTTCAATTTGAAAATGTCACCATTAATAAAGTTGCTAATATTATCTTGTCTTAAATATTCTTCCTGATTTTGAGTGTGATATCTAAAACATCTGGCAGTTCAAAAAAGGATTGAAATTGAAACTGAAGCGACATAATGTTAATATAAATACGTTTTGTTGTTAGGGTGGGATTTCCATTTACAACTTTCTCAGATATTTCATTTCGGATCAGACGTTTTTTGGGTTCATCATATAATTTTAATTCTTTTAAAACATTGAGCATCTTATGTTCGGATTTTATTTCTTCAAATAGGTTAATGCAAAAATTCAAAACGCAAGAGATTTCATTAAGAAGTTTGTCTTGGACTTTTCCTAATGTTATCACTTTTATCGAGCTACCTATTGCCGATGATAAGTCAGTAATCATTCCTTGAATTTCCAAAATCTCTTTTCTTGGCATAAATGATCTAGCATGAATTTTAAGTGAGAGGTTACTTACTGTTTTTCGAAATTCATTTATGATATCTTCTATGACATAGTCATTATTCATTGTAGTCAAATCTGGTGGATCGGAAACAGTACGATTAGATTCCACCTTTTTCTTTTTTTCTTTGGTTGATGCGAATGTGTTTAAAGTAATTGAATCAAAGTTTCCAGTCTTTGCACATCTATGTACATTTTGCAAATGAGCACGAACACTTTTATAGTTCGAAAACAACTGATTGCAATATTTATCTTGTTTACATTTTAATTTACATCCTTGAGAAACCAGATGATCATGTTTTAAGTGTTGTATAAGGACTTCAGCACTTGAGTATGCTTTGAAGCATTTAAAGCAAATATATTCATGTCTTAAATTTAGATTATTAATGCAACTTGATCAATTCTTAGTAATAAGTATATCTAACTTTAGCTTGAAAAGAAGATTTGTAAGCAACTTTTAATACAAATATAGAAATTCATGTCTTAAATTAAGATTATTAATACAGTTTGATTAATTCTTAACAAAAAGTATAATTTCAATTTTAAAATAAGATTTATAAGTAATTTCAATTACTTGAAAATTGGTAGGTAATTCATTTACAAAAACGATTGACTGAATTAGCTCCTCTATAACGATGACTTTGAAAGTTTTCATAAAGGTAAAATGTAACTTAAATTCAATTCATTTTTTGCATAATATAATAGCATATAATGAGATATTACTATCAATTATTTAAATCTTTGTTCATTGCATTCAGCAGAGAAGTTAAATTTGGGGATTTCAAATCATATTCGGTGGTAATCTTATAAAAATATTTTTGGATAAATATCCATGAAGCTTGACAGCTTATAAGATATTGAAGACAAAGGACTTGAAATATTTTAAAACAACAATCAAGACTTTCAATAAACGAATCAAACTTGTATAAAGTCTTATCAAAATAAATGTAAAAATGATCAATAGAACATTCATCCGACCCAATTACTATTATAAAAGGTTGAATGGTATGTCCAATATTATAATATTTATTTATTAGTTCGTTGATCTTCTCATTATAGTTGTTTATTGATACTAGTCTTATTATGAAGCTTTCTTGGGCATCAAGAATCGTGATTTTCCTTTTATTGTGCCCATTTTTAGGTCTTTGTAAAAGTTTTTTTTACAAAGACCTTCTAGTTTCGCGACCCGTCTGTCCGTCTGTCCGTCCGTCTGTCCGTGCGTCACAGCTGATTTCCTCAGAAACTATAGAAGCTAGAATGCTCAAACTTTGTGAAAAGGTCAAAAGTAATGGTCTCTTAAAAGTTATGGCCTTAACAAAAATTTAAAAAATGTTTAAGGGGGTCCCCCCTAATAACGAATTGGCCCTTAACAATTTTTTTTCATCAAAGGTAGTCAAGTGGGGTATCAAATGAAAGGTCTTAATTAGAACTCTTAGAATCTGAAATAAAAAAATCATTTTATGAAGTAGGGGGTCCAGGGGAAGGCAAAATGTACCCAAAATTTGTGTCCCCCCCCTCGCGATTGGACACCTTTCAGCCGAAAAATCTGAAAATTATCACGAACGTGGACCTTTATGAGTACAAGGGCAACAAATACCTTAGAAATCGAAATTCGCTCAACTTTGTTAAAAATAGTATGATTTGTAGATTTTACATTTTTGCCCATAAAATCAAAACGGTACCTTTAAACTTCTTGAAACTTTTCGACTATGTAGACTGACATAAGGTATATATGTTCACAAAATTTAATTGAGATCGAATCATAATCAAGTGAGTTATAGCCATTTCAATTATATGGAATTACACCAACAATAACACGTGTTTATGGTTGATATAGGGTTTTCCAATAAGAGGTGTTATTTTGATATTAAAAGAAAAATGCCATTTTTAACACAACTGATCGAATGTTTATTTCATTATAAAGAAGAAGATATGCCGTTAATAGCAATAACTAACATTGAGCAAATAACCACTACGACACGCTTACAGGACCATATCCTCTTCATGAAATTTTCCATAACCAAATCGCAAAGTGGTTGCCCTATGTCCTCGATAGCCTCACGAATTTCATCTTTGAGATCTTGAATCGATGCTGAGCTATTGGCGTAGGCCTTCTCTATCACGTGGCTGCTCCAAAGGAAGAAGTCACAAAGTGTTAAATCACAAGATCTATTCAAAATAACACTTCTTATTGGAAAACCCTATATATATTCAAAATTGACTTAGGCACTTTTATTTTCTTTCAATTTTCATGAAAATTTAAGGAATAGTGTTTAACTTGAACATGTTCAATCGTCCGAGCATTCAGAAAAATCATATAAGCTAGATTAAAATGGCGGCTGCACTGTGCTTATGAAAGAAACTGTGCATCTTTTGTATAAATTTGAACGATTTCATATCTAAGTATTGGATGAATAATTCAAGTTATCGATTCACACCATTAGAAAACTTGCTTCTAATCCTAGGATTTTTACAAAAGACTGTCTGGTAGGAGCACTCTCCTGCTTACTCAACTTGTTATCCTTAAATCTTGCGTCACAAGGAAGCACTGAATTCAATAACTTTGCCAAAATGTAATCCTCGGAATCTGCAATATGTTTAACATTGACTTTAAAGACCAAAAACTGTTGGATATCATTTTACCTTTACCCAGTTGAGTTTTCATCAACGTGAATAGTTTTTTGCAGTTTTCATTCCTAATACTGATTTCGTAGTAGTCTTTTATTTTCTGCTTAAATATATCCCACTTGCTGAAGTGGGATATATTTAAGCAGAAAATAAAAGACTACTACGACTTCTGTCAGGGTACATCAAGCCAAAATCAATATTTATCTGAAGAAAAATATGTGAAGTTTCAGAAAATTCTTTTTTAAATGTAGAAAGATTCATGTGTATAAATCAAATACTCACAAGTTCAGTTGCCCTACAATCGCTTAATTTCGGC
Organism: Odontomyia ornata; assembly: GCA_963969285.1. Classification (NCBI taxonomy): domain Eukaryota; kingdom Metazoa; phylum Arthropoda; class Insecta; order Diptera; family Stratiomyidae; genus Odontomyia; species Odontomyia ornata. Next base: position 150,104,752 of record OZ017740.1, on the reverse strand, counting down.
CAAGACTTTAAAAACTCGATGTTAGTCAGCATTTGCAGATCACGTTGACGCAATAAAAGAGTTTTTTCCCATTTATCACGCACTGCAGGCCAATCAGAGCAATCTCGACTCAAGGCAGTTTTCAAAGCCCAGGCAATTGATTCGTCCATTTCTGGAACTTGTGATTGTGACTGTTGATTTTCTGCTGGCTCTTCGACACTGCCACATTCGCGTCTGATCCGCTTAGTACGAGAGTTCGCATACTTTGAGTACAACTTTCCACGGGGATTTTGTTTTCCTTTTCGGGGAATGTAGTCCTGTTATGAATCAATTAAAATTATAATTGAAATACAAATTTCCAAAAGACCTTATTAAAAATAAATAATTTACCTGTACGTCCTTTTCATTCGGAAAAACTGATACGATTTCTTGTAAAATGACTGGAAAATCAGCAGGTTTAATCTGTATATCCGAACAATTTGCTTCTACAACAATGATTTGAATAATTTTATCCCTGTGGCTATTTTCTAATGTGTTTGTACTATATAGCGCTTTATAAGGCTGCTGCTAATGGAACTTTTAAGAAGCAGTGCTGACAAGTTCTGCAAAAGGAAATTTGAATGGAATCAGCTTATAAACAAGTTGAGTAAGCAGGAGAGTGCTCCTACCAGCAGGTCTTTGTAACCATCCTAAGGTTAGAAACAAGTTTTCCAATGGCGTGAATCGATAACTTGAATTATCCAATACTTGGATACGAAATCGTTCAAATTTATACAAAAGATGCACAGTTTCTTTCATAAGCACAGTGCAGCCGCCATTTTAATCTAGCTTAAATGATTTTTCTGAATGCTTGGCCCATTGCACATGTTCAAGTTAAACACTATTCCTTAAATTTTCATGAAAATTGAAAGAAAATAAAAGTGCCTAAGTCAATTTTAAATATATATAGGGTTTTCCAATAAGAGGTGTTATTTTGAATAGATCTTGTGATTTAACACCTTGCGACTTCTTCCTTTGGAGCCACGTGATAGAGAAAGCCTACGCCAATAGCTCAGCGTCGATTCAAGATCTCAAAGATGAGGCTATCGAGGACATAGGGCAACCACTTTGCGATTTAGTTATGGAAAATTTCATGAAGAGGATATGGTCCTGTAAGCGTGTCGTAGTGGTTATTTGCTCAATGTTAGTTATTGCTATTAACGGCATATCTTCTTCTTTATAATGAAATAAACATTCGATTAGTTGTATTAAAAATGGCATTTTTCTTTTAATATCAAAATAACACCTCTTATTGGAAAACCCTATATCAACCATAAACACGTGTTATTGTTGGTGTAATTCCATATAATTGAAATGGCTATAACTCACTTGATTATGATTCGATCTCAATTAAATTTTGTGAACATATAAACCTTATGTCAGTCTACATAGTTGAAAAATTTCAAGAAGTTTAAAGGTACCGTTTTGATTTTATGGGCAAAAATGTAAAATCTACAAATCACACTATTATTAACAAAGTTGAACGAATTTCGATTTCTAAGGTAATTGTTGTCTTTATGAGTAAAGACCTACGTTCGTGATAATTTGCAGATTTTTCGGCTGAAAGGTGTCCAATCGCGAGGGGGGGACACAAATTTTGGGTACATTTTGCCTTCCCCTGGTCCCCCTACTTCATAAAATGATTTTTTTATTTCAGATTATAAGAGACCTTTCATTTGATACCCCACTCGACTACCTTTGATTAAAAAAAATTGTTAAGGGCCAATTCGTTATTAGGGGGGACCCCCCTTAAAAATTTTTTAAATTGTTGTTAAGTCCTTAGCTTTTGAGAGACCATCACTTTTGGCCTTTTCACGAAGTTTGAGCATTCTAGCTTCTATAGTTTCTGGGGTAATCAGCTGTGACGCACGGACAGACGGACAGACGGAGAGACAGGTCGCGAAACTAGTAGGTCTTTGTAAAAAACTTTTTTACAAAGACTTAAAAAAAGGCTCTTATCTGCACCCGCAATCACTGAAATAGAAATTGTTAACAAAAATTTTACTCACCAATTTACTACTGCCGCCAATAGAACTAGACGTAGGTGTTGTATCTCGGGAGCTGCGTGAGGTTTCCTGCCAATAATTCACTTTGGAACTGACTGAGATTGTATCGTCATCAATTCCGTACTAAAATTATATATTTTTGTAGATCAGTAATAAAATTCATAAAAAAATTCATCCCTACCTTTTCTTTTTTCCAAAAAAAGAGTTTTTCTCGAAACTCTGCTCTTAAGCCGATTTCTTCAATTGCTGCTGCAAAGTCTTCTTTGTCAAGATATTGCAGTGATCGAAATGTAATTTTCTTTTCTGGAATTGAATACACTCAGTTTATTCCTCGCACTTTTAACACAAAACATTATTCATCGGCACCCGGGAAAAATTTATCACATCTCGATATTCGAACGATTTTCGACAAATATTTAAAAATGTTGCACATTGTCAAATGTTGACCTCATAGTTCTACTAATCATAATTAAGTCATTCTGGTAATGAGAATTACGCGAACTTTTCTTCCCAGGTAACGATGAAAAAAAAAATACTTATTCTAACCTTTAAATACACTGAAAAGACACAATAAACCGAACTTTTGCAGAACTTCACTTAAATTGCGGTCATCGTCACTACAATGGTCTAACAATTCGGGGATTCATATATTTATAACTTGTCCGTTTTCATCAATGATTTGCGATAAAACCTCATTAGTTGCGACGTTCATGCTGTTTATTTTTCCACAGTACTCACGAGTTTAGCGACAGAACGAAAATGAATGCACTTTTCTTTTGATGCGCATTAGGTTCAAATATGCGTGGTAATGGCTTAAAGTGAATTCAGTTTAAAACGGAACACGGCACTTTCAAATCACATTTGTTTTGAATTTGAAATAAAGTGGTGCCACTTTATTTTAAAACGAGGTGCGTATGTAGTTTGTTTGAATCGCGACCATTGTTAAAACAAAACAGTCAAACATTTGATTCAAACTGTTTTTTGATATCATTTTGTGCTTAAAGATATACAAGTTGAAATCAAAACTGTTTCCCTCTTATTTTAAAAGCGTCATATAAATTCAAAGGTTTTTTTTAGTTGAATTGAACAAATACTCAATAAAAATAAAGGACTACGTATTAAGTTTAGAAATTTTCAATTTAAATACGAGGGAATTAAATTTACTATATCATTTTCATCTGAGTGTACGAACACATCAATATTGTTTCTCGTGGCGAAATCACATGACTCTTTAATCTTAGTTTTAATACTTTGCGCGTTCCAATATAAAACTTTTAAATAATTAATTATAAACAAAATTAATCGCTAGTTTAACTATTACATTGTATTGCTCTACCTTTGTTTGGCATGCTGAAAGATTTGCTATAAGCTCTTGCGAAAGTTCCAACAAACTTTCTGCTGAAAAAAGTTCGCCACTTTGTGTATTGGACTTGAACGCTGCACTAAATGAAGGCAATGATGAAGTTGGTACGTTGACGTTGCTAGTACTAACAGTTTTGTCATTGTGTTTCTATACATAGTGGTGTCACGGTGCACACCAAATTAACTCCACATTGGGAGAACCTATGCTTTTGGCGGCGCAGCTGTCGCTGGTTAGTGTCTTAGATAGGAAAATTTCATCCTCGACAAACTTTTCAAGCTGATTAGAAAAGCAACTGAACGTATACAATATGTACATTGAGATGTGTGGTGGATATATTGATCAACATCTCTGTATAAATGCGATCGAATGAATAATGTATGGAACGGTGTGTGTTCGCTTTGTGGCTGGCGCTAGCGGCACGGCCACGATGTGCAGTGTGTGAAGATTGTTTCACTCTTTGCAATTGGAAATGAATGGATATTTATTTGCCTATCGATTGCGTAGCAGAAAAATTGAAATGCTTTCGATTTGGGCGCCCGTTCATTTATGTGGGTCATGTTTAATGAATAAATGAATTGATCGCACATAATTTTCTTGTGTAAAATATTTAAAGGATTATTTTGATTTGTTTGAAAGACTATAAGCAGTATTTAAATATAATAATAATTAGTTTTTTAAGAGCAATAAATACTTAAATAGTTTGTCGAGTGTTTATAAATTTCATTGAAGCAATTACCGTGGAATTGTAAATGGAGAAATTATTCGTTCATTTTTTCGTAGTATCCCTAGTGTCGATTTTTAATTAAATTTTTAATTCACATAAGTTTTTGTAAAGATAATGAGAAAGAATCAAATTCGATAACATTGTAAATATTATAAGCTTCTTTGATTTATTTCTGACGTAAAAATCATTCTTCCATGTTTTAATTTTTATTAATTGATTTTCAGTATGTATGTCCGTGTGTCGATGGTAACATACCGCCTCTTCAATTAACTGAAATGTGGTGTTTTCAATTTATTAAAATTCAGTACTGAAGGTATGTACTTCAACATTGCCTTCAAAATACATACGTACTGACAATTAATTATGATCAAAAAGGAGATTGTTTTTCAATCCAAAAATTAAATCATTATGAATTTACAAAAGGTTCCATGAATGGAAAAATATTTTTTCAGTATTTATTCTACTGTATAAACATTAGTAGATATAACAACTCAGATAAATTCAATCCAACCAGTACTTAGAATGCAGAAAATAATTTGCGAGCTTTTTGCAATTCAATGTTGCCGCAGCCGCTGAAGTTCTGGAGGATAGAGTTGGATTGAAAAAATATACAATAACATATACTTGATTGGGATTTTTTGTGTTTGACATATTTAAAGAAATATTTGGATCTGTTTGAAAGATAATAAACATGTAAAAAATATTAAATGTAATTGCAATGAACGATTGGGGTTATTAGGGCTTTGTAATTTTTATTGATTATTGAATAAAAACAAATACAAAGATTGTTTGTGGAGTGTATATTCTAAATTTCACTGTGGAGCATTCATTGAAGCAATTCATTATTTTGCGTTCACATTTACGTAAAATTACTAGCCTGGATTTTTAAATGAAATCCATAATTTGCATGATTTTTGGTATGAATAATGAAAAGTAAGATTTGGCTTCAATAATATTGAAAGAGTATTAAAATCGAATTTAGTATGCTTCTTTAGTTTCACTTTTGAAGTAAAAATCAAGCTTCCTTAGTTTGATTTGATTTGATTTATTTTTTACATATGTACGTATTTCGAAGATAAAAAACCGTCATTTCAAAACAAACTTCAACACTGCACTGAAGAACATATAAACATATATATATATATATATATATATATATATATATATATATATATATATATATATATATATATATATATACATATATATATATATACATATATATACATATATATATATATATATATATATATATATATATATACATATACATTCATATATATATATATATATATATATATATATATATATATATATATATATATATATATATATATATATATATATATATATATATGTGTGTGTGTGTGTGTGTGTGTGTGTGTGTATATATACAAATATATATATATATATATATATATATATATATATATATATATATATATATATTTTATTTACATATTCTTGCATACATATAAGTTTATATATATATATATATATATATATATATATATATATATATATATATATATATATATATATATATACATACATATACATCGTCCATTGAAGGGCTTTATACTAAGATTTATGTCAGCACTTTTTCCACACCACCTAGATGTAAAGTGCAAGGCGCGTTTTTTTTATGTGGTTTCCCTAGTAGGCCCAATCCACCTCACAGAACAGGTATTTAAAGTTTGCGATGTGTGCAATTTCTCAGATGAGCTGATCCAATTAAACGTTTTGAATTGAGCAGATTCTTGTAAAGCAAACAACATTAATCACAAAAGACTTAGCTAAAGAAAGAGACGTAGAGAAACTAACTCCCCAAAGCAAGCAGAACATTTGAAAGAATTGCAAAGGTCCTAGTGGAATAAGAAATAATAACCATTATATGTGAGCGCTTGAATGTATTGGTAATGATTTACCACTGAAAATCAGACAAACAGACGAACAGACGAACAGACAGGTCATGATTTCAATAGGATCTAGTAAGAAGCACAAAACCCTAAAAAGGCTTCACGTGAAGAAAACTGCAAATAATCTTATGAAAAGCTTATGAACGAAAAATACAGTTAGTTAAAACATTCCTAAAAATATGAGAAAACCAACTTCATAATACCTTGTAAACATAATGACTCGATTTCAAAACCACATAAACTTATGAAGGCGGTCATAACTCCGTGCAGGAAAAAAATACACCCTCTGTAATATTAAAATTAAAACGGGCCTAATACAGAATGTGAATTCAATAGGGAAGACTTAGTTTAGATTGGTATTTTGGATATCGTGACAGCCAATAGATTAAACTATTTCCAAACAGCTATTCAAGTCCTCTCAAAAACTTTACCCTATGGCTTTTATCAACCTTATCCAGAATTTTATTTACATGATGAACATGCAGGCGGATGAATGGTAATAAAATAAAACGCTGCCCTATATATTTATGATCACACTGCCACTGCCAATTGACTATTGTTGAAATTTCCCTGCAGAGTTTGCCCAGGACGTTATACTCGGACATGATTTGTCTGAATTTCTTTTCAAATTCTTCACGTACTGATTCAAGGAATACTTCAAAGGAAGGAGTAACTACAGTCAACCCTCCAAACAAACTATTAGTGCTGATTGCGAACTTCTTAAATTTTGTGATCATATCCCTGGGGTCATTGGGGGGCGTTTTATCAATCATAAATGTACTACAAGTATCGCATTTTAATTTTTTTTTTTGTAGCTTTCTAGCTAAGAACCCATAATAATGCAGTTTGGAACTTTCTTTTAATTTGCAAGTAGAATCTGATAATCTTTCAAAGTTATCAGGAGCATCTTCAATGAAGTGGACAACAACATATTCTTCATCAGCAGTCAGGCTACCTATTGAATATGCGTTGGAAGCAGATTGGTCATCGACATAAGTCTCAGAAGTTGGGAAAAAATCGAGCAAATTCTGTGATTGACAATCAGAATAGCTGCTAAAGTCCGAAAGGGAAACGTTTTGAACATTATTTGTTTCAGGTTGCGGTAAAGTCTAGAGGCTGAAGGGTTTCTTTCATATGACCCTTTAAATGTGCGCAGCATTGAAATCATATTCTCTATAGGGTCTTGGTTAATGTGGGATGTGATCAAGTACTGTTGACTACCCATTAAATCGTTCCACAGCATATCAATAGCGTTGATATTACGGATCAGCCCATCGAAGCAGTAAGGTCGGCTGAGTCGTCCCAAAGAAGTCCACTGTGATATCCAATGCTTGCTTTCTTTCAAACTGTCTAGCACATGTGGAGCCTCTTTAGAAATGGAACATCTATTAGAATTTTTTGAAAATTTTGACACGCTGTTTAAATTATCAAAAAGCTTATTTACCCTCAATAAAAATTCGGCAGTGCTGGATGCAGATTTCTCTTCTTCCTTATCAGCTTTAAAACATCCTAATTCGACGGCAGCTGAAATTGCTGCAGATACGGAATTGCAATATATTGCCTTCGTTAGCAAGTTTCTAACGGCGGAACCTGTGAAACCTTGAACCCCACGAGTATCCTCAATCTCGATGCTTTTCATTTAGCTGACGATTTCGAAAAGCTTGCGAAAAATGTTCAGGCGCTAGAATTTTTTGATTTTGGGTTGTTTAAAATTTTCTATAAATAAATATTCATGGTAATTATTATGGAAGATGTTTAGAAACGATAAATCTGTTTAAATTTCTGGAATTTCGGTACAACGTGTAGCTTCGTGGGAGTACATAGTCTTCACAAGCGCAGGATTGAGTTCGATCCCTGATCTTGACAAGCATTTTTTTTTCTTTTTTTTCGTGTTACTTATTGATTTTGTATCTATTCACCCTACATTTTTATGTTTTTGTAATTAACATAATCGAAGGTCATCAAAATAATAAAATGTAATAAACAATTAATGCAATCAAATGTATAAAAATACCTGATAAGGCTAAACATTTTTTGGAAGCGTCAATTTACTAACCATTTATTGGAGTTTGATAATTGCATAAAGTAGCTTTTGTTGACAATCATTTTGCATTCTATTGCGTGAAAGTGAAGAATTAAAGTCTTAATTAGAATTTAGAATTAGATTGCATTACTTACAACAGACATATTTATGCGTTCTTGCCTTTGCGAAAATTTCGTTAAATACTGACCATTGTTCATCGACACCAATTGCTAAAACGCATCATATCATTGTACAAATGTGATAAAGTTTGAAAAGAATTATAAACAATAAGAAAAACCTTCAAAAGTTTAACGGGATCTGGCCAAATCAATTTGCATTCAAACCGTTAACATTATTTTGTTACTCTGACTATCTCCTTTCATACCAATGCTCTCACTTATTATTTCGCTCTTAAGCATAATTTGAAATTAATTTGATTTTTCGTATGCTTCGTTATTATGCGCACAAAGACTCATCGACTTAATACCGAATGCTTTGAATTCCAGAAGTTGCTCAAGAATCTAGATATGTGGTAAATAAAGCATTCATTCGTCATTTGCTTCAATTGTAAACAACCGATAGATCTTTCTTTTCTTCTTGTTGTTAATTTCATGACATAAAGCAATAAAACATGTTACCAATTTTACTTCAATTGGATCTTGATCTTATAAATAATTTACCTTTAGGAATTACCGTACCTTTCCTCCAAAAATTCTACAAAAATACAATTAAGATAAATTCACTAACCATCTCGAGGCAGGACTTCCTTCTCTTAAGCAATGTAAATTAAAATTTTCTCACTAATTCATATGAAGTTTACAAAACTTTCAGTCATTGATATTACATTTCAGTCATTGATATTACAAGAACAATTTCTCATAACACCATTACTCGGATATAAAAAACTAATGCAAAGTGAAATATACTTCAATAATTATGCGCTTGTTTTTCAGAATTGACTAAGTATCCAATGCTTGCAACCCATTTGAGATATAATCGCTTGTAAGTTATGGTTGAAATTTTATAGAAGGTACATAAATAAAGCAACAATCGTAAACTATTACAAGAGTCCAAAAATCAGTTGCATCTTTAAACAAGATATATAAGAGCTTTCTTTAAAAAAATTAGTAACTACTAACGGCTAATCTGTACATCAAATTTCATAAAAAACATATTTTCTTCACATACGTTAGTAGAAGCAATATATAACATCACTGTGTATAGATACACAGTGATCAACATTCATTCATGTTAACATATTACCCTTTGAATGAAATCACAACATCCTAACCATCTCACTTTTCGCTTTTTATTTCCAACGTTGCAATAAGCAAAGATAACATGCATCTCTATCAAGCGAAATCATAGTCTAATAGCCAACAATGTATCGAAGCACGTCTCAGCGACGTGCATTCATCCGAGACACATTGGCTTAGAAAAACTTTCGATTGAAATCTCAAAATCGACATCTTAGCGCCATCTATCCTGCCAATTGGCGTGCACCGTGACACCACTATGTATAGAAACACAATGGTTTTGTATTTGATCTAGTCGCTGTCTTGGACGAACTTGATAAATTTGAAAAGTTACTTTCGAAATTGTCCATGCTATTGTAATTCACCACTGGGCTCTTGTCAGCGATTTTAGGCTTGGAAAGCTTTTGCTTAAGCTGTATATAATCCAAGCGGCTTTTGCGTTTGGGTGAATTAGCAAAGTGCTTTCCACCAGAATCGCTACATTTTATACTATCCCTTTCAGCATTAGTAAGTGTACAATCAGAAAAATTGTGTACACCACTACAGATCGTGCACTTCGTAGGCAAATGGCAGTGGGAGCTTTCATGCCCAAGGCGCAAGTAATTTCGGCATTGTGTTGGCCTATTCTTTTTATTGTTGTAGTAGCTCCAGCTTACTATTGTGTGCAATAATGTACGTATATTGCGAAGCTCGCTGAGTTTGGTACCACGTTGCATGTACAACAAATAATGCACACAACCTCGGTGCTGTGTTTTGGGACAGATTTTTTTCATATCCAGTGTGGTGTTGTTGTGTTCTGCCTTCAACGCTTTCTTAAGCTCCTCTAAGGGCAATCATGCAGCCCTGATAAAATAATTTTAAACGACCGCAAATCTGACCGTTGATAAGTGAAATAATTCAACTTTTTCGAATTCAAATATTGTTGAAGAATTTCATAACTTTCCAAATTGTCTAGGAAAAGCCTTCTTCAGATCGACATTAGTTTTATTGAATACGAACTAATTTTTCATTCTTTTAAAATCGCTTCGATTGTGTCGCGAGGCAAGTCTGGAAAAGTAATTGGTGGAATTCTCACCTTGAATTCAGTTTTGCTGGGTGGTGACGATTCGCTGTCGTTCTCATTGTCGATTTGTAGTTCAGCTAATGGTGCAAAGTGATTGGACGACTTCGTCGTCGCAGAACTTTTCGCCATTTTGAAGCTGTCCCTAAGGAGCATACTTATCTCCTTCCTTCGATATGCCACTCACTTTTTAAATTAGATGTTCGGAATCGTAAATAAAATATATTGTTAAAATTCACTGTAACTGTATAACTGTGTGTAACTAAAATTCACTGCGTTTCACTCGGAAATTCAACTGAGACTGTTGATGCGCTTTAACTTCTTTTGGTATTCATTTAAAGGATGGTCCAACCAAAACGAACGATGTTAATTGTAAATAAAACAAAAGCTTTTCAGAGAATTATGTTAGTATTTTTTATTATAATAAAAGTATCTATGACAATTATGTGTGAAGTAAAATGTTGCCCAAATGCTCGCCACGGCTACGGTGGCAGACTTCTATCCGATGGTCCGTATTTTCAATTGCTCTGAGACATAATTGAGGTTCAATGTCGTTAATGTGCTGAATTATCTCATCCTTTAGCTCTTGAATTGTTCTTGGCTTATTGAAGTATACTTTTTCTTTTAAATATCCCAAGAGAAAGAAGTCCAACGGTGTCAAATCACATGATCGTGGCGGCCAATTAACATCGCCACAACATGATATAACACGGCCATTGAACTTCTCGCGCAAAAGAGCCATTGTTTCGTTGGCTGTGTGGCAAGTGGCACCATCCTGTTGGAACCACATATCGTCCAGGTCAATAACCTCAATTTCTGGCCACAAGAAGTCTGTTATCATCTCGCATTAGTGAACAAATTAAGTTGTCAAATTAAGTTGGGCGAAAAACTTGACGTTAAGGCGTGACTCACAATTCACATCGTGCATTATGGTTGGACCACCTTATATAAAAGTAGAAGTAAGGAACAATAAAGACCAGTGTTCATAGTAACCTCAAAGAACGCATTTCATTAGAGCATTTCAGAAGGCTTGTGTTTCAAGCATTTCTATACTCCTTTCACAGTAGCGATAAGAGCACGAAGATTTTGGCTTCCACGACTTTGGCCAGGCATCAAGGCTCATCTGGTCAAATGCGTCAAGCGTCATTACAGAAGGAATTGTGGTTCCCCAGGTCTTTTCTATTGTGAACAAATCTATATATCGTCATTGGGTTAGAGATATACCTCAACCACCTTGTCGTCTGTCGATACGGCATAGCACTGTTTTCTTCGCCAAATTGTGCTTTTTTCTCCAATTTGGCACCGAATGGGGACAATAATTCGGCATAATAGAGCCATGTGACCGTTTTACCCTTCTCCAGGTAGTCGATACAAGTCACACCTTGTAAATCCAAGAAAACGGTGGCCATCACCTTCCCGGCCGATATGATAGTCTTCGCCAGCTTTGAAGCGCGTTTGCAGAGTGAAGTCCATTGTTTTGACTGCTCCTTTGTCTGTGGTGTGTACCAGTAGAGCCATGTTTTGTCGACGGTCACGAAACGAGCCAGGAACTACTTCGGATTGCGTTTAAATAGCGTCAAAACTGATCTGAAGTGGTCTCACGGTTGTGTTTGTTGTCCGGAGTGAGTAAACTTGGCACCCATCGCGCCGACAGCTTTCTCATGCCCAAAATTTCATGTAGGATATGACCCACACAGTCTTTTGAGATATCTAGTGTCTCAGTCATCTCGCGCACTTTCAATCTACGGGCTGCTAATACGAGCTCTTGGATTTTTGTCACCTTATCCTCTGTGGTAGCAGTTTTCAGGGCACCGGGGTGTGGCTCATCGCAAGCCGACGTACGATCACGTTCAAACTCCTTAAAGCAAGATTTTGTGGTTGTCATTGCTGGAGCGGAGTCAACGTACTCAGCATCAAAGCGCTCTTTGATTGCACTGCGCGATTTCGCTTCCAAAAGCAAGAATCGAATTACCGACCGAAATTGTTTCTCCATTTTTCTAAAATCCTTGGACACGCCCTCTTTCGCACGCGGTCAAAACAAACCTATGAGTCCAATTCGGCTAAAATTTCAATAGTAGCCATCTACGAGAATGTACTACGGTAGTAAATCTATGGTCCGCGTGGCTTAGTGGTTAGAGCATCAAGCCCGTAAGCTGAAAGTCTCTGGTGCAAGTTTCGTTGGCGTCAACGAGATTTCGTTCGAGTGGTTCGTTGGACGGACTATAAGCCTGTTCAGTTTATGATACGTGCTGGTTTTAAAATCAGAACGTATCACAGCTGGGTCGACGGAGACACGGCCAAAGTGTGATAATGATCATATCAGCTTGTAGAGTGCCAACACATTAGATCATGACAATGAGATACTGTAACTATCTCTAAGCGAAGGCCCGAAAGGGGTTGTAGGGCTACGAAGAAGAAGTAAATCTCTCTTCCGATAGTGGCGCCATCGGGCGGTGAGGCTAATTACTTATCGGACCGCTCTCGTATATAAAACTACTACCACACATTACTGTTGTTTTAGTTCCATGTAATTGAAATGGATACACCTCAGTCGATTATGATCGGATTTCAATAAAATTTTGTGGGCACAACGGTCGTTTGTCCTTCTACATAATTGTCAGACTTTTCAGGCCACCACCTCGATTTAATGAAGCAAAACGTAAAACTCACAATTCGTACTATTATAAGCAAAATTTAGTGAAATTTGATTTGTGATGTATCCGTTGCCCTTTTCCCACCGAATTTAATCTTTTGGGCTTATATCGTTTCTTAAAAAACTTGCTGTGGCACACGGACGGACGGATCGACAGGACGCGAAACTAGTAAGCCTGTAATATTCGTTAAGGCCCTAAAAGGGTCACTAATCTGGTATGACTGTAAAAAATGCTCAAATCCCAGCGAGCATCGAAAGTGATAAAATTTTTCAGCTAAATTCTAGTAAGCAGTTCGAGGAAAATAAGTATTAGCTGTGTAACGTTGGCTAAAATTTTGCTTGATATTAAATTTTTCAGCATTATGGCTGTAAAGTATGGAATCGTGAACGAAGCTACCGCTTTACAAACTGTTTATATAGCGACAAAAGGCTTTTCTTTTGCCGCTTGATTTTATTTTTAGAAGTTAAAAAATGATAGCCAGATTCAAAAATCTGTCTGTTTAAAGCAGTGATTTCTTTAATTTATAGGATAATTGGCAGTCAAATACAGTATCTGTCTGCTGAACTAATCGACTTTCGGTCCAATACCGAAACTCTGCGAGGTGGTCAGATGAAGTTAAACACTTGACGTTAACAAAGCAAATGACATGGTTTATTAATCGTCTATTCTTTTTATACATATTATTTACAACTTAAACTAATTTGTCAGCGATATTACTCGCTCCCACGGTTCAACATTTTCCATGAGCGAGAATATCGCTGACCATGCACAAGTGTATGTACATACATGTACTTTAGTCAGATCGCCAGCGACACGATCATGCTCCCACGATCTAACATCATTCATGGGAACATATCATATCGCTTGCGATGTACAATCATATGCATGCACGTCTTGAAGTTTTCAGATTTTAGGAAAGTAAAACGATCTTTGTTTTGACTTCAAGACGCGCATGCAAAGAAAATGATATTACGACAATTTAGGTTTAGAATTTAGATTTAGAATTTAGAAACGTAATGCGCGCTTTGTTTTGGCTGAAGAATTCACGACGTGCATAAAAATAGTTTTACATGGAAATATGATTTTAAATTTATGTTGTTTTTGAACATTCTCCCGGCGTTAAACGGCAGTTTAACCTGTTAGGCGCAAACTGAATGCTTCTGCTGGTATCGATCGGGGGGCTGGTGTTGGAGCAGTAATTGATGCTGGGGTTTCACGTCGACGGCAAAGATGAAACCAGGCTAAGTATATTACAACTAGGCTGCCGATAAACAGTCCAGTATAGCCCACTGCAAACTGATGGATGTCTTGACCTTGGGGCTTGGTAGGTCGTAATTCCGCAGTCAGGAGGGTTTTGATTGATTGTTGTAGCTGATAGAGACTCTCCTGCTCGGATGCATTGTAAACTGGAATCGTTGCAAGTTCTTGCGGCTCAGGTTTGAATAAACGCTGCGTCATGTTATTTCTAACGGGAATAAAATGAGTTTTAAGGGAGGAAGGGAATATTTTATGGGCCTGGATGGTTAAGGTTTCTTCTAGTAAGCAGTTCGAGGAAAATAAGTATTAGCTGTGTAACGTTGGCTAAAATTTTGCTTGATATTAAATTTTTCAGCATTATGGCTGTAAAGTATGGAATCGTGAACGAAGCTACCGCTTTACAAACTGTTTCGAAACAGATTTCCTAGGACATCAACAAAACTGGACTTTGGCTTGATCGATGCAGTTTACAGCTCTGCGTGCACATAACCTGACGGTAACACTAATAGTATCGCTGAAATTAAGTTCCCGTATTTTGCGCAAGGTATGCATGCTTTAGAAGCTTTCAATGCAGAAAATTAGGGATGGATCAGACTACGACTATAAAGTCGCACTACTGTCGCAATTTACACATGTTTAAATGGAAGCGCGCAAACTGCGATTTGCGACAATTTTGACTAGGTCGGCGGTCGCAGAAATTTGCGATTTTTCCTAAAACCAGTTTAATAGGAAGTTTTTGTGATACTCGCGTAAGCGCACATCATCTGGACATTTGACGCTGGCGTGCATGGAAGTTTTTTGCAAAGCGCACAAATGAGTTAGCGCATGTACTTCTGGCAAAGATATACCTTCAAATGAAGATAATTCCGTTGCAGATCTTGTCGCAGTGTGTTCATATTTGCGTCTAAAAATCGCTGGATACGACAGTAAAATCGCAATGTGGCCGGACCCAGTTTTGGAGATTTGTAAATAATGAGCTACTTTTTAAGGTATTGTAAATTAGTTTTTTACAGTACCCTACTAAAATCGCGACCTGTTCGTCCGTCCGTGGGTCACAGCGAGTTTTCTCGCAAACCACATAAGCTGGAAACATAAAATTTGGTGATTAGGTCAAAAGTGGCATCCACTTGAAAATTGCAGCATGTTAAATTTTTATAAGATTTTAAGGAGGATCTCCCCGTATATAGGGGCGACAATTAAAAACTTTTTCTACCGAAAGTAATTGATATGAATATCAAATCATAGGTCTTAATGAACATTTTCAAAACTGACTCTTCTCACTTTAGGGGGTACAGGGGGAGGAGAAATGCTCGAAATTTGCGCACAATTCCCCCGATTGTGGACACATTTGGTCGATTATGCTGACCAAAAAAATCACGAAGTGCACGAAATGCATTATGATTGGAACGCCCACTTTCGTAAAAGGCTTCAACAACCTTAATGTGCTGCTCACTGTGTACCTCTCCATGTCAAACTCTGGAACAAAGAAACGCCAAATTATATTTCCATTTTCCTTCGAGTTGACTTTGGATCACTTCACTAAACAGTAATTTTTTTTCACCTGTTCTATTTTCCTCTTTACTTTTATTTTGTAAAAGATCTGCCACTTTTATGTTTGGAATCATTTTCTGTTTTTTGATGCATCTCAACTTCTTTTGATATTCATGTACTTTTTGACGTAATCGTTTAGTTTCAGATTTTTGTTGTTGAACAACTTTATTCCGTAATTCTCGCTGATTTTCTAGTCATCACATAGCAGCCAGAGCAATATTGTTGTGTGGAAGTGGAGGTTTGCCTTCATTATCAGACGAAGGTGGTGTTACTGGATAGTTTCTAGTAGATTGTAGCTTCAGGCAATGTCTATGGCTTTTAGTTCTCTCTCCATAGTTTTCGAACAGCCCTTTGTTCCCTTTCAGTTACATCTTTAATACTCTTAATTTGGCCCTCTTTGTTTTTATTTTAATATTTTTGCTTTTCTTTTTCTTTTAATTCAGCACTTTTGACCGAGTCATTTTTAATTCTTTGTTACTCTAATTTTTCAGCTAGACGCTTTCTCCCTTATATGCTTCTTTATAACATTCGCCATGATATCCGGGTATGCTAGAGTAACTAGAGCAAACGAAATAAACCGTTGTAACAACAAACATTTACGAAACAAAATTTAGTCACTTCCCTGGGGCGTTTATTTTTCCCCTGCCATAAAAACTGCCAGAGAAGTGACAAAATCGCACATAAGCTCCTAAAACAACATCACTTGTTTTTCTGATAACAATTTAAGGTAACACGTAAAACCTACACACAATAAACATAACAGTATTGCGACGTGACGTGAACAAAATATATATATTTTTTATATTAATATATATTTCGGATTTTTTTTACAAAATATGTTTTGATGTTTATTTAGGTATATTATAATGTTAAAAGAAAATATAATGCCAAAAATATTAAAAGCATTCGGCCATAAAAATTATACAATCTAGTATTTGGGTTAGGCCAATTTTTTTAAGCTATTATAGCTTAAAACTAAAAAATTATTGTGAAATTACTTTGTGGGCCAAATAAAAGAGGATACTCTTTACTGCTGAAGCACAATATAATATAATGAATTTAACCTAAAATTTGTCTACAGACCGTTGAATTCAAATAAAGTATATTTATCCATAGACAAATTAGAGCAAAGCAGTTAGTTGGATTACAATGTTTGACTTCTTTTTGAAATGCCGTATCTTAATATTTACCGCTCGTATACCCTTTCGTGCTACAAAAGTCAAGGAAATTTTCTCGATCCGTGATCGCCAGTTGTTCTGCTGCAAAACAACGTTTGTCTGTCTGAAATACCCATTTCACAAGCCCAAAGACAGCTCTGATTAACGGCTCAGCTCTCAAAAACAATTTCAGATATGCAGCAACAATAAATAGCATTTGTTCTTGCTATTCATGTAAGATTAAACTACTTGTTGTAAGTGACATGAGGAATATCTAAAGGCAAGTTGGCCTGTGTGCTCTTGTTGGAGTGATCCCGTAGCTAATCTTAACTGATTTCAAGTTCAACTAGAAAGAATGCCATCCGCCGAATAATGGTCGGTGAAACCGGGATGTTGCTAGCGAGGGATAAAAGACAATGCGATGGGTCAGCCAATTGGTGATGGTTGGGAGAAAGAGAGAGGGTGAAGATGAGTCTTCCGCTCCTGCTATCGAAATAAGCAATGACCATGTCGCCAGTATGGGTGTGAAACATGGACCCTAACCCAAGCATCCGCAAATATATTGAACGCCTTTGAGCGACGGATCCTGAGGCGAATAATCGGAGGGAAGCTTGACGGGGACCAATGGCGAATTCGACACAACCATGAGCTGTATGAAATTTTTGACGAACCGGAGGGCTCAAGGATTATAAGACTGCGGAAGCTGCAATGGGCTGGACACATGAATCGTATGGACGAACAAAGGATACCCAAGAAGGTATTCGTAGGGAGAACTGAAGGCCGGCGGCCAGTGGGGAAACCGAGGAAACGCTGGTCTGACTCGGTCTACGAAGACAGTTCATCGCTGCTCGAATTTCGGAATTGGATGACGCGGTCAATGGACCGAGACAGTTGGAGACGCTGTTTGCAGGAAGCGAAGGCCCGAAAGGGGCTGCAGTGCTAAGAAGAAGAAGAAGATGTCGCCGGAATGGAGGCTGGACGGCGGGCTAGCTCCTCGTCCTGGAAAACCCTATATTGTTTTACAACTAGCAATAGAGCTATTGTGAGCAATATGCCGGCTGCCCGAATGTTCGGTTTGTTCCTCCACCCAGAGGGGGCTGTTGGTATGAAATCCAGCTTTTAGCATTCCTTGTGCGGTGTCGGGTTCGTTTTACGAGTACTTGAACTCAATGCAAGGCATTTTTTGGTTGCCCCAGTTGTCCAGCCGTTTCGTATTGCAACCGAGATCATCGTAGAGAAGACGGTGATCCTGAGGAATTATTAGGTATTGGCTATTGACGGGAAGTTTTAATTTTGATTATTTAAAGTAGAAATTGCTTTTGAACATCACTATAACTATCATGTTGTTACTTCATTCTTATTCTATCGTAAAATTAATAATTCTAAGATATGTATGAACGAAAATTAAAAAAGAATACTAAAAACATTTTATTTTGGAAGAGATTGTTAAGCATAGGAATTATTTAAAATTGTTTTGGAATAATGTGGATTACGTTTAAAAGAAAAGAATAGATTAAATACAAAAAAATAGGGTTATTGTATTGTTGATGACATTGTTTAAAAAACATTACCTGGATAACATCAATATTTATTAATCATGTCAGTTCTCCCTATTTTTTGTTAAAACTTTTATACAATAATTTACAATTAATAACAATTTTTTTTATGGAGCTCACAAACTGATTTAGTTGAATCGTCATTGGGAACTTCGCACTTGTTTTATTTTTTGGTATTATACTTATACGTATATTTTTTTCAATATTCTGAATTTAGTAACGATAGACTGTAGACAGATTGTGGCATTGTACAAGGAGCGCTTCTAAGACTGGAATTTCACTCAATTAAAATTAAATCTCAAAATTGTATGAAAACTTTTAAAATTACAAAATTCACAAAATACTTTCGTTGTGGGAGGAGTTTAGATGCAGGATCGTATCTGCTTGAGCGAGGAAAACTTTATTGAAGACTTATAATCCTATTTAGTTTGCTATTATTCTCTCACGATTTAAGTGATTGCACTCTAATCTAAAATGTATTACAACATTCACTAGTTGGTGTTTTTTTTAAATCATTCTAGGGACAAATTCAAAATTGGCAGTATGATCTGTTTTAAATTATGAAACAAGTTGGGTAGACAGAACTACGCTCGTGTCAGAAGGGTTTTGTACTTAACACACGATATGCAGACATACGAGGATAGAATGATTTAATTCAAGAAAAACTTTAATGACATGCACAACAAATATATTTTTGCTTCGAAAGAAAAACTAGTGCTACTCTATTTTAACTGGCCAACATTTTGTTGGAATATTGTTAAAATCTTTGGCTAAGACGAATCTTAAATGTCTCTTTGTTGTATTATATAAAACAACTAGGTACCTTTTCCCGCTCGCACCCGTTATAATCGAACGCCACACACTTCTTGTTTGGATTAGCTATTAACACTGTAAATGTGATTTGACACAACACGACAGTATAAAATAAGACCTTTTTTGAAGCACCTACCTAAACTAATACTAAATATCATCAACAGTAAAATATATCAACGCATACCGTGGTTGTTGTTTTTGTGTGAAGCTGTTTCATTATCAGTGTTATCCTTTTTTTCGTCTTTATGAAGTAGCTCATCAGCATTTTCTGTAGAAGTTGTGTTACTATGGGACAGCGATGTAATTGTCATGCCACATTGTTCTGGATTCAGCGATATCCACTTGCTTAATGTGTGGGCTAATTTTTTGTGTTCTACTTTGCGTGTACTTCTGAACTTTCGAAATTGGGATCCAGACAGCTTTTTTGATGGTGGCATTCTAAATAGACAATCACAATAACTGAAATACCTTGACTGGAATTGTAATACTTAAGAATGACTTTTTGTGTTAACTTCACAAATAACTTAATAATAAAGTATTCACCTGAAATATAGCCTATCTTTATTGCACTGTATAACAGTAGGTATTTACTGCCTTCTCCACTGATTGATGAATGATGGCTCGAACTTTT
Source organism: Odontomyia ornata (assembly GCA_963969285.1). Classification (NCBI taxonomy): domain Eukaryota; kingdom Metazoa; phylum Arthropoda; class Insecta; order Diptera; family Stratiomyidae; genus Odontomyia; species Odontomyia ornata. Next base: position 150,084,764 of record OZ017740.1, on the reverse strand, counting down.
TCACGGAAAAACCGAGTCACTGTTAACAACGATGTTAAGGCGGGTTGCTTACCTCGAGTAACTTGTTCGGCTTGTTCAATAAGAATGATTGTCAATCTATTCAAAGATACTAGGCGCATGCAATTTTTGTGGTGGCATTCATGTTAGGCTTTGTTTAGGTACTGGCCGAGAACAGACGAATAGACACGAGCAAACAGTTACTTTCGTGTGATCCAATGTGATTCCGATACGCCCCGTATGTGAACGAAGTACAGTTTTATGATTATTATTGGACCAATCTAGCAGAAATGGTAAAGAAAAGCTATTTCAAAATTTTCTGTTTTCTGTAAGTGATTATTTAAGTTTATCATTTTAACCTAGTTGTCCTCATGACTTTCTAGTGACATTACACTTAATGATCAGTTCTAATGTTAAACAATGCAATATTTTTTTTTTTGTTTTCCTTAAAAAATCAACAATTTTTTGCACATAGAACGAAAAACAATAAATCGTGCATATAGGGTTTTTTAGGATTCGACAAAAATAGTTTCTGGAAGTTAAGGGCGCGCTTATAATCTGCATGTTTATTTTAGCTGCCCTGCTGTGCAGTCTCGGGTTGCGGAAATGTGCCCCAAAAGTTTGCGCCCCTGGCGGCCGCCCACCTGGCCAGCCCCTAGCTACAACACTGCAGACATCCTCAGTCTACTTCGAGGTGGCTGCTGGCAGGCTAGCTAGTTCAGAGATAAATTTAGGTCAAAGGTCTCAGCCACCGATTCAAATACCCGATTTAAAACGCGTCAAAAAACTTCCACCGACTCTACTTTAATTTACTTCCTTTTCTTTTCGATTCGAGTAAAACAACCACACTGAACCGTTAACCAAAAACATGCGCTCCCAAATATTCAGCGACGCTGTGCCCAATGTAAACTCAAGCCGAATCAATGTACTCTACAAAAAAAAAACGCAAAAACCAAACTATGACACTGCTTAATGACCGCAACATGAAACCGACCATTTGCGAATTATCTAAACCCTACCCCTGTGGCGGCATACTCACCTTTGCCGCCGCTTCCCTCTGAAAAAGAACGGGTCTGCTGAAAAGGAGAGACTGGGTTAACTCACCAATTCATGGTTTATTCATTGAACGCATGTAAATTCGATTTAAGTTTGTATACGTCTTAGATATCAACAATATTTCTGTTTTTTCCACAAATCTAATCCAGTCTTTTCCACCTCTATTTTTCCTCTCTATTTTACAAATTACCAAAAAAAGCAAGGGGACCGTACATTATTCGTATTGATTATAAGTCTATGTGTATCTCCGTACCAAGCGTAAAACATTCGTAGACTATTACTATGTTATTATCGTATGATTTTTATTACTATCCTGCATTTCTAGATTGGTATCACGATTGGTTATTAAATTCTATTTTAATTTTTTTTTATTATATGGTGTTATGGGCTCTTTGAAGGAAAAAATCACTTATGTTTAAACGATCCACAATTAATTATCCTTTATTCACAGTCTTGCACTTTCTTTTCACAATATTTCTATGACTTATTATTTTATGTTTTAACAATTTTAACTTGAACTTTTCTTAATATTTTTCACAACTAGTGATCTCCTCTGACTTCAAACTTGAATAATCTTTAAACTGCTCTGAATACAAAGTATGAATTTCTACTGCTTGAATTGAACTGAACTTTTAAAATTTACATTTCGCCCTTTTATAGAATCTTTTGTTTATGTCAAAACTATTCTGCGATTCCACACGCGAATTTCACTTCTCGTATTTGTTTACGAAAGTATCGATTTCGCAAGCTAATTGATCCGAATTGTTTACTTCTTTGGTAACGCATTGATCGAAGATATTTTATCTACGCGCAGAATTGGATGAATTGTCGCGATTTTTATTATAAACATATTCTTGAGTTTGTGTCGATTAGATTTGCAAAGTTCGCTCAAGTGCAATCTCTCATATGGGATTTTCGTACTTTTTAATGGTTTTTTTTTTTCCAGTACTTGGAATGTTTAGATTTCTGGAAAATTATTGAATGTGAGAATCAATCAATATTAATGGATTTGAGGAATTAAGAATATTTGTTGACGCGCAAATCAATTATCGGTTTAGTGAATTGAAATTTTTGCTGACATGCTAATCATTTATGGGTTTAGCGAATTGAGATGCTTGCTGACGTGTAGTTTATGAGATTTGTGAAATAGGATTGGATGTTAAGGACGAAGGTAAGTGCGGGGTTTCTATGGAAATTGCTAAAGTATTTGTAGGTGAGTGAATGGAGTGCATGGTCCATAAAAATGGTTGTATTACTAATGTTATTATGCGGTTGCTTTTATTTCTGTTAATTACAGTTATCTCATATCAGATTTTGTTTAAATATAGATTTGATACATCGATATAGAGAGTACTGGATCCGCAACCGGTCGCGAGAGCCGAAGCAATTAGCAACCATCGCTCAAGATGTGTGAAGTTGAGGTTTGAAGTGATATGTTTTTGTTTTTACACTTAATTCACTTCGAAACACGTTCACATTTATAAAGTTTTTCGTTTTGAAGATGGCGTGTACGAAATCGGCACTTAAGTTTGCTTTTTTTTTATTAAAAGCTTACGAATTTTCCATCGGCTTTGACACAAAAGTTTTCCCCGCCTCTACGAATTTCATCAGCTTTGATGTACGAGTTTTCTGTGAGAGAACGTTTGTTGTGTTGTACTGAAACTTTTCAACGAATGATAACGAAGGCGCGATCGCGTGCACATGAAACGAAATATTGTAGGTGTGCGCCGGGTGTCAGTGGGGGAAGTGATTCTTTTGAAGAGAGGAAAGAAAAAGCTCTCGGGAAACAAAGGGGGGGGGGGGGGGGAAGCAGAGGGAATCATATAGTTTCGAGAACGTAAGTTATTTACTTTTTAAATTTGCTTCCCACATGGAGGAGTACACAGATTCTCGTTGCTCGTTCATTTATTTATATGTCTTTGATTTGATATTAATTTAGTATGTCACCGACCGTCAAACCAAAGATATAACGAAAGCTAGCGTCGTTTCCTTGAAGAGTTACTGTGTATAATCTTTCTTACTACATACTTGATTTACACGATTGTTTTCTTTTTTTCTATCAACTTCAAATATCTTATTTTATGTTTTTGGTTACAACTTTCGTCAGTGCCTAACGCCTAATCATTTTAACTTGATGTAAAAATTTCTTCTTTTCCCTTCGTTCACAAGTTTGCAGAGATAATTGTAATTAATACTATACTTCTGATGTACAGTGAAAAATGTAAACATAATATCGACAAGAAAAACAATTACACTTGAATATAATAATGCAATAAATGATGCGATCAAATACAACTTATGCATTGTATAGTAGAAGATATTTCATCGCAACAAAATTGATAAATTAAATCAATATATATGTATGTAATGCAATTAAGGATTGTTGTATGAATTACTTGATAGCAAAGATTAGGATGCCTGTATTAATTTTTTTACCGAAGCTGATTCATTGGGTTTGGTAACTTCAGGACATCCGATTTCTTTCACTTACTTGTGATGTTACTCAACACATCTCGGTGATTCAGGTCAAGAGTTTCAGATTAGTGCTCCAGGAAAGTTTTTTAAAATGTTCCAACAGCTTACATTATCCTCTGAGATAACAAGAAGGCACTGGACAACAGTAGTTGAGGTAACCTCCAATTAATTCCTCAAAAGAGTTATTGTCTTTAAAAATGTATTCAATAGTTTCTGCAATTGATTGTTCATATTCCTGCCGAATAGTGATACCCAAGCATATTGCTTTTGATTGATTGCATTTTAATTGAGAATGGCTTGAAGAAGTGTCAGTACATCCTGATCTGCAAGATTGCCACAAATGTATCTACCCCACAAACTGAGAGATTCCTTGGAGCTCCCACTAATTTTCCAGGCACTCAAAGGTGGTTGACCTGTTATTAATTCTGCATACCAATCATCTGGAAGATGAATATAGTCCAACTCTTATCGGCGGTGATAACAGAACACAAAGGAACACTTCACCTACCTTTAACGATTTGTTTTTGTTGTATGAAAACGACTCGCACAGTTTAATGTTGCAACTAATATCTTAACGTTTGAGTGGGGAATTCTTGAAAGTGCTCCAATTCTGTCGCAGTTAATTGAGTTGGGCTCAGTATTAGACTGTTGGTCGCTAGTCAAGAGTGAGTCACTTGCAAATATATTACAGGTGTGCTTCGCGCTTGTACAATCCCAAGCTAGAAATTCATACTTTACTACTCAGCTCATGTCAAAGGATGGTTCAGTGGCAGAGATCTGTCATCCAACCCTTGCCAGCTGATCGCAATTGAGTAGCGATGACAGATATCTGTTGGGTATCGCTCCGCGGGATTGGCAGTTATTAGAAAGGATATCCGTTAAATTAGGGAAATCATGTGTTGATATAAATGTTATTCTTTGGCCATGAATTATTTTTATTTCTGTCATTTTATTATTGGTCAAAATCAATTGAGTCTTGTGATAACCTCCGATACTTTGAATCGATACCCGACAGAAATCTGTCATCCTTACACAATTTGCTGACCAGTTAACAAGTGTCAAATGACAGATAGCTTGCGACCTTGTTTTTGTCGCTGTCGTCTACGAATCTTGTTTGCTGTCGTGAAACGCAAAGATCGTGAAATTTCTGTGTTCCCACAAAGAAGTGGGGAAGTGAGTTAGAATTTCTGAATGAGCTCGTTGTAAGGTTTTGAAACGAAATTAGTTTGGACTTGGACGTGGCAATCTGTCGCCATTACCTTATGCGTGATCTACCAAGCACGAACGCAAAAAGGTAAGTGTTGTGATAGTTAAATTGCAAAGTTTTTGCACAAACCTGAGCAGCCCTTCATAAAGAAAAATATATAATTCTTTGCAGTAGAGAAAATTAGTTGGATTCGGGAAAATAATTTACATCCTCAGCGTGCTGAAATCACTCACTGCGAAAAATCAGTGAGCAGTAGTCACAGTTGCTTTAAGTCGAAAACGAGTGAAACCTTGTAACCTAGCAAAATCGAATTGTGGGGAAATTTAACGCAACTACGCGCTGTCTGTCTTCTTCTATCGATAAGCTTGCAGGGATTCTACCTCTAGCGTTAATACGACGCAACTCTGAAAAAACGTATACGATTAGGTGAGTACTCGCTTTATTTATAACCTACAAGGTTTAATGATACCTTATCGACCCCTGATAATGGACTATCCACGCGGCTCAGCGAGTGGCAAATCTAAGGTTTTTACAAGTGTAAGTTTGGGCTCAGCAATCGGACTAGTTCTGAAATTTCATCGGGTCTCGTTTCTCGAGTTGCACCGGAAGCCACAACCGAACGAATAAATGGGATTTCGAAGAAAGCGCTACCCGTGAATGTGAAGTGGTTATTTTGTGGCTGGGTACGCTGTTGTCGCACTTAAGATAAATTATTGGAATGGGAAAACAGCACTCATACCATAACTTGGGCTTACATTGGCGACTGAGGAAACATCCATGTGATATTGAGTTCGATGTTGGAGTATGTTTTACGGTTTGAACTCATACCATAAACACCCATTTATCGACTCAAAAAAGATGTATAATTCATTAAAGAATGTAAGGAACCATGGTAAATTGATAAGCTTTTAAGAAGGGTGAGCTCGTACATGTTGCATGTTTCAAATATACGTTAAGAGTTCACAAGGTAGAACTTTAAGAACATGTTATTTATGTTTATCCTGAAGGCATTATGAATACGAAAGCGACTCAGTATTTCTCTCAGGCACTATTAGATTACATAATAGTCACAAAAAATGTTTAATCAAATCGAAGAGGAATTTTCAGTATGTACAGTCGGGATAATACAAAACGCAATTTTTCCTACAGTTTCAAACATTTTATGAGGGACTTCATATTGTTCGAGATTAAATGAACGTGAATATCTTTTTGGATATTACAAGGACTTATCCCTTTCTGTTACTTCTATTATAAAAATATTTTAACGTTTTAAAGTAAATGCTCGTTAATTATTACACAGTATCAAAATTGCAAAGAAGTGCGTAAAGAAGTGATTTGCTTTAGTTTAACAGATAAAAAGTACAAAGATGGATTGTTAAAAATTAACTTATTGTGCCTTGTACAACTTCAAGCCAGGACTAATAATTGAACTGTTAATCGTTTTGCTCATTTAGAAAGATGAGAAGAATCACCAAGAGAAAGTAGAGTAAATAAAATTGTTGCATGACTCCTAACAGAGATGAAACTTGCCTATCGATCATTTGTTACTAATCCACGACAAAAACGAATGAGAATTTAATTACAAAATGGAGCATCGCTCTGAAAAGGGGCCAAAATTATAAAATAGGGCACTACCATTTTTCGAAATTTCATTTCGCCCGAAATATTACAACCCATCCCGTTCATTTTATTACGTTCTTGTCACAAATAAACTGAACTCAATACCTATAAGGTAGGCATTTAACTTTGCATCTCTTCCCTTCCTCCATTTAAAATTCTGTGTATATACTATGAAATAGGATTTCACGATTAAGTAAAATATATGGTATATATTATTATATGCCTCATTGCATCTCTTTTTCTCTTTGCCTATTCTGCTCGGGAATTGAGAAGTAAAGACGCTGAATTTATGATGTATGAAATTGTGTATCTTCTTTCTTTATAGGTTTTAAAATCTTTTTCAAATTTTTTTCTTACTGCAACATTTTGTTGGGAGGGATCCTTTTTTTATTCGTTGTATATTGTTATAATATGCAGGATCGCCATGTAATGAATACCTGTTGAAATACTTTTGATCTAAGGAAACAAGCACAAGCATGTTAAGTGCACGCACAGTAATATGTGTTAAATGCACGCACAGTAATTATATTTAATTTTAATTATTCAATTACACTTTATAACACCGTCGATAACTTGAATCTAAAGAGCTATCGTCCGATTAAAACAACACCGTGGACACTTTGCTGACTTTATTTAAAATGAATGCAGAGCTAATACAATCTGTTATAATCAGCGTACAAAAGAGAGTTTATGCTTATGCACTAAGCTTATTTATATGACAAGAATCGCTTATGTTGACAAAATTAACTTTCGATTCGAGTTCCAAAGAATGTTTGCAATGCGATAGCATTTCATAGCGTAAACATTTTAGCGCTAGATTTCTCCGCGACATAAGCGATTTTTTTCGTTCATTACAATAAAAGCAAGATATGAAATTGTATACATTTATCATGATGAAATTTTTTTTTCATACATATGCAAATTTCGCAACATTTTCTGTTGGCATGCGCCTAACAAGCATTGGACGCCTTCCAGCTTGTTTCCTGTAACGAGGATTCTTTCAAATTATAGAATATAAAATTTGTAGAATGCAGACACAAGCGTAGAACGCCTTCCAGTCTACATCTACCTTAATAAAATCATCGCATGCGAGCGTTCGCCCGCCGTTAGCAAAGTAAAACGCACGCCGTTAGCAGTAAAACGATTAGCGTATCGAGAATGAAAGAGAGTTTTATTGAAATTGCTTCCACTTAAATTTTATTTTAACCTAACTGTACATATGGAATTTAATATAAGCTAATTGCTTACAAACTAAACTTAATATCATATTACTTATAAAAAGTTACTGCCAGATGTTAAATGTACTAGAACGAAAAATCTACTAGAGTCGGCCATATTCAAATAGTTGCTAACTTCACATAATTTTCTGAATTCATAATGTATCTATTATGGACATCACTACAATATTAATGAATAAAACATCCTTGTACAGTTAAACGGTACCAGTAATGGACAAAGATATCCAATTTGCGGGTAAAATGGTCCTGCAATGAACAACTAGGAATGAAATTCATTTGTATTTAACTCATAGGCACTTACTCGTAGTTCTATTATTTATTTATTTATTTATTAATTTGAATTTTTCTATTTTTATCTGTGAATATTAGTTCCACCAATGTCTCACTTACTTTAGAGAAGGTAGATGCAGGGTTCTAATTCTTTTTTCCAACAAATTTTGTTAGGCACATCAGGTGAATCAAATTAACATAATAAGACGTGTATTTTATTTATCAGAAGGTTGCGTGTTCAGATCACGTCGGGGTCACCAATTTAACTTTTCTGTATCGCGACGGCTATACGAAATTGTTATTTTGTAAATGAAACACTTGGAAATATTTTTCCTACTTTATTTCACATTAATCTAAAAAACAAACAATAAGGATTCGACTATAGCAAAATAATTACAACCGCACGAGAATCTGTCTAGTGAAAAACTGTAACAGTTATTTTTACTTTGTGTGATTGTGTTGCCAGCATACTTGCAATTGTTTGTTATTATATACTTTTATTTTTACATGTTGGCACAAATGAAATTGTTGTAAGTTGTTTTTACTTAGAGCTACGAGAAGCTTTGACCGTAATGCGCTAGTGATGCTACAGTTCCATACCGTTGCTTCACTCTTTTTGTATAGTGATGTTTCTATACTTATTGTTAGTTATTTCTTTTAATCTTCGCGAATAAATCGCAAAGAAATTAATTTGGGTAGTTCAATCGATTTAAAGTGCTGCTTTGCTGTTATTTCCTCTATTCCAAACCACATTCACTAAAAATTGTTCATCTAATGTTCTAATGTGGGTTGTTCGATGATTCATATCGTGAACTGCATACTTCATGTAGTAGTGATTGTGTGTTCCTATATTATTATATACTATTTCAAAAATTAGAATTTAGACTATCTTCAGTTAAAAAATGAGCGTCTTTGGTAAACAAAAGGTTGGTTTAAAATAAACTTGAAATGGAAAATCAATAGAATTATTATCGGCAAATTTTATTGTTTTAGTTCCGAAAGGGCAAAAATGTGGTGCATGCTTGAAAGAAATTGTGTGAAGTTTATGGTGCGCACTGCCAGCGTTGGTTTGCTTGCTTTCGTTCTAGAAACTTTAATGTGCAAGTTGCACCACATACTGGTCGTCCAACCACTACTGATGACGAAAAAATTAAGTCGTTAATCGAAACTTACCGGCGTGTGACAACTCAATAGATGGCAGAGAAGCTCGACATCGCATTCAACTGTTTACTGGCACTTACAACAGCTTAGTTACTTAAACAAACTGGATGTTTGGGTTCCTCAAGAATTAAAGATAATCCACCCCACCAAACGTATTCACCTATGCGACTCTTTGCTGAAGCGTAACCAAAACGACACATTTCTAAAAATAATCATAACGGGTGATGAAAAATGGATTGTTTACGATAACGTAGTCCAAAAACGATCATGGACCAAGCTAGATGAGCCCCAACAATCCGTGTTCTGTCGTCCCTCTCTGTGTACTGTGAATGACAACATACATGTACGAAAAGCTGCGAATTGTAACCAAAGCATCTGTGGCCGCGGCGTCGTATCATGGATTCGCAGAAGTGGGTGTGTATTAATACTCGTATTTAGTATTAAATATATACACACAAGATTTTGCAATCAAACGTATCGCCTCAGTGAAACGAATTGCTTACACGCATTTGTAATGAGGCAAATCGAGCGAAAGCTTGAGCTTCGTGGTTGCACCAGTAACAGAGAGATGGCATTACATTTTGAACTTTGATCACTGAGTATTTTAAATTGTCTTCATTATTTTAGTTGGTAAGTAATTAAGTTAGCATAATTATAGTATAAAAGAAAATTAAAGAAGCAAGGAAATCGAGAAGTATTTCTCCAACTGAAAGTAGAAATAAACTGCTTCCTTTTACTTTAGTGTATTTTATTTTTCTTCTCGAAATCGATTTTGGACCGTAATCGTTCGGTCTTCTTCAGCGATTAATTTATTTTCACTTACATTCCTGCTTCTATACTAGCTGTGTTTAAGGCAATTTACTTTAGATCATTAAAAGGTAATTCGAGAAATTCGCTTAAGCTAATAAAGAGTAGGAAAGTAATTTACAAAAGATGTAGTTATAAAAATGTTGTTTTCAACAAAATTCAGAAAAGATATTATTTAATCAATTTAAATAGCCATGATCTGCAGTTTCCGTCATCTTGATTCATAAATTTTTTCCTTTCCCGGGTAATTGCCAGGCTTTCCATCACATCCAATTCACGTATGTCTCTAGCTTCCTTGATGACTACTGCACGTCCTCCATTGTTATCTCGTGTCCCTTCTTGATAATATGTTCCACTACCGCCGACTTGAAATTTGGAGTTTTTTCTTTCTTTCTTGCTGCTGGTGCTTCGCCTAGATGCCTTTATTCGCGTGCCGATGAGTCTCCTCGTTTGGCCTATGTACACTTCTTCACAAGTGGGACATTCGATGCGGTATATACCAGATTTTTCGTGTAGTTGGCGTTTGTCCTTCGTTGATCCGAGAACGTTTGTAAGCTGTTTGATTCGATTAACCGTACAGAATTGAGCTGATTTATTCGCCTCTTGCTCCGACTGCTGATGCCTTCGTGATAATTAAAAGGAAGCTGTTTGTTTCTACTTTCAGTTGGAGTATCTTGTGAAGGTGTAAATGAACTCGATTACAAACATTGAAGTAGATAGCAGGCATCAGTTAATATTTTTTAAGTTTACGAAGTATAAGAAATCATTAGCAAGGATCAGGGAAGACATCAACTTTTTGAAAACGTGTCTTGAGAGAAGACTCACTCCGAAGAGCTATTTTGTGAAGGTATGCTGTGGCCTGAAAAACGCGGTTAGCCAAAAGAAAGTAGTGGAACGAAATTTAATGAAGATCAACGTCAAGCAACTCTACACGAAATTGAACGATATGACTCTCAAGATTTACGAGAAGCATCTGGAGCTTATGCGAGAATTCAACACTGTGGTAAAGGTTATATGGAGGACTTACTGGAAAAAGCGGACATAGCATACCAATGTGAGAAAGAAAAGAAAAGTAAAATACATCGGAAAAAGTTGAATCGCTGGAAGAGCAGCCAAACTAGTGAAAGAACTCGTTGAAGTTCAAGAAATCCCCGGACTAGTTGTCAACAAATCAAGTGTAGTTTTTAATTAAAAGGAAATGCGATTACTCAACATGGGATTAAAGTACGGTTATAAAACCATCAAAAATACCTTTAGAGGAGATCATCGCAGAAACGGAAGCAGCAATGAGTAGACTACCGGAAGCACAGAAAACGATGGCAAGGAATGATATAGCCGAGGCGATAAAAGGAGCGAAAAAGGTTGTAAACAGTGAAGAGGCGAGCAGAGTTGTTGAATTGAAGAAGAAACCTGTTCACTTTGTCAAGGCAGGTAAAGGAAATACAGTGGTACTGATGGATAAAAGCAAGTATGATGAGACGGTTATACAAAAGCTAAGCAGCGATAATTTCTTCGAGCTACGCCGGAGCCTGTTAGAGGAATCCAGGAAAAGTTTCGACAGAACAATTAAAAATTGTGAGTCGTTAATTGGCGAATTGACGAATGTAAGAGTGAGCAACCCTACCCTAAGGATAAAGTGTTTGCCAAAAATACACAAAGAGGGGAACGAAATGCGTGAGATTATTTCGGCCGTGAATGCACCGTCCCAAAAACTGCCAAGATGGTTGGTGAATAAATTTAAGGGGATGACTCAAATAAATAGTAGATCGGTTAAAAACAGCAAATAATTCTCTGAGAATACTCTTAAGTTTGGCCCATCAGCGCAAGACGAAATTTGGTGTCTTTCGACGTGAAAGCTCTATTCCCAAGTATTCCGGTGATGGAAACACTGCGATACGTAGAAGAATGGCTTTCTCACAAAGAAAATTCATTGTCTTGGAAAGTAAAAACTAGGCAGTATATCCAACTTGCGAGACTTTGCATGACCGAAAATTCTTTCACCTTTCGGGGGAAATTTTATATGACTAAACGTGGAGTAGCGATGGGAAATCCACTTTCACCATTCTTCAGCGAGATGTTTATGACGAAATTCGAAGAGGGACTGCATGAGAAAGGCCAGTTACCAAAACATTGGGTCCGATATGTGGGCGATGTGTTTGCGTATGTGGAAAGGAGTGACGCGGAGAAGCTGCTTGTCAACCTGACTGGAGCCTACAAGAATATAGTATTCACGATGGAGGGAGGGAAAGACGGTAAACTATCGTTCCTAGATACAGTAGTAAGGAGAGCCGAAACAATTATAACTTTCGATGTATACCGGAAAGCAACTCACACACAGAGAACGATTCCAAACAAATCAAATCATTTGCAGCAAATCAAGGTTTCCCTGTACAGAGCCATGATCCACAGGATGCTCGATTTGGCGCTAAGCAAAGAAGCGAAGGAAAAGGAGATGAGGTACATCGTTGAGACAGCTAGACTAAACGGCTTCAAGGGCTTGACAATTAGGAGAATGACACAGAAGATCCAGATAAATAGACAGTGACCGGGGCGATCAACATTATTAAATACGAATACCGAAAGAACGTACTGGAAGGCTTTAACTTACGAGTATCACGAAGGCATCAGCAGTCGGATCAAGAGGCGAATAAATCAGCTCAATTCTGTACGGTTAATCGAACCAAGCAGCAAGAATCAGCTTAAAAACGTTCTCGAATCAACGAAGGACAAACGCCAACTACACGAAAAATCTGGTATCTATCGCATCGAATGTCCCACTTGTGAAGAAGTGTACATAGGCCAAACGAGGAGACTCATCGGCACGCGAATAAAGGCATCTAGGCGAAGCACCAGCAGCAAGAAAGAAAGAAAAAACTTCAAATTTCCAGTCGGCGGTAGCGGAACATATTATCACGAAGGGACACGAGATAACAATGGAGGACGCGCAGTAGTCATCAAGGAAGCTAGAAACATACGTGAATTGGATGTGATGGAAAGCCTGGCAATTACCTGGGAAAGGAAAAAATTGATGAATCAAGATGACGGAAACTGCAGATCATGGCTATTTAAATTGATTAAATAATATCTTTTCTGAATTTTGTTAAAAACAACTTTTTTATAACTACCTCTTTTGTAAATTACTTTCCTACCTTTTATTAGCTTAAGCAAATTTCTCGAATTACCTTTTAATAATCTAAAGTAAATTACCTTAAACACAGCTAGTATAGAAGCAGGAATGTAAGTGAAAATAAATAAATCGCTGAAGAAGACCGAACGATTACGGTCGAAAATCGATTTCGAGAAGAAAAATAAAATACACAAAAGTAAAAGGAAGCCGTTTATTTCAACTTTCAGTTGGAGTAATTTTTGCAGGTGCAAATGAATTCGATTACAAACATTGAAGTATTTCTCCATTCGCTGGCTCAAGCCATGCGCCCAAGCTTATTCTATCCCAAGGTACTAAGCCCGGGATAAGCAAATTAAGAATACGTTCAACTGCATACACAAGGCATGCACCCGAGTATAAGCGCCCCAAGGCATTTATGCCCGGGGCCTGCAGTTGAACTAATAATTGATTGATTTATCAATCTGACTGCATATTCAAGGCGTTAGCCCGAGTATTAGCTAGCAGTTGGATTATTCAACAATTGATTCGTAAATATAACTGCGTGCTCAAGCCGTGAGCCCGAGTAACAGTTAAAGCTTTAATAAATAGATTGGTTCCTTCGAATTTACTTTTCCCTCTGAATAACTAACAAATCTAATCAAAGTAAACGTGAATCGAGTAAATTAACAGCTCCATTAATATTCTAAATTTATACTTACGTAGGCATAAGACCGCAATATCTTGTCCTGTTATAAATTGATTAGCTTCGAAGAATTCATTGTAATTGTATAACCAAACAAAGAAATAAATAAAACTTAACTCATTAAATAAACGAACTCCTTTTCAATGATCTAATTGACAAGTTAAAGTAGCAGGTAAGTGTTATACAGGAATATCTCACTCTCCCCGGGAGCCTTGATGTGTATATACGATACACATCATATCAAGCTCCCGGCGCATGCTAGTATACATAAGAGTGTACTGGTAATGCAACAATCGACATCCAAACCAATATTCCCCAAAAGAAGATTATACTTTCTATGTGGGGAGATTACAAGGATATAGCCTACTTTGTGCTGCTTCGAAGAAATCAAACTATTGATTTGAATGCCTACTGTCGTGAACTAGCTAAATGAACGAAGAAATCAGGAAAAAATGCTCTGAACTGACTAATCGCAAAGGCGTGATGTTCCATCACGATAACGCCAGACCCCACACCTCTTTGATAACTAATGCCACATCCACCCTATAGCCTTAACTCATATCTCATATCTGCCATAGTTTTTGATTGTAATATTGTTCCTGCTGCAAATTCAGAAAATTTATCTAAGCTTGTCATGATTGTAAGCTCGTCTATGAAATATAATATTTCTCCTGGACTCGTTGGAGTCTGTGATAATTCTAATATGGGCTTACGAGTAATTGGTGTTCTATCTACCTTCATTCCATTGCATGTGTCACAAACGTTTATAAATGTATATGTAGTGTTTCAAATTCGGAAAATAATTTTTTTTTTAGTCCTTCGTAGTTTGCTATGACGCCAGAGTTCCTTGATGAGGATTTGTTGCCAGATATTATATTCAGCGTCGTCCAGTTCACTGTAAATGGCCACTTGACTTTCACGTATACTTTTCTTCAAACAGTCTATGGTTTGATTTTCGTTTGAGATAAAATTATTCTTCTTTTATTATTTGGTTTTATCCTGTGTTCTGGTTTTTGTTTTTCTACTAATAATATTTGCTGTTTGTATTTATTTATAAAGTCATACTTGATGGGAAGATGATCGTCAAAATTTTCGCCTGGAGAGTTAATTGTATTCCTACTTGTGCTTAAGTTTGTTTCTTTGATGAGTTGTAACTGGTGATCCATGTTAGAAGAGGTACTTGAGGCCTGTTCACCTTGCACACAAATAGGTAATGTTTTTACCGAGATTATGCCTACTTTATTTTCTTTAGGTTGAACCATCTTAATATCTCGTGAATCGCCTAATCGAAATAGGAAGTTCGAGGGTATATTTTCTTTTCCTTTAATGTATTCCAGTTTAATGATATATTCTCCCAGTTTTATTATCCATCGTTGTAATCTGGGAATGATGTCCTAACCTTTGAACTTTCGGTATAGCCATTTTATCGGTTGGTGGTTCGTCTGTAAATCAAACTCTCTTCCATATATGAATGGTCGTAAGTAATTGACTGCCCAGACTATTGCTAACATTCTTTTTTCTATTGGAGCATATCGTCTTTTGTGTTCGTTTAGTGTTCTACTAATATAGTGTATAGGGTGTACTTTTTGACTTGGGACTGCTCCTATAGCGAAGTTACTTCCAGCTGGGGTACCCTCAAATCGTTGTGCGAAATCAGGATGTCTTTGGACTAGGGCCGAGGTTAACAAATTTTTTAACTTTTTGAAGGCTCCGACATATTCGCTGTCGTTCAGATTTACTTTCTGATCCTTTTTAAAGTATTTTGTCGCCGGCTGTGCCACTTTGGCATAGTCCTTTATGAATTTCCTGTAGTATTCCATCAATCCTAAAACGGATTTGATTTCCTTTGCACTTTTCCGAATCTTTTTGAATTTTTTCTAGGTTGGGTTTAATACCGTTGGGTCCAATGGTGTGAAAAAGAAATTGTGTTTCTTTTTTAAAGAACACACATTTATCAACTTGCAGCTTAAGGTTTGCCTCCTCTAATTTGTTAAAGACATTTTGGACATTTTGTATAAATTCAGGAAAGGAAATCATCTAAATATACCAAACAAATTTTATTGATGCAATCTTTTAAAACAGTGTTTATAAGTCCTTGAAAGGTGGCTGGTGTATTCTCTAAACCAAATGGCATCCTTGTATATTCGTACTGTTCTGTAGGTGTTGAAAATGCAGTCTTCCTTATATCAGACTCCTTCATCCGAATTTGATGGAATCCCTTCGCCAGACCCAGTGTGGTAAAATACTGAGGTCGGCCTTGCTTTTCCAGGATTCTGTCGATGTTTGGAATGGGAAACCTGTCATCCACAGTAACTGCGTTGAGTTTCCTATAGTGGACGGGCAGTCTCCACTTCTTTTGTCCTCTATTGTCTATTTTTTTTTCGCAACTATTACCACTGGTGAATTTTAATTGTGAATTACTATCCCTGATAATTCCTTGCGCCATCATTTCCTGCATTTATCATTCGATCTCTTTGTCGTGAATTTGCGGATTCCTGTACATCTTAGAATATATTGGATCCTGCGTTGTAGTTTATATCTTGTAGAGCTATGGGTAGGATATAATGTCCGTAAAGGACTGCAGCGATGGTCTGCTGCCTCGGCGGCGAGAATGTTGAGATTCGCCGAGATTGGCCTTGTCTGGGGACGCGTGAATGCGCTGGCAGGCTAGCGTTGTTTTGTCGCGAGGCGAGTTCTGTCCCCTAGCACAAGGACCCACTACAAAAGAATCCCGCATTCACGAATTTCGGGGGTCAAATAAATGTCGACCGAAGTCGAAAAGGAGGTAACCAGCTAAGGGTCGGAAATTGCTGACCGAAAGGATGAACTGGACCTGGGGAAGACAGACGAACTTAAGGGGGACTTCGTCGTTACCGACGATACTTATGGCCCACAAATAAGAGTGAGGCACCCAGATGGAGGTGGTGCCCCCTCGCACCCTCCCAAGCGGATCAAGATCCAAACGTAGACGTGGCCATGTGTTTCCCATTTGAGTGAAAAACTCATACAAAAGCACTTTGTATGACTCATTCCCTCAAATAAGAAATAAAAACGTAACCGATTTATGATATAGCGTTATGTAATGAAATCACATGACCCTATATTATAAATTGGCACGCTAGCAGAAAGCGACTCTACCCGGCAAGAGCCCCTATTAAACAATGACAAACGGAGGAGCGCGCCCGATGGCTTAACTCGGACAAATTTTGCAATATTCTCGCTAACTAAAGCGTGACACCCAAAAGTAATTGCTAACACTCGAATATTATTCATCATTCAACCTAGGTATCCTAGCTCATCTCTAGTTCTCCGCATGAAATCCAAAAAACACCGCGCGATCCACAGCATTCGACTCTTTCGCTTCTTCGAATTTTCCTAATCCAATGCTTGTGTGCAGTTAATCCTTGCGAAAAATTTGTTTTTCTTTGTTCCCTACGAATCAAGCTCCAAGGATGGAATGAAAATTTCAAACACGATCAAAATGGGGAATTATACTTCGCGATCAAGGAGCACGGTTATTATGAATTCCATTGATTTCTATGCTCCCCGCTTTTAAGGCTTTTCCGTCGTCGCGTTAAAACATTATTCCTCATTCGTTTAGCCGTATTGTGCTTTAGCCGTAATATCTAACGATGGGAAATTACATTTCGCGACCGAACGTTTGTTAATATAATATATTTGATTCGCGAAATCAATTTTCGTCTCAGTTCATGATAATATATTTATACCGATAAAAGCGTCAAACCTTCTTCCCGATAAGTCAGCTAACTTCCATCTCGTGTAATCCCGAATTCCAATTTGAGGAGGAGTTTTTGTTATAGTTTCATACTCAACTTTTTGGGTCCCGGATAATGTACGATATTGTAGGTTATTGACTTTAGTTTTGGGGCTATTACCTAACTTACGACTATTAAGATTGGATACTGTAAAACCAGAATCTATTAATGCCTTTAACGGTTTGTCGTTTATGTGAATTTCAATGATGGGAAGATTGGTGATTCCGAGGCTTGCACCGGAAAATTTTCCTCCGTCCGTATTAGATTCGTGGCCACTCTGTCATTGTTATTTTGTTGGTTGTTGTACTGATTGTAATTGTTGCATCTCTGGTTTCGTCTGTTCCTCTGATAGTCGTTATTCTGTCTATATTGGTGAGAGTCGTCAGGTCTGAACCTAGAATAATAATTCCTTCGATAGGTTAGTCTCCCACTTTCATTCTGATTATATTTTTCTGATTTTCACCTTTCTTTTCTTCACCTTGTTTATTACGATGTTTATGTTCTTTGTGCTTATATGGGAGTACAAATTAATTCGGTCCGTTTTTTTGTGGTCAAAAATGCATTTATTTCAAAATAAAAAGAATTAAAAGATTAATCAAAGTATCGTCCATCGCTAGTTACTAGTTTTTCCCACCTCTCAGGCAATTTTTGAATTCCCTCTCGAAAAAATGTCTCGTCTTTTGAGGTGATCCAAGTTAGAAGCCAATTTTCGATTTCTGCCAAAGAAGTGAACCGATGACCTGCCAAATCGTGCTGCATCCGTCGGAACAACCAGTAATCAGAAGAAGCAATGTCCGGAGAATACGGCGGGTGCGGCAAAATATCCCACTTGAGCGTTTCCAAATATTTTTTCACGACTTTTGCGACATGAGGCCAAGCGTTGTCATGCAGGAAAATAACTTTGTCATGTCTTTGCTTGTATTCCGGCCGTTTTTCTCGTTATGAACGGCTCAAACGCATCAATTGCAGCCTATACCGATCGCCCGTTATGGTCTCGCCCGGTTGTAGCAGCTCATAGTACACAACACCCTTTTGGTCCCACCAGATACACAACAAGACCTTCGAACCATGAATATTCGGCTTTGGTGTTGATGTTGAGGTCGATTGCAACGATTGACCGGGCATAGCGTAGTATTTTTTCTTCTTGTGGTTATCACAGAGTACCCATTTTTCGTCCCCAGTGATAATTCGATGTAAAAAACCTTTTCTTTGTTGCCTTTGAATCAGCTGCTCGCAAGTGAAAAGTCGCCTTTCAATATCTCTCAGTTTCAGTTCATTAGGAACCCAATTGCCTTGCTTTTGAATCATTCCCATGGATTTTAACCGTACAGAAACTGCTTGTTGTGTCACTTCTAAAGATTCAGCAAGCTGCTCTTGCGTTTGACTCGGATCTTCATCGAGCAATGCCTCCAACTGTTTGTCTTCGAATTTTTTTGGTTGTCCAGAGCGAGGCTTGTCTTCAACGCTGAAATCTCCATTCTTGAAACGTCAAAACCATTCCCTATATGATTTATCAGTTGGAGCATTCTCACCATAAACTTCCACAAGCATTCGATGCGCTTCAGCTGCACTTTTCTTCCAATTAAAACAGAAAACTAAAACCTCACGCGAATGCTGCTTAGCTAACACAAAATTCCTCGTAATTAACACAGTGAAAAACAAGTTTTTTTTTAAATCCTCGAAGCAATATGAACTGAAAATTATTGACAGATGTCTAACCTTTCTAAAACTATCGACATTAGCTGTTACTATTCAATATTCATAACAGCCAGAGCCATCTTTTGAAAACGGACCGAACTAATTTGTGATATATATATATATATATATATATATATATATATATATATATATATATATATATATATATATATATATATATGTATATACATACATTTATATACATATGTATATACATATATATATATATATATATATATATATATATATATGTATATACATTTATATATATATATATATATATATACATTTATATATATATATATATATATATATATATATATATATATATATATATATATATATATATATATATATATATACATATATATTATATTCGGCCTTAAATTCTAAAGGTTTACTTATATCTAAAGAATATTTTAAATTTAACTTATCAAAAATTGTGATTCAGTATTTATGTGGATCTTTAATGCTCCTTGAATCATATCTGTCTGCTTGTTCGTTTAATTTTAAATATGTTTCCTATGATTGATTAGGGCTTCCTTTACGCGATTCCATTGGATTGGAGTATTTCAGATATGTAACTGTTTTGTTGTTCTCCTTCTACTAGTGACGTTATGTCTTCGACCTTCAGAATATAGCTTCTAAGCTGGAATCCATCGTCTCCAGTGAAAGCTGGCATAGACCTTGCTTCTTTCAATAAGTCGTGGAAAGATAATGCCATCTTGTTGCTTTTGGTATTGCAGGTTTTTGTGTACGAAAAATGTTCAAAATAAAGCTTATGGTTCTATTACCTTGGTACTGCTGCTTATTTTTATTGTTTAAGTCAGACAGGGGCGACTCTTCCTGTAGATCAGTTATTATTTGTTTTATGTTTTTATTAGCCTTGTCTGTTTCGAATTCCTAAAGGACAATGCTAGTCCTTGAGTTTTTAAAGTTATGTTTCTAGGCGTTTTGTTATTTTAAAAGAAAATATAATTGTTTTCTGTCACTGCATTTCCACTCACTAGATTTGTTTCACTGGATAGTTTGCAACTTTTTCGCGAAGAACACTACAGAACCTACCGACTGCGCCAGTTAAATTATTGAATTCCCGATCACTCAAAAAAAGTGATGTTGATGGCCTGCCGTGGTCCGTTCAAATCAAGCACGGGTTATATTGGTTTTAAAATAATATTATACTAACTTTTAAATTTACAAATACTCGCGTTTTTTATATAATAGTTTTTAAGACTACTGTTAACCGGGCTCCGTGAATTGATATGATTGATGATCTGTCGAAAACTGCATCTTCGGGTGGCGTCCAAGCGTATTTATAATTTACTCGCGTGGGAAGATTCAGATAAGAACCCGGCGAAGGTATGCTGACCAAACAATTCTTTTGAGACTACCAAATCGCTCGAGAATTTGCTTTCTTATCTACATCTTCGTGGGTGATCTTCCGGTCACTTACAAAGTTGCTTACAATATTAGGTTCACCTAAGGATATAACTTGCTTCTTTGCTTGTTGCGTCGTCAGAATCATAATTTTATGTTGATCATCGTTAACTGAGCCAATCACAGCAGATCAGAAATACAGCATGCAATAAAGAAGATATTGTAATCTGCTTATTTGTGCGATTCAATTTGCAGGGCTGAAGTTTTCATTTGTTATATTCAGACTCCACTACTTACGTATATATGAATATGGAAGTAGACATGCAACTATTTAATTTTTGACTTCCATATATCCGTTAGTTTACAAATATTTAACATTCGTCGTCATCGTCATCATTACTCATATATATTCATAAGTTGCACTAGATTGAGACGAATTTATTTCTCATTAAAAAGTATTCATACGAGTATATGTACCTGTATTTTCATTATCAACCCTTCTAATAACGTCGAAAAAACTCGTGAAGCCGGTGGTAAATACTCGTATACATATAATTGATCTACTGTACCTGGTATTAACCTGCACTGATCTGTTTACAAATAATCAGGCTCAAACAAAACCAGCTCTTGATAATATCTGCTGAGAAAAGATATACGAGTATTCATATAAACAATTACTCGTCACACATTTACTTACACAGGAAAATAATTGAAGTTGATAAACTTGTTGTTGGTTTTATGTTTCGTTTAAGCTCTTTAGCATCCCTGCACCTTGTTTTATTTTTAAAATCATTCTAACCGGTCCTCTAAATTATTTCACTATGTAAACAATACAAAGAAGTTAATTATTTGCAAAATAAATAGTCAATATACACTCAAAATCAATTTAAATTTATTAAAACATCATTCTAAAAAACTCTTTCATTTTTAACCAAATTATTATACAATGATTCGATACAGAAACATACAATTAATATTCATAGCACATTTAATTTAATTTATTTACCACACTGATGTGTAAAGCCACATGGTGTGACAACTATCCAACAGATCTCCAAAGAACATGCTATCAGATTGGAGACGAACTAGTGATGCACAAACAGAAACCATATCATCATACTGAATTCGTTTTTGTCATTCAATATTCAAACATATGTATTTCAGTGATATTCGCAATTATACATTTCTTATCATCACTCACTGTGATGACGTCAAAACTTCCTGGTTCTAATGTACTCTTTATTTCACAATTTTAGTGGAGTTCATTAGCATTATCACTTCGATTCTGATACCGGCGGCCCCCTAGTTCCTAGTGCGATCGCACGTCTACAAAACTGCAAAGACACACATGACGATAATTTATCCATGAATAAAATATTAGTAAATAAATTACCAGCTTTGTCAAAAATTCAAACCTAATCTATTCTATATCATACCCGTTTCGTTATAATGCTTCAACACCTATTCCGATTTGATTAGAATGTGATATATTATAACCACATAAATTAACACTACCTTTTATTCATTACACGAACAATTTATCAGCTGTTCGCAAACCTCACCTATCATTTCTACCACAGAAGTTGTCACCATCATCATCATTTTCATATCTCTCTAATTACAAACTCAACGGTATCTGAGTCTCCCCTGCTTTGCAAGATACACACAGCAACATCAATAGCAATTCAATTTTAATTCAGTTTTGTGGTTTGTAACTAATATTAGGTAGGTGACCCAAATAAGGCCTACATTAATTTTCTTATTATCTAACTAGCGGGTTTATAATAACCATGCACTGGTGATTTGAAATACTTATATTTATTTATTAAACTTTGTAATAGATCAAACAAAATTGCTTTAGAAACAAAAATTACACTTTTGTGAACACAAATAACTAAAACGTCATTTTGGCCTTATTGGGAACCCTGTGTCTTAATAAAAACAAGCAAACATTCAACTTCTTAATGAATACAAAACGTTGTCAATACTTATATTAAATCTAATGAGACCCTTTTAATTACTTTTGATCATTTTAGATCAAATATAACGAGTGTCTCATCATGCAAAAGTACTACATTAATCAGCCTTTTTCATCTTTTTTTTTAAACAATTCCCTGGACAGTAAAATATTTTATCAGCGGGTGTGAGTCCAACACACACCACATGATACCAAACGCCACAAGTAAGACATTGTCGCATATCATCAACTCGATCTTCTTTACAAGCTGGACAGTACCAAGAAGATTTATTATCATGACGTTTTGGTTTAGATTCCGTAAGCTTATCTGCTGTCAAAGAAGCAGTCTTCACTTAGGTTCGCTTTCGCGTTGCAGAAACTGCAAGTTGTGCAGATGTACAGCCAGTAACTGACGCTGATTTTGGTGTCTTTGTGATAATCTTTATCATGGATGAAGAACCAGGAACATCTTCTACTCTTGACGATGTTACAGTAATCTGTGATGTGGAATTCGTAGCACTGTCACCAAACAAATTTTTTGTTACCTCTTGAGCCCTGTAATTCAGAGACTTCTTGCGTGGAGCAGTCGCTACAACTTTAAACTTAGGAGTTGGTAAAAATTCATGAATATCACACGTGGATGATTGATTGTCTATCTTCTGTGGAGTTCCAGCATTCGGATTGTTTTTTGAGAGCAAGGACAGTGGCAAATTCTCAGTATCTGTGCCAGACCCATCTGAATCTTCCACATTTGCAGTTGAAATCTCTGGTTCCCCCGATTCATTAGATAAAACAGCAATGTTCTCACTGTTTGTAAGATTTGGAAGTTCTGACAACGCAAAGGGCGCAAACGCCTCTTAGAAATAGCATCTGGGTTATATGGATATAACCCTGTAGCGCGAAACCCATTCGAGATATTGGTAATAGCCAGACATTTCGGCCATACTTGTGAGAAAATGACGTTAAAGTTTGTCTTGTTAAGGGTTCGTTCGGGATGCTGACTGACGTATTTAATCAACTCTTGATCCCAATGGTGCTCAAAAGAACGATAAACAGATTTATCCATGGGCTCTAACTCGTGCGTGGTATTTGACGGAAGACAATATAAAGTAATGCCACATTTCTCAGCTTCCTCGACAATAGTAAAGTCCAGGTGGCATTTTGCGCCATCAGATATGAGGAGACATGGCCCTGATGTTCTGTATTTATGCAAATGATTAGTAAACTGTATGAAAGTTTCTGTCGTCATACTTCCTTTTAGCGTCATCTTCACCAGAGAGCCTCGAGGTAAATTGTCTTGGAATTCTGGCTTTAGTTTCTTGTCTTTGAACAATATCCTTGGCGAAATAGCTGATTCTATAGCATTTCCGCAGCCTACCACAGTGACACTTTCAGCATGCTCATTCGCTATTTGATGAACTCTTTTTCTCCTTGTGGCTGTCAAAACTGCCTGCTGATGGTGCAAAGCTATGCGACAATTTCTTCATCGATGGTGTAAATGCTTTCAGGTTTATGTTCAATTCTAAGTCTATCCCGCAAACTTTTGTATTTGGAAAAGTGATCCTAACAAAATCTTTATTTAATTTTGGAGCACGAGCTGAATTCATCATCTGTGCTTTACGACGTACTAATCCAGGCTGTCGTTTGAGAAATAACCGCAACCATTTCTTCCCCGCGGCGTTTTTGGCATCATTGAAAGTGTTTGGAGTTTCCTTAATTTTACAGAATGAAAAAGCCTGTCCGCGCAACATCTTTGATGTCAGCGGCACTCCAACATCAGCCAAACGTACGATTCTTCTGACAAGTCCAGCTTCTTCTTCTGTAGTAAATACAGCCGACGGACCTAGCTTTCGTGTAGTCGACCCACTCGCTAGATGGTGGCGCAGGGTTCTTCTTGGGATGTTGTATCTGGCTGCAGCAGCATATGTAGATAATCTTCCTCTTTCTACCATTTGAACAGCGTTTTCCATCTGTTGCGAAGTCTATTGAGCCCTTTTTTCCTTGTGGTAGAAACTGGTGATTCGTTTTCCATGATATTACTGAAAACAAGGGTTTACTTTTTTACTGTGATATTTTTCAAACTGACATAAAACATTTTCCTAACAACACCTGTACCTGTGCCGTTATAAGGCCTATACATGTTTTTGTAGGCTTTATTAGGGCATGGCACATGGATAAACAAAACAACAATTATATGGAATACAACGATATTACAGCTTTTTCACTTAAGTGAGGAGATGGCTACACGTCTAATTATACTATAGACAAAACACAGCATACCGTGTACAAATAAAAATAAAAAGACACACTGTTTACTATGCTCGAATTTTATAAAAACAAGAGTGGGTTCTGCGTCGTTGTTTGTTTTCGACTGCAGGTTCCAACACGCTCGCAGCACGGGTCATTTGCTGTGCTTGTGGGTGTTAATTTATGTATACGCACACATCTACAAACATTGGCGGCCATTTGAAATCGTGAAGTGGGAAATTTAAAAAATAGGCCTTATTAAGACAGAGGGCTTTATTTGGGTCACCTACCTTTGTTTACAAACAAATATCAAGAACATATCATCACCATCCTATCCGTACCAAAATGACATGGCTAGTTCCCATGAATATAGAATTCATTCAGTCCGATAAAAAATAAAATTAGCACAATGCTCTTGTGCGAATTCTACATTAGCTTAATACCAAACGAATTATATTTCAATAGTTGAAGATGTTTATATACAAAAAACAGAAAAACAAAGGACACACGATGAAGGCTGAGAACTCAGTTTTTATTTACTTTCTATTTCAAGAACATGTTTACCCGACCTACACCACATGAAATAACAATGTGCGAACATAGACGTAAGAATACCAAAAATATCAATAATCAACTGTATCCCTTGTCCGAATAATAAAGGCTGAGCTTGGAGGCTCGTATGTTTGCATACTGTAAGAAAACACGTGGTTCTGAAATTGTTAAACAATCATATGGTCTGCTTCCATATGAATTGTTATTTGTAAACAGAGAAGTCCAGTTTTGTCCACTTATATATCTACGTTTTCACTCCAACAATTCAAAAATACAAACTAATCTCATTTATATAGTACACATAACACAAAACAACAGCAATTCCAGATTTTCATAAGACCATATTACAAATTATATTCATAAATAAGCTTCCTACACGAACGATCAAAATCGCAAGATTTAATCATCTGTATAGTAATTAGACACACGACAACCAGACCTACACCGAATACATCGCGCCCATTCCTTCAAGCCTTCTTCCATAGCAGTAAAAACCAAAAAAAAACTATAACTTACTATCGCGATGCAAAATTAAAAAATTGCATTCAACCGACACATATTTTATCCTTGATACAGGTATCATGACCGTAAACATAAACAACTTGGTTGTAAACAGATATAATCATCTTCATTCGCATAGGAGTACATATAATTCAGCAATTCATATGCAAATTGAATGTTTTTCTCAACAACGAAAAGTACTCTTATCAACCATTCATTCAATCTGATCAAAAGCATGTGAAAGTTATACCCTGTTTCCACTTACATCAAATCTCAAGATTTTGCGAAAAATTCAAAATCTACATCAAAATCATATAGATTACCCATATAAAAATCCTAATCTGTAGATTTTGAAATCTAGTAGATTTGAGGGAAATCTACCCAAAATCTTGTGGATACCTATGGCACTACTGCAAATTCAGATATTCAGCAAATGCCAAACGTCAAATCGGAAACGTCAATAGTGACAAGTTCGGATGATATAGAAACGCGAAAAATAAATAAACGAAAGGTGAAGTGGCCGTTATTCGCCGAATTCGAGCTGATCGACCTGTGGAAGTGCAAAATAGTGGAATTAAGGGGCTCCAGAAAGAATAGTCATATTTTTGCCGAAATGGCTCAAGCCCTTAAAGAGACTGGTTTGGAATACACGGCAGAAGAAGTCAAAATAAAAATACACAACATAACTAATCGCTATAGGTATGTGAAATAACTTTTGTTGGTGGTAATTAATTTTTATGTTTTCAGGATTGAAAAGCAAAAAGTGGGTCCATCAGGTGGATCACCTTCTGAGTGGCCCTTGTTCGAGGCTGTTCATAAGGTCATTGGAGGATTCAAAAGCATGGACACGAAAAATCTAGTATATGAAAGCGTATTCAAAGGTAAACTAATTATTTATTAGTAAATTTATACTAAAAATTTTCCTGTTTACATGAGTTTTACTTTTCTTATAGTTGTATATTAATTATAGTAGTATATTAATTCAAAATTTTAAAATTGCAGATCACTGTACATCTTCTCCAAGTGAGGAATCAACATCAACATCGCCATCGCCACGTGGTACACCTGAGGTAGTTGCTACAACCAGTTGTGAAGAGCTACAGGAGTCATCTCCGGAGGTGTTTGTGCTACCTGAAGAAAAAAGGAAAATCCCGATGAATTATTTCCAAAAGGAAATTTTAAAAGAAGTGAGGGAAGCGAACAAAACAATGCATGCTGAAATAGATCGAGTAAAACAAGCAGACGAAAAAATCTTCCACTTACAACAACGAATGGTGGAAGTTGAAGAAGCGAGAAATGAAATTCTTAAGATTTTTGTGCGTAACAATAACCCGTAGGAGAACATATTGTAAGTAATTTGAAAACTATGTATTAAACTCCAAGTAAAATATTTATCAAGATATTATTTGTAAGTTGGAAACTTACTGCAAGTTACCTGTAGAGGTTCGTCTTTTGTTTACAGATAAACTGTAAAGTAAACTACAAAGTACAAGGTTGACTGTAAATTATTCTTTAAGACTGTACTGCCTTGTACTGCAAACCATTTGCTTGTAGGAATTGTGCCGTTTCGGCAAAAATATGGGTGTTTTTCCTGGAGCCCCTTAATCTTCACTATTTTGCTTTTGCACAATTCGATTAGCTCTAATTTGGTGAACAACGCCCACTTCACTTTTCTTTAGAATTACTGAAAATATGTCAAATCGGTGTTTTTGCGCTTGTTCAATGCAAATCTTAAGAAAACGTTTTTCCTTGAAACGCACATAAACAATATATTATAATTTAAAAAAATATACACATATTTCGAGGGTAAGTATTCCGCCTTCTTCAGTGTTTATCATAGAGAAACACTGAGGAGGAGGAAATACTTACCCTTGAAATATATATATGTTTTTTAAAATTATAAGAAATGTTTTATTTGCGTTTCAAAGAAAAACATTTTCTGAAGATTTGTATTGCAAAATCTATTTTATCTTAAAGTTTAATATATTTTTAAATTTTAGATAGTAGTGACTGTCTATCAAACTCTAGGCAATTACTAAAGTGTTACCGAATACTTTACAGTAAAACTTGTAGTTTACAGTTAACTTCACAGTTTGTCAGTAAAGAGTAGAGTAAACTCGACAGTTAAGTTTCAATAAGGTTCCAAATTACAAATAAATAAACTACAAATAAATAGTTTATTGAAGTTTCCTTTCATAGTTTTTAAATTATTGACAGTAGGTTTTCGTATAAGTAAATTTTTATTTAAGCTTTTTTCATTCGTATGTTTCGAATGAAAATGTGTAATGCTATTTTTGGTAATATGTATGTTAAATGAATATATATGATAATGAAATGTGATAATATTTCTTAAAAGGATTCAATTAATAAAGTGCCATTGATTTGGAATAAGAGAAGTGGAAATGTTTTTTATTTGTTATGAGGTAAAAATAAATTTTTTTTGAGTAATGAGAATGAAACATAGGTAAATATATTTTGTAAATGAAATACAAGCTCACCGGTATGTTCACTTAATGCTCTTCTTATGGCCTCTGCTCCTCTGTTGGAATCTGATGCTCTATTATCTACTTCTGGTTGCTGTCTTCCACGGCTTTGCTCATACGTTTTCAGCTCCTCAAGCCAATTTGAATTTAGTCGGTCGTTCCTTTCGTTTAAAAAATTGTGAAGCACACAACATGCTTTGTTCAGAAGAGGCGCGTTTTCGATTTTATTATCGATGCCTTTCCCAATATGCCTAAAACGGGCTTTTAAGTGTCCGAATGCGTTTTCAACGACTCTTCTGCATTTAGAGAGTGTATAATTGAAGTTCTTCTGTTCCGGGGCTGCTTCAACATGAAACGCATATGGTTTCATCAGCATGTTTGAAAATTTGAATGCTGAGTCTCCAATAATGAAAACTAGAACCTCAACGCCTGATAATGTTTTCGACATTTGCTGCAAAACTACATTCTCCAATTTTACTTTTAAGAGAGAATTCTCGAATATGGATGAATCATTGCAACGCCCTGATGATCCCACATTGATGTACATGAATCTATATCTGTTGAAGAAACAAAAAACTTTAGTATACTCGCGGATATTATATAAAACTATATATATACCGGTAATCGACTAATGCTAATAACACTGTGGAGTACCAGCCCTTATAGTTGTAATAGTCCGTTCCGTCTTCGACATGGGGTTTAACCTCAGAATATGGCTTCCATCTTTAATGAAATATGGTGAATTAGGAAATTTGATCACAACAACAAACTTACCTATGGCCCCAAAACATTGCGGGAGGCCTAGTTTTTCAAAACCGTTTATGTTTTCTTCTATGATTTCCTTTGTTATAGGAAAAGTGTTAAAATATTTACCCCACATAACTTCCCATACTCTGTTACAAAATTCAATAACAATCTTGCAAATAGTGCTTTTACTGACGCCAAATAAATTAGCTACGGTTCGATACTCTGCCGAAGAGCCAAGTGCATAGATTGCTATTGCCACTCTTTTTTTTAATCCAATACAGCTCGTAAACGTAAACGTGATTTGACCGCTACGCATAAAGTTTCAAACGACTCCCTAGTCATTCGGAAATTTTCTTTGAAAAAAAGGTCATCGTTTTCCGCTACGTCATGCTCCCAAAAAGTATGCGAACGAACCTGAAACAATATAATATTATTTAGTTATAACGGAATGTTAATATTATATGCTTAATAACTTACTAAAAACCATCTTCTTGGGGATGCTCTCCAACTTAAAATTGCACTTAGTAGTAGCACTCTTTTGCGGTGTGCAGCTAAAAGCACCTTCAAATGCTTTCGCCTTTGCGTCTGTAAATTTCTTAATAACAATGATGACAACCCACATCTAAGTTGTAATATCATCAATTGTTTCTTTAAAACTTCGGCTTGATTAAACGAATCTATAATAATTTAAAACTTGTATCTAAACTTCCACTTCTAAGTGATTACACTTTGACATTTGTAAAACTGTCACAATGACAAGTAAAATATGATAACCTAATGGAAACACTTATAAATCTTCTCAACGAAATCCTGAGATTTGAAGTAAGTGGAAACAGGGTATTATACCGGTGAAAATCATATGAAATTATGCATTTCACATTCATCGTCATACAAAAAGATAAAACGCCACAGGCATTCTGATGCCTGTTATGGTACGTCATTTCTATATTGGCCAAATCTAAACTTTTAAAGATTGTCGGTCAACTTAATGCTCAGTTAAAGTCTCAGCCGGTGAATGGATCTTCATTCATATATGATTCTGCAACTCCAACACTTGTTGATCTGTAAACAGAAACCAAGACCAGACCAACTTTTCACAAACAACCAAATCATCTTATTCCTCACTAATACCGCTTGTAGATAAACACACCGGCAAATAGATAAACACTAAAAAAGTACACGGTCAGAATGATCTATTCGTACTGCCTGTAACAGTAACTATTACAGAGGACGGAAGATTTGGTCACGCTATAGCTAATGAAAATGTCTGCATATATGTTATTCCTTCGACTTGTAGGAGCGGTCTTCACACAAAAAATTAAGTATCCGCTGCATCTATTGAGTCTGCATATATGCTAATGTATCGATACTCATACTTATTCCTCTTACACCACAACCATAACTTTACCATCCATTCTGTATAGAAGGCATTGCTGTCTCAAGATCGAAACCCACCATCTTTTGTAATTGAATACCTCCATACAAACAGCCTTAACGCCTTTAAAATTCACGAAATAGACATACTTTCCTCAAAAAAACCTCACCTTTTCTCAAAGCAGTTGTGAAGACAAAGGCTGTCAATTAAAATCATCCTCGCCACACTAGGGCGCATAGTTACTTCCTGTGAAGTTTCTTTCTCCTATGCGCGAAACACAAAAATACGAAGAACACAAAAATTTTCAACTTAACACCCTTATTCGACACCGACCATCAGTTAATACATGAATCCCCTGAAGATCGTTTCCGTAATTAAGGAAATAAAGATATCATAATTTCATTCACTCAAAACCATCTAATTTGCAATCTTATGCAAATTAGATTAAACCCTTTCATTCATCATCATACTACAAACGACCGTCAGTATCATTATCTTTTCTTATAACCTGCATAAATTTACATCGGCACTTATCTTTTCTCTTGCATCTCATCTTTCGCCAGGTAAAAACCAACACGACAAAAACCACAGGTGGGGACCATCAATGACATAAATTTATCAATCGACAAGAAGATATACTTATCCTCAAGCCAACTCGTCGAACGCATGCCAAAACGATGACGACGATGTCCTTCCAATTCAAACCAAATTGTGTTGCTTTCCGCTTGCTTCGCAATGCATTCAACCTAACTCGCTATCATATCATATCATTTCGCATATCATGCACACAAACACCTTGCGGATTTCGTTTTGGATCTGAATATCGTAAACGATCCCCATCTAAATGGCCGTGTTCTCTCCTAACATACAGCCGTGCAGAAGATCGCATTCTCTATTTGATAAACGAGGCATACTGTCTGCCTCGTGCCAATTTACGTTATACATTCTCATTATCTTTGCTTATCCCGCATGAAAGAATTTTTGTGCAATTTGGTAAAATATTTGCAGTTTTATAAAAGGAAACATGTGTTCAA
This sequence comes from Odontomyia ornata, assembly GCA_963969285.1. NCBI lineage: Eukaryota > Metazoa > Arthropoda > Insecta > Diptera > Stratiomyidae > Odontomyia > Odontomyia ornata. The sequence goes on along the minus strand of OZ017740.1, from coordinate 150,053,377 downwards.
ATGTGAACAGAGGAAAATCAAGTTTACAAATTAAAGCCTCCACGTGCTACACTTCGCTAAAGAAAACATGTGGTAAAGAATTAGATGATTTTTTACTTGTAAACAGAGAGACTCGCCGTCTTCGAAACCAGTTACTTATACCACTTTCTCAAATTAGCACTACCATGCTCAAATGTTTCTATTTAATTGGGGTCATTTCGATTTATTTCTGCTTTTTTCTAATACAATATTTTGTAATAGGTTGAGCGATTTTACCGTAATTTTTTATGAACATACGGCAATAACCAGGAAGCTCTACGAAACTTATATTTTTATGTTTTGTTTTGCCTTGTCTGGATTGGGTTTGAGGCCGTCTTTTGTTATAACGTGCCCTAGAAAAGCTGTTTCGTGTTGCATAAAATTGCTTTTATCTATTTCAATTTTTTGTTTGTGCAATTCCGAGCCTTGGAAAATATCATGAAACTATTCTGTTCTTCAAGAGATGTACTGAAAATAAGTAAAGGGTGATTCATTATGAGGTTCGATTTTCAATAGGCCTTTTTTGATAAATCACGCGAATTACGTTATTGAACGTTACAATTGTTAAAAATATATATGTTGGAGATTCCTTTGATAAAAGAATTTTGGGTTTCACTTTTAATTATTTCATGTAATTAACACTTTTTTAATTTACAACAACAATAAAACTTCTTAACTTTAAACTTAACTATTCAAACTATCATAGTTAGATTCAACTTTAATGAATACACAACTTGAACTTAACTTGATGATACTCAACTTCAACTTTAATGAATACTTCACTTCAACTTATTCGAATACTCTACTAATTCTCAAAGGGCTGCTTTTATAATGATAAGAATGCTGATGAAGCATTCTCTTTGTTACTTTGATTCAAGCTAAGAATTGGACTTTGATATGCTGATGTCAGCAATGCAAGTAAGCGAAATTTGATATTGCAATAACGAGATGTTTACATTAGATAGATCAAGTTACAGAATGACAGGATATGAGTCATGGATGATCAATATATGATTCATCGAAGATTCTGATAAAGGGTTAGTGAATTGTGTGGTAATATGCTGATGTAGGGATTTGGGATTATGTGTAACTCCTCCCTTCTTAAGCTCAATGTTGTCCTCAACATGATTATGTTTATGTAATTCAATATCTTCGGTTATATTAATTTTGATAAATAATTTCTTTTTTTGAAGATATAGGTATAGAGCAATTATTACTATTGCAACAATAAGTATTAGTAATATCGATCCTGTTCCAACTATATTTACTTTATGAGCATATTTAATCTCGTTAATTCGTTCTAAATTTTTAACATTATCAAGTTTGATATCTTCAAAGCTTAAATCAATTTTGTAATTAGATACATTAATATTAGGTTCATTACTAAAATTTGTGAAAATTCGTTTACATCATTTGTGAATATATTATCTATATGAATTTCACAATTTACAAATCTAATCACATAGTTTCCATTTAATTCATATTGTCGCGTGTTTTTGGTTCGCGGCCAATAATAATTTTAATATTCCGGGAAAGTGAAAACGCAATGTCTTTTTATTTAAGTTAAAAGAGTTTATTTAATTAAAAATGCACAATAATCGATTTAACACTTTCACTAATTTTAATTTTCACTATTAAAAATGTAACACTTGTCCATAAATTTCTTATCGCAATTGTCTTCTAAATCAGTTCTTATCGCGTTCGAATGAATCCCCCCATTCATTCAGCTCGCCTTTATATAAGGTCTCTAATCATTCAACTCAGTTCTCGTACATAAGTGAATAAGCGCGAACGTTCCAGCATGAATGGGCAGTGACTCACTTTCAGATGTTGATAATGCTTGTTGGGTTCTCGTGGGCTCGAGTAAATTCAGTTGTTGGTGTTCTTAATGATTGTGAAAACAACTGCGACAGTAGCTCGCAGAGTTATTTGTACATGTAATTATTTGTACATGTAACACTGCCCCCACCTCAGTTCTTTTCGCCCCGAAAAGATGTGTCGCTATTTGTAGTCAATTCTCCCTGGGTGTAATATGGGGCAAGACGGTCCAGATGCACGATTGTCATTTTAGCTCTCGGCTTACGATGTTCCTGTATCCGGTATACGACGTCGTTGATTCGCTTTGTAACTCGGTATGGTCCCTCCCAATTATGTTGTAACTTTGGAGACCTACCCTTTCGCCGTTTCGGGTTATAAAGCCACACCAAGTCATCTTGCTGGAAGCCAGTAGAATTAGCCTTTAGATCATACCTGGTCTTCATGCGGTCAGTAGCCGACTCGAGGTGTTTTCGCACTGCCCGATGTATCTGGTTCAACCGTTGTCTTAGCTCAGTTGCGTACTCCGAGATGGTTTGGGGTTTCTCGGGGGGTGTTCCGAACTTTATATCAGCTGGCAGACGAATAGTCTTTCCAAAAATGAATTTGGCTGGAGCTTGGCCCGTCGATGCATGTTCGGCAGCTCTGTACGCCATCAAAAATAGTGGGATATGTCGGTCCCAGTCCCTCTGGTTCTCTTCAACCATCTTGGCCAGGTGTTTATTGAGCGTGCCGTTGAAATGTTCGACCATACCATCGGATTGGGGATGCAGCGGTGTTGTCCTGGTTTTCCGTATTCCGAGCAGCTCGCACATTTCGCCAAAAACTAGTGACTCAAAGTTTCGGCCTTGATCCGAATGTAGTTCGCAAGGCACGCCGTACCTACTGACCCAATTTAACACTAGCTGTTCGGCTACAGTAGTTGCTTCCTGGTTGGGAATGGGGTAGGCCTCAGGCCACTTGCTGAAATAATCGGCTACAACCAGCATATATCGATTTCCCCATTCGGATTCAGGAAAGGGACCTGCGATGTCAACAGCAATCCTTTCAAACGGTACCCCCACGTTATAGGTTTGCATTTGTCCTCTCAGTCGTCGCTTTGGGCCTTTGACGGAAGCGCAAATTGTGCATCTGCGACACCAGTCCTCAACATCTTCTCGAGCGTGGAGCCAGTAGAACCTTTCCCGCAATTTCGCTAAGGTCTTGTTAACACCAAGGTGGCCTCCCGAGGATCCTTCATGCATTTCCTTAATCACATCGTGGATTCGGCTTTTGGGTAGTATAGTTTGCATCCTATAGGAGCTACCATCCGCCGTTTCCCATTTCCGCTTGAGTACGCCACCCTCCACCTAAAGGGAGTTCCATTGTGCCCAATAGCTTTTCAGGGTTGCGCCATGCATTGAAACGTCTTTCCACTCAGGTCGCCCAGTCGTCTCCTTCCATACGAGCAATGGTCCGATGTCTTCATCGGCTAACTGGGCGTTTCGAATCTCCTCCGGTGACCAACCTGCATCGAATTCCGCCGTTATCAATCGCAGATCAACGAGCGGTTCCTTTTCCTCAATCCGTCGGCAATGCTTGCAGTTAGCTGAACATGGACGATGAGATAGGGCGTCAGCATTTCCATGAACTCCGCCCTTCCGATGAACAATTTCGTAGTCGTATGACTGCAATCTTTCGATCCATCTCGCAACTTGTCCCTCGAGGTTTTTGAAGTTGAGCAACCATCTAAGTGATGCATGGTCCGTTCGAAGAGCAAATTTCTGGCCATATGGGACCTTGTGGAACTGCTTGGTGGCCTCTATTATAGCCAATAGCTCCTTCCTGGTCACACAGCAGTTCCTCTCACTTTTTGAAAGAACTCGACTGTAATACGAGAGGACTCTTTCTTCGCCATCGATCTGCTGGGAGAGTACAGCTCCAATACCGCCGTTGCTCGCATCGGTGTCAACTACGAACATCTTTCCAGGTTTCGGATATGCCAGCACGGGTGATTCACATAGCTTCTCCTTCAAGGTCTCAAAGGCTACCTGGCATTGTTCATTCCAGACATACGGACGATTTTTCTCGGTTAACTGATGGAGACACTTGGCTATTTTGGCAAAGTCTTTGACGAATCTTCGATAGTAGGTTGCCAGACCCAGAAAACTTCGTAGTTGGCGCTTGTTGCTTGGTGTTGGCCAGCTTTTCACGGCTTCAATTTTCTCAGGGTCTGTTTTGACCCCTTCTGCTGATACGACGTGTCCCAGGTATTTTACTTCAGCTGCAAAAAGGGTACACTTGTCGGGACTAAGTTTCAAATTTGCCAGTCGCAATCGGGAGGAAACCTCTTCTAAGTTCCGCACATGCTCTTCGAACGTTCTCCCGATGACAGTGATGTCATCTAGGTACACCAAGCAGGTTTTCCAGGTGAGGCCACGTAGCACGTACTCCATCAGGCATTCGAAAGTGGCTGGAGCATTGCAAAGCCCAAACGGCATCACCACAAATTGCCACAATCCGGTCCCAACTGAAAATGCGGTCTTCTCTCGGTCCTTCTTGTCAATTTCTACCTGCGAGTAGCCACTCTTGAGATCGAGTGTAGAAAACCATTTTGCGTCGGCTAAAGTGTCCATGATGTCATCGATGCGTGGGAGCGGGTAACTATCTTTCTTAGTGACGTCGTTAAGATGCCTTTAGTCGACACAAAAACGAGTGCTACCATCCTTTTTCTTTACTAGAACTACAGGCGCGGCCCATGGACTGACAGAAGGTTCAATAACGCCTTGCTTTTCCATGTCCGAGATCAGTGCGCTCACTTCTCCTTGTTTGGCTATAGGGAGACGTCTCGGTGCTTGTCGAATCGGCTTGGCTCCCTGTGTATCTATGACGTGAGTTACCAGACTCGTTCGGCCTTGGTCATCCAAGCTTGTTGAGAAGATGTCACTGTACTTGGTGACCAATTCAGAGGCTCGTTTGAATAGCTGCACTGGCAATTTGACCTGCTTCAATATTGCAGACGTGGATTCCTGGGTTTTGTCTGTGTCTTGCCTCCTACTCCAATGATGGTCGTGAGTAGCTTCCAAAGAGGTGATGGTGGAAATAGGCTGGCAGCTGCCGATGACTTCTCCCGCTTTGATGCTCGTGGTTGAGTCTGCGGTGTTAAGGCACATACCCGTTCCTTAAAGATCTTACAAGGCTTCGTCCTACAATCAAACTGCGCAATGCGGACGTCTTCGTTGGCTCTATCAGATAAGATCGGTGGTCTCCAGAATCACCATCAAGCTTGGCCCATACAATGCTTTCGGAAGAATTCGGTACATCAGTGTCAGTACACACCACTACATTCATCTTGGGAACTGGGACGCTGGGATCTTCCATAAGTACTTCGACATTCTGCCATTTCAATACCCGTTTGCCCAAATCCAACGTGATTCCATGTGGTCGCAGAAAATCCATTCCGAGAATGCAGTCATCCATAATGTTCGCGACCAGAAAATTATGTCGGAACACAAGGTCTCCCAACTGTATCTGGAGGTTGACCTCTCCATGAACAGGTGCAGTTTCGCCCGTAGCTGTTCGTAGTGAGAAAATTCTGCCCTTGTGAAGTTGTTGCTGTCTAACTAGGTCTGATCGGATGATCGATCGGGTTGCACCAGTGTCGATTGTTATGGTGCAGTGTTCTCCGTCAACTTGACCCGGAAGGCATAAGTCCGCTTCTCCACGATGTAGTCTTGACACGGTGATGGTGGTGCTGGGGACGTCGATCCTCCTAGCCAACCTCTGCCCCACGAAGTTGGCTCTTACATGTTTCCCGACCCCTCTGTTTGAAGGGTTTCCATTCTAGGCTCCTGACTCGGTCTGGATCTCCTCCTAGCTGCACACCCTGGAGAATAGCTCGGTTTTCTTCGCTTCTTGCAGTCTCTTTGCAGGTGCCCCTTTTCTCCGCAATTCCAGCATCTAGGCGCACCATTTCCATGCGGGTCTCGCTCAATTTCCACGCGCTCACACCTGCACTCGTCTGCCACTACCTCACGGACCCGGGCAGTGGTACGAGTCGCATTTTTCGCTGCCTCAAAGTCTAGACTGTAAGCCAATGCGTCCTTAACCGTTTGCTTTTGGGCTAAACGCACGGCTTGTTGCGATTCCGGGTCCTTTAGTGCGCTGATGAATGCTTCTGTCGCTGCATCATCTCGATGTTCTGGGTCGTAGGCTGGGTAAGCCAAAAGTGCTAGTCGCTCAATGTCTTGGGCTAGCTGCTGTAGGGTTTCACCAGACTTCTGCACCCGATGTCTTAGCTGTGACCGATAAATCTGCTTTAGATGATCATCTCCATAACGCATGTCGAGCGCATTCATCATAGCATTCGAGATTGAGTGCAATTCAACGGGGATCGTCTGCAACAGCTCGGCAGCTGGGCCTCTTAGAGCAAGAATCAATGCAGTTGCTCGTTCCTGCTCGTTCCAGTGATTTATGCGAGCGGCTGCTTCAAACTGGGTTTTGTAAATAGTCCAGACCGTTTGCCCATCGAATATTGGTGCTTGCACATTTCTAGATGAGCTTTGCGCTGCGGTTATAAGTGGGGCTGGGGAGGCGGTTACTATCTTCGCTGCTTCCAAGTCCTTTTTCATGTTTTTCATCTCATGGTTTATTCTCTCTTCGACCTGGCTGATCTCAAGGTTGATTCTCTCCTCGACCTGGTATACCTTTTCCTCGACGCATTTAATTTGGCTGTTGAGGCTACTGAGTTCCGCTTTTATTTCGGTTGACTGTGTTTCCAGCTTCTGTGTGATGTCTCCCTTGATTTCTAACGCTTGTTGGTCTAGCTTCGCTGATTGTTCATTTAGCTGCGCTGATTGTTCATTTAGCTGCGCTGATTGTTCATCCAGCTTCGCAGTCAGACTGGATGACTGTTCATTTAGCTTCGTTGATTGTTCATCTAGCTTCGCAGTCAGACTCGATGACATCAGCATTAACATTTGCATCAGCGCATTTTCTGGCTCCTTTGATTTTGGTGTTTCTACTTCTCCACCTTCTGCTCCTTTTTCCGCATCTGAGAGCGCACCCGAATCCAGATTCACGCCTTCCGACTCGATCGCGTCACGCAAGCGTGCAATCAGTGTGGCCTTTGTACCTTGCGTAGCCAGGTTTCGCTGTTCCAACTCTTCCTTAAGCTCCGACATGGTCAATTCATTAATTTTTAAGTTTAAGCTTCGTGGCATTTTTAATGTTTCTTTAAATTTTACTATTGTGCACTATAAAAATGCTCAAATTTTCACTTTCAAAATTTTTCTTTCGCACTTCTTGACACCACTGTCGCGTGTTTTTGGTTCGCGGCCAATAATAATTTTAATGTTCCGGGAAAGTGAAAACGCAATGTCTCTTTATTTAAGTTAAAAGCATTTATTTAATTAAAAATGCACAATAATCGATTTAACACTTTCACTGATTTTAATTTTCACTATTAAAAATGTAACACTTGTCCATAAATTTCTTATCGCAATTGTCTTCTAAATCACTTCACAATTTCGAAAATCACTTTTCTATTCGCTTTCCACACACTATCGCAGTTCTTATCGCGTTCGAATGAATCCCCCCATTCATTCAGCTCGCCTTTATATAAGGTCTCTAATCATTCAACTCAGTTCTCGTACATTAGTGAATAAGCGGGAACGTTCCAGCATGAATGGGCAGTGACTCACTTTCAGATGTTGATAATGCCTGTTGGGTTCTCGTGGGTTCGAGTAAATTCAGTTGTTGATGTTCTTAATGATTGTGAAAACAATTGTGACAGTAGCTCGCAGAATTATTTGTACATGTAATTATTTGTACATGTAACAATATGTTTGTTCATTAAAAGATGGATTAATTGTTGTTTTGACGTTAATTAACAATTCAGTTTCTTCTATTGTTGTTTCATTATTTGTTTTAGCTATACAATTAATATTTTTACATTTTAATTCATTTTTCGAAGTTCCATATTCTTTACAAAATCATAATATTTACTATTGTGACTTACAACTTCACTTATGTTTATGTTTAATGATTGATTTTTACATTTGGTATTTTTCTTACATAGTATGATAGTAAACTCTGTGTAAGTTTAGGTATATTAACCACAAATAGTTGCATCTTTTATGAAAACATTAAACGTAATTTCTTTTAATTCTTCAAATGAAAGATTATATGCATTTATTTCGTCATATGTTAGAATTGACCTTGACATTGTTCCAGATTTAGCATTGTTTACATTATCGATAATTTTTTCCAATTCATCTGTTATCAGATCAAGATTATGATTCACCTGAAATTTTGTATATTTGATTTAATTTGTTATCAATTGTCTGAAAAGCGTTAAAGGTTTTGTTTATGTTGTTTGTGATTTTATCCAGGTTGTTTTTGAAAACATTATTTATTTGAATTTGCTTATTCATTGACTTGATGAAATTATGATTATTGTAACGATGTTATTACATCTAAGTACTCTGAAAATTAAAATCATCTGAAAAATTCCAATAAGAATTATTCATTTCAATATATCCACATATGAACTCACATGTTTTCCGAGAGGAATCATATTTCTTCCTACATAGTCAATTGCCTTAAGCAGATGCCAAGATATGGACACATGACAACCATAAATAATCATGGTCAATGTCGCATATTACATTACCATTGCATAGGTTAATATGCTCTACCATCAATTAACACATCGTAATGTGTATAACATTTTGTTCATGAATTTATGAATGGATGCTTTGAACGCATCACATTACACAAACAAACAAGTGCATGCAATGACTTGCGTTTAAAATGGGATGGAATATTGAAGGGTGAGATATGACGAGGATATGGAATGTGATATCGAATATAGGTCAGTTATTGGTGAGTAAGAAACATTGGATATTTATTAGTAATAAATATTAGGATTTTATTTCGGTTGACATACTGACCACTTGAATGCGTCAGACATATTGCCATGCAATAATGTCGTTATAATCATCGTTGTCCATGGTTCCATAAAGCCATTTATAAATTTTGCTAATTGGATTTATAAGACCTCGCTTTCTTCTAATATTTTTGCAAATTTCCATGTAACCGGCCTGTTTTCCTAATGCTGAGTTACATGTCTCTATGAGAGAATTTAATGTTTGGGTAGTTTGTCCTTCTTTAGATAATTTTTATTTTGTTTGGAGAAAATCTTTAATAGTATCGCTTTCACGAAAATTGATATGATCGAAGTGAAGTAACTTCAGTTCTTCTTTAATTGTTTTAATTGTTTCTATAATATAAGGATTTGGTTCAATTTTTTCTGAAATATCTCTCAATGCTTTCTTCATACTAGTTAACTTTTTCTTAATTGAAAGTTTTTCTGGTATGAAACATGTAAATGCTCCACAATCGTATGCATTTTCTTGTTTTGGAATGCTTTTAACATTTTCTTTTGTGAATGCTGATGTATCAAAAGGTTTGTTTAATTTATGAAGGCTTTCTTCTTGTATAGTTTACTAGAGCATCCAGAATTTGATTGTTGCTTCCTCCTAAAGGGTCATAATATTTTATTGATTTGTTTCTCATATCAGTGGTTATTATTAACATGAACGGGAATTAGAGTCATGTCATAGGAAAATATATCAGTTTTCTTTGTCCAGCAGCTTACTGAATTATAACCTTGTTGTAAATAACGGAGAATAAAGAATGTATTCATAACGTGAATTTTTGGCAATTTTTGATTTTTCTTACTTCGCTCCATTACAAGGCATAAATAAAAGTTAATTATTTGATCGTTAAGCCATGATTTTTCTGACAGGGTGTTAATATTTTCCCTTGTGATGTTAATGTTAAATTTTGATATTAACGTTTCTTGTGGCTGTCCTTCATGCAAAGCTTTGTTGATTATATTCTTTTGTTCTTCAGAAATTTCATTGTCTGATTTTTGATTTTGTTCTCCATAATGTTTTTTAATTCATTTAATCCTGGTTTGGTGGATTTTCGTTGCACGTTTGTTATTTTTAATTGAAATTACCGACTTTTCGATATTTATGTTCATGTTTATGTCTTTCATTAACATAGTTTGTAATGAAAATCGTCTTTTCATTAATATATTGTGGTTTCTCACGTCTTTTGTTGTCATATAAAATCCACATTTTTTTCTTTTGTTGTAAAAGATCATGAATCCTATTTTTGTCATGACTTTGACTTCAGTGGGTTTACAGCTTGTACTTGAATGAATAGAAGTATTGTAAAACTCGGTAGCTTTTAATGTTTGGTCTATAATATTCATTTCAGGATTTGTAACTGTTAATACTCTAAAATTTTCTAATAGGGTATTATGATATCTATTCATGTTGGAGTTGCCTGTATATGCTTTTGGAGAGCAAAAATGAGCTTCTATTTTTTCTTTTCGAAGAAAATCTCTAACGTTGACCACATTAAATTCGTTATCTGCAATTATATTTCTTGGTTTACCCAGGATAGCATTCCTTTCTCGAATTAGGGTAATGAATGTTATTGCATTTTTATCTGTTATATCCTTTGTGTGCAAATGTTTCGAAAATCGGTGAATAGCGGTAAAGAATTGTTTCCTAAAAATGAAGAATACAGGGTCTGAATAATAAGTAACCGGACTGACCTCAGGAAATTTTTTTATTGGCAAAATATGTACAATTTTTCTTTAGAAATCTTCAAAGTAGTCCCCATTAGAGTCGATAACGCGCTGATACCGGATACCGCTCCCTGAATGTCGGCAACCTCGATGCTGTCTAGAACCCTCATCGTAGCACGTTGAACGTTTTCCAGAGTCCCGAACCGCGTCCCCTTAAGGTGTCTCTTGATCTTGGGGAACAGAAAGAAGTCCACTGGTGCCATATGCGGGCTGTAAGGAGGCTGTGGCAACGTTACCCTCGACTGTTTGGCAAACTGCTCGGTGACGAGCAGGCAGGTGTGCGACGGAGCATTGTCGTGATGGAGGATCCACGAATCGGCAATCTCCGGACGGACTCGGCGAACCCGGGCGGTTAGTCGACGGAGCACCTCTCTGTAGTACTGGCCGTTTACAGTTTGGCCGGGTGGCACAAACTCTTTGTGAACAATGCCTTTCACGTCAAAGAAAGCAATGAGCATCGACTTCACCTTCAATTTGCTCATGCGCGCTTTTTTCGGTCGTGGTGACGCCGGTGTGTGCCACTCCAAACTCTGCCGCTTTGTATCAGGATCGTATTCGAAAACCCACGTCTCGTCTCCGATAATAACGTGGTTAAAAAACTCTGGTTCGGTTGCTCGATCGTACGCTCCATTTTCACTCCGACTTCCTGGTCATGATACAATCGAATTCTTTGATATTGCGATTGCGAAAACAAATACGATATTCCTCCTTTCCATAGAATCATCCATTCTATGATTATGGTAAAAAATTAACTGTTTTACAATTATTTCTTAAAATCATGGAATACTAAAGATTCTATGATTTAAAGAATTACTTTTTCTCTGTGGAGGTAAGCCAGAATGATTGCTTTGACCAGCAAAAGATTTAATATATTTACAAAATTACTTTGTGATAAATAAAGCGTAGGTGAAATTTCGCTTTAAAATTTACTCAATAATATTCATCGTAAAGAAGTTTTAGTTCACCGCACCTTCATCAATTAGCAATAGTATCAATTTATAGTTATCAAAGCCAACATTTTTTGTAAGATCAAAATTTATACAAATCAAACTATCACCTACATAAATACTGTTCATCAAATTACCATGTAAACATTGTTAGTTTTGATTATTATTAATTGTGCCAAACCTATAAATTCGTGATATTGCTGATTGGTATATATTCATTTGGTCAAGGTAGAGTCTTCTGAAACATAGATCGTTACGATTAACTAAATAATTGTGTAAATTTAAAAGTCAAATTTTAGTTTTGTTTTATTTATAACAGACGATATTTGTCTATGAAAAATGGGTTTTAATAAGGTCTTGATTTTCAAGATAATGAAGGAAAAAATGTATCTCTCGCATACAAATTTCGATTAACGTGCATTCCCCGAGTGGCCCAACAACTTTCAGAGTGGTGACGTTTTCAGTCCATTTACCCGGAAATCATTTCAGAGAAAGCTACACATTAAATACACGTTAAAAACAATTTGCATTATAAAAATACTTTTTTTTCCTCTATTATCTTGAAAACAAAGGATTTTCGCACAATGCACAAACAATGACAAACACGATTTCTTTTACCAAGCTTGGTCAAAATATTAAGTTCTACGTGCGCAGCTTGAACGCCCACACAAGCACTTTCATTGATTTTCACAGTTCTCAATAATTAACTTCGCGTCCATAAACTACAAACAAACAATCCCTCGGTTAACTAGCAATATCAAATTTACAGTTTTTTGACCGACATTGAAAGGTGTGAAAATCAAAGAACGTGCGAAATCGGTTACACCGCATTATTTGTGCGGGTACGAAAGCCGCGCACATTTGCCAAGCTTAGTTGCATGCCAAGAAAATCACTATACACTTCACTTTATAATCTTAATTTGATTTTTTAGAAACTTACCGGTCGGAGGCACAAAAATCACAAGAAACCATGCACATGGGCTTACACGTTTATATTTATCACCACAACGGACTGCAACGCGAACAAACTGCAACTGAATAAGCCAGTTTTTTTTCGTTTAAACAGTGCATAAAATGGCACGATTGAAAATTTATGGATGGCCAACAGGGCTTTCACATGTATGTATGTAATTAGCAAAGTTTTGACCAACATTTTTGCTATTGCATTCTGTGCTTTGTCAATCCTTTTCGGTAACCGTACTTTTAAAATTAAGTTTGAACATTTCGAATTTCGAAAATAAGGCAGACGAACAATGAGACGGAATATTAAAAATAGGAATGTAAATTTGCTGTATCGATATGTACAATTTGATTTATATCATTTGGCGTTTCTGTTAGATGAAATTCTGGTTTTACAGGCTTTCGGTCATACTTCGGAAGATTGCATGTTTCGCAATTATTAATATACCATGGTTTCCTCCTTCGTGTATTTCTTTGATTTTTTCAAAGCATTGTTTTCATCTAATAAAAGGATGGCATGTTGTGTACATTCGATAAATTTCAAATTTTCATTATTTGAGTTTACTGCCATGATTGTCAATTGAACTTTGTTCCGTTCGTGACTATTTAGTTCACTGAAGATTCCAACGGTTCAGGTTTATATCGGCGTAGAATATCTTTTATAAAATTTTCATTTTTTATATCGTTTGCGTCGATATAAATTTTTCTTCTTTTGTTTATTATTCTAATTTCTTTTTGCTTCTTATTTGTTATGATTATTTGAGTTTTATAAATATTCACTATTCCTTCTTTGATAGGAATATAGTCATTTTGATCTTCATTTCCTGAGTGTATTTATGCAATATCGCTTTCAATTTCCATAGCTTCGTTTGCCAGGTTGTGTTAGAGACAGGATTGTGTTGGCTTCACTGATCCAGGAGTTGAGGGAGTATTCGGAGTTGTTACCAGTATAGTTCGGTAGGGATCGTGCTTCTTTGAGCAGAGTTTCCAAAGATAGTTCGAACGCTGTTTGTTGTTCCACCATTTTGGTTGTTAAGTTGGCTTAGTTAGTTGAAGGTTTTAAGTTGTTGTATTATTGTATTATTGGCTCTTTTTATTTTCTCCAAAAAGGCCAAGGTCAATTTTTTGTCAAATTGATCCTGATTTGTGTTAATTTTTCCTTTATATTATGCCACGGTTTTGGTGCTTATTATAATGTTTTTGATATTAAGTCACGGTTTTGGTGCTTATTATCTTTGTTGTATTATTAGCACTTTTTATTTTTCCAAAGGGGCCAAGGTCAATTTTTATCAAAATGTACCTGTTTTCTTTTTATTGGTTTATATTATGTCACTGTTCTTTGTGCATATTGTTACATGTACAAATAATTACATGTACAAATAATTCTGCGAGCTACTGTCGCAATTGTTTTCATCATCATTAAGAACGTCAACGAATGAATTTACTCGAACCCACGAGAATCCAACAAGCATGATCAACATCTGCAAGTGACGTCACTCCATTCATGAACTTGCTCGAACCTACCAGGTACCTCTCGGTAGAACATTCGCCAATGTGCGAGAAATGGGTGAATAGGTAGAGACCCTATATAAAGGCGAGCTGAATGAATGGGGAGGATCATTCATTCGACCGCGATAAGAACTGCGAAAGTGTGTGGAAGTGTGTTTCGTAATCGTGAAGTGATTTAGAAGACAATTGCGATAAGAAATTTATGGACAAGTGTTAGATTTTATTTTAATAGTGAAAATTAAAATTAGTGAAAGTGTTAAACTGATTATTGTGCATTTTCTTGAATTAAATAAACACTTTTAACTTAAATTAAAAGACATTGCGTTTTCACTTTCCCGGAACATTAAAATTATTGGCCGCGAACCAATAACACGCGACAATGGTGTCAGAAGTGAGAAAGAAAAATTTTGAAAGTGAAAATTTGAACATTTTTATAGTGCACAATAGTAAAATTTAAAGAAACATTAAAAATGCCACGAAGCTTAAACTTAAAAATTAATGAATTGACCATATCGGAGCTCAAGGAGGAGTTGGAACAGCGGAATCTGGCCACACAAGGTACAAAGGCCATACTGATTGCACGCTTGCGTGACGCGATCGAGTCGGAAGGCGTGAATCTGGATTCGGGTGAGCTCTCCGATGCGGAAAAAGGCGCAGAAGGTGGAGAAGTGGACACACCAAAATCAAAGGAGCCAGAAAATGCGCTGATGCAAATGTTGATGCTAATGTCATCCAGTCTGACTGCGAAGCTAGATGAACAATCAGCGAAGCTAAATGAACAGTCATCAAGTCTGACTGCGAAGCTAGATGAACAGTCATCCAATTTAACTGCGAAGTTAAATGAACAATCAGCGAAGCTAGACCAACAAGCGTTCGAAATCAAGGCAGACATCGCACAGAAGCTGGAAAAACAGTCAACCGAAATAAAAGTGGAGCTCAGTAGTCTCAACAGCCAAATTAAATGCGTCGAGGAAAAGGTATACCAGGTCGAGGAGAGAATCAACCTTGAGATTAGCCAGGTCAACCATGAGATGGAAAAAGTGAAAAAAGAATTGGAAGCAGCGAAGGCAGTAGTAACCACTTCACCAGCCCCGCTTATAACCGCAGCGCAAAGCACATCCAGAAATGTGCAAGCACCAATATTCGATGGGCAAACGGTCTGGAGTATTTACAAAATCCAGTTTGAAGCCGCCGCTAGGATAAATCACTGGAATGAGCAGGAACGAGCAACTGCGTTAATTCTGGCTCTAAGAGGCCCAGCTGCCGAGCTTTTGCAGACTATCCCCGTTGAGCTGCATTCAAACCCGGCTGCTATAATGAATGCGCTGGACATGCGTTATGGAGACGATCATCTGAAGCAGATTTACCGGGCGCAGCTACGGCATCGGATGCAGAAGTCTGGCGAAACCTTGCAGCAGCTAGCACAAGACATTGAGCGATTGGCACTTTTGGCTTACCCAGCGTACGACCCAGAACATCGAGATGACGTAGCAGCAGAAGCATTCATCAGCGCCTTAAAGGACAAGGAATTGCAACAAGCCGTGCGGTTAGCTCAAAAGCAAACAGTCAAGGAAGCATTGGCTTATAGTTTAAATTTTGAGGCAGCCAAAAATGTGACCCGTACCACTGTCCGGGTTCGCGAGGTAGCGACAGATAAATCCAGGTGTGAGCGCGTGGGAATTGAGCGAGAGCCGCAGGTGAATGGTGCGCCTAGATGCTGGAATTGCGGGGAAAAAGGGCACCTGCAAAGAGACTGCAAGAAGGGGAGAAGACCGAGCTATCGTCCAGGGTGGTGGAGATCCAGACCGTGTCAGGAGCCTAGAATGGAGGCCCATCAAACTGCAAGGGCCAACTTCGTGGGGCGAACGTTGGCCACGAGTATCGACATCCCCAGCACCGTGCCAAGGCAACATCGTGGAGAAGCAGACAGATGCCTTCCTGGTCAAGTTGATGAAGAACAATGCACCCTAACAAACGACACTAGTGCAACCCGATCGACGATCCGACCAGACCTAGTGAGGCCCCAACTGCTCCACAAGGGCAGAGTTCATGGAATTGCTGACGCCCTACCTCTTCATCCATGTCCAGCTAACTGCAAACATTGCCAACGGATTGAGGAAAAGGAGCCGCCCGTTGATCTGCGACTGATAACGGCCGAATTCGATGAAGGTTGGTCATCGGAGGAGATTCGAAATGCCCAGCTAGCCGATGAAGACATCGGACCATTGCTTGTATGGAAGGAGACGACTGGGCGACCTGAGTGGAAGGACGTTTCAACGCATGGCGCAACCCTGAAAAGCTATTGGGCACAATGGAACTCCCTTCAGATGGAGGGTGGTGTATTCAAGCGGAAATGGGAAACGGCGGATGGCAGCTCCTATAGGATGCAAACTATACTACCCAAAAGCCGAATCCACGATGTGGTAAAGGAAATGCATGAAGGATCCTCGGGAGGCGATCTTGGTGTTAACAAAACCTTAGCGAAATTGCGGGAAAGATTCTACTGGCTCCACGCTCGAGAAGACGTAGAGGACTGGTGTCGCAGATGCACAATTTGCGCTTCCGTCAAAGGCCCAAAGCGACGACTGAGAGGACAAATGCAAACCTATAACGTAGGCGTGCCATTCGAAAGGATTGCTGTTGACATCGCTGGACCCTTTCCTGAATCTGAATGGGGAAATCGATACACGTTGGTTGTAGCTGATTATTTCAGCAAGTGGCTCGAGGTCTACCCCATTCCCAACCAGGAAGCAACTACTGTAGCCGAACAGCTAGTGTTAAATTGGGTCAGCAGGTACGGCGTGCCTTGTGAACTACATTCGGATCAAGGCCGAAACTTTGAGTCACTAGTTTTTAGCGAAATGTGCGAGCAGCTTGGAATACGGAAAACGAGGACAACACCGCTGCATCCCCAATCCGATGGAATGGTCGAACGTTTCAACGGCACGCTCAATAAACACCTTGCCAAAATGGTTGACGAGAACCAAAGGGACTGGGACCGACATATCCCACTATTTTTAATGGCGTATAGAGCCGCTGAACATGCGTCGACGGGCCAAGCCCCAGCCAAAGTCATTTTTGGAAAGACTATTCGTTTGCCAGCCGATATAAAGTTCGGAACACCCCCTGAGAAACCCCAAACGATCTCGGAGTACGCAAGTGATCTAAGACAACGGTTGAACCAGATACATCGGACAGTGCGAAAACACCTCGAATCGGCTACTGACCGCATGAAGACCAGGTATGATCTAAAGGCTAATTCTACTGGCTTCCAGCAAGATGACTTGGTGTGGCTTTATAACCCGCAACGGCGAAAGGGTAGGTCTCCAAAGTTGCAACATAATTGGGAGGGACCATACCGAGTTACAAAGCGAATCAACGACGTCGTATACCGAATACAGGAACATCGTAAGCCGAGAGCTAAAATGAAAATCGTGCATCTGGACCGTCTTGCCCCATATTACACCCAGGGAGAATTGACTACAAATAGCGACACATCTTTTCGGGGCGAAAAGAACTGAGGTGGGGGCAGTGTTACATGTACAAATAATTACATGTACAAATAATTCTGCGAGCTACTGTCGCAATTGTTTTCATCATCATTAAGAACGTCAACGAATGAATTTACTCGAACCCACGAGAATCCAACAAGCATGATCAACATCTGCAAGTGACGTCACTCCATTCATGAACTTGCTCGAACCTACCAGGTACCTCTCGGTAGAACATTCGCCAATGTGCGAGAAATGGGTGAATAGGTAGATACCCTATATAAAGGCGAGCTGAATGAACGGGAGGATCATTCATTCGACCGCGATAAGAACTGCGAAAGTGTGTGGAAGTGTGTTTCGTAATCGTGAAGTGATTTAGAAGACAATTGCGATAAGAAATTTATGGACAAGTGTTAGATTTTATTTTAATAGTGAAAATTAAAATTAGTGAAAGTGTTAAACTGATTATTGTGCATTTTCTTGAATTAAATAAACACTTTTAACTTAAATTAAAAGACATTGCGTTTTCACTTTCCCGGAACATTAAAATTATTGGCCGCGAACCAATAACACGCGACAATATTATAAGTTTGTTAACTAACACTTTTTATTATTCCAAAAAGTTCAGAGGTGAATTTGATATCCAAATTCGACCTAATTTATATTATAATTTTGTTAGAACACATACGTTTCATTTTGATTTTAAAGTTGATTAGTGGTAGTGTCACTGTTTTATTTTATTTTACAACTTTCACTTTTTTAATGATTAGCAGTGCGATAGTTTTAGTTTTTATACACCTTCCACTTTGATTTTAAAGATGGTTACCGATGCGACGATTTTATTATACACCTTCCACTTTGATTTTTAAAGATGGTTAGCGGTGTGAATAGTAGATTCGGATGTCAACGAAGGCTCCTCCCTCCTTTGACAGACGACTGCGCTAGTTACGTTATTCAACGTTACAATTGTTAAAAAATATATGTTGGAGATTCCTTCCCCGGAATCTCTTTAAATAAAAACACTTTAATTTTCACTTTTACTTATTTTATTTAATTAACACTCTTTGATTTACAACAACAATAACACTTCTTAACTTTTAACTTAATTGAACTAAGCTTCGCTTAAACTTTAAGAACAACTTCAATGAATACTCAACTTGAACTCTTATGAGTACTGCACTTCAACTCTAATGAATCCTTCACTTCAACTTATTCGAATACTCAACTTCAACTGATTTACTAATTCTCAAAGGGCTGCTTTTATAATGATAAAAATGCTGATGAAGCATTCTCTTTGTTACTTTGATTCAAGCTAAGAATTGGACTTTGACGTGCTGATCTCAGCAATGCAAGTAAGCGAAATTTGACATTGCAATAACGAGATGTTTATATTAGATAGATCAAGTTACTGGATGACAGGATATGAGTCATGGATGATCAACATATGATTCATGAAAGATTCTGATAAAGGGTTAGTGAATTGTGTGGTAATATGCTGATGTAGGGATTTGGGATTATGTGTAACTCGTGCATAATCATGCAATCTAAAGCTGATCATATGTATGTAGATAATTTGTACATACAGATGCACTCGAAACCTTTCATCAATTCTAGCGTTTGATGAATGTGGATGGATATAATCCTACCGCATCGAAAAACGATCGGTCAGAGGAATTATCGACATCAAATCGATCAACACTAAATGTGACTCAGTTACAATCAACAGCATACGTCGCGTCGTATTGGGCGGCATGAGTAAGTCACCCTAAAGAACTATAGGACTCAGAAGTAAACTGATTATGAGTCGGTCACAACTCACAACCAACAGCATTCATAATGGTACATATTGCAAATGAGTAACATAGAAACGTATCTGACCGAATGAACGACTTGTGCTTAATTGTATGACCGAGTCATTTCGTTCATTGTAACTGACTCAGCCTTTACGAACGAATCGTTCGCGACCGACACATCACTAATTATAACCACACTAAATAACCCTACCTGTTTTTCTAATTCATTACACGAACTGCTTATCAGCTGCTTGCAAACCCCACCCATCATCTCTACCACAGAAGATGTCACCATCACCATCGTCAGCATTATCATATCTCTAATTACAAATTCATCGGTATCTGAGTCTCATCTGCTTTGCAAGAGACACACAGCAACGTTAATGGCAATTCTATTTTAATTCAGTTTTGTTGTTTGTAACTAATATTGTTTATAAACCAATATCAAGAAAATATCATCAGCATCCTATCCGTCCCAAAATCATATGGATAGTTCCTGTGAATATAGATTCATTCATTCCGATATAAAATAAGATTTCCATAATGCTCTTGTGCACATTCTACATTAACTTAATACCAAACGAAACATATTTCAGAAGTTGAAGATGTTTATATGCACAAAAAAACAAAGGACACACGTTAAGGACTTAGAACTCATTTTTATTAACTTTCCATTTTATGAACACCACATGAAATTACAATGTGCAAAGCTGCATAGAAGAAAGAATACCAAAAATCAGTAATCAATAATCAACTGTATCCCATGTCCGATTCAATCTAATTCACATGCAATTTCAAAAATTTTGTTCATATTTATATACCGATCGTGTATAAAAACAATAAAGGCTGAGCTTGGAGGCTGGTATATTTTTATCTACCACATGGCAGGTATACTGTAAGATAACACGTGGTACTGAAATTATTAAACAATCATATGGCCTGCTTCCTTATGAATTGTTATTTGTAAACAGAGAAGTCCAGTTTTTTATAGTATATCTACTTTTCCACTCCAACAATTCAAAAATACAAACTAATCTCATTTGTATGATACATATAACACAAAACAACAGCAACGCCAGATTTTCATACGACCATTATGCGAATTACATTCATAAATTCCTACCCGAACCATAAAAATCGCAAGGTCTAATCATCTGTATCATAATTAGACACACGACAATCAGACCTACATCGAATGCACTCGCATCCATTCCTTCAAGCCTTCTTCCATAGCAGTAAAAACAAAAAAAAAACTATAACTTACTATCGCGATGTTAAATTATAAAATCACATTCAACCGACACATATCTTATCTTTGATACAGTTATCATGACCGTAAACATAAACAACGTGGTTGTAAACAGATATAATCATCTTCATTCACATACGAGTATATATAATTCAGCATTTCATATGCAAATTGAATGTTTTTCTCAACAACAAAAAATACTCTTATCAATCATGCATTCAATCTGATCAAGTGAAAGTTATACCGGTGAAAATCATATGAAATGGTGCATTTCACATTCATCGTCATACAAAGAGGTAAAACACCGCTGGCATTCTGATGCCTGCTATGGTACGTCATCCCTACATTGGCTAAATCTAACCTGTTAAAGATTGTCGGTGAACTTAATGCTCAATTAAAGTCTCAACCGATGAATGAATCTTCATTCATATATGATTCTGCAGGCAAAGATAGTTCCAACACTTGTTGATCTGTAAACTGGAACTAAGACCAGACCAACTGTTCACAAACAACAAAATCATCTTATTCCTCACTAATACCGCTTGTAGGTAAATCCCCCGGCAGATTGATAAACACTAAAAAAGTACATGGTCTGAATGATCTATTCGTACTGCCTGTAACAGTAACTATTACAGAGGATGGAAGATTTGGTCACGCTATAGCTAATGAAAATGTCTGCATATATGTTATTCCTTTGACTTGTAGGAGCGGTCTTCACACAAAAAATTAAGTATCCGGTGCATCTATTGAGTCTGCATATATGCTAATGCATTGATACTCATACTTACTCCTCTTACGCCACGACCATCACTTTACCATCCATTCTGTATAGAAGGCATTTCGGCCTCAAGATTGCAACCCACCATCTTTTGATCGAATACCTCCATACAAACAGCCTTAACGCCTTTAAAATTCACGAAACAGACATACTTTCCTCAAAAAACCTCACCTTATTTAAAAGCAGTTGTGAAGACAAAGGCTGTCAATCAAAATCATCCTTGCCACATTAGGGCGCATAGTTAATTCCTGTGAAGTTTATTTCTCTTATACACAAAACACAAAAATACGAAGAACATAAAAATATTCAACTTAACACCCTTATTCGACACCGATCATCAGTTAATACATGAATCCACTAAAGATCGTTTCCGTAATTGAGGAAATTAAGGAATCATAATTTCATTCACTCAAAACCATCTAATTTGCAACCTTATGCAAATTAGATACACCCTTTCACTCATCAGCTTATTACAAACGACCGTTATTATCATCATCTTCATTCTTTTCTTATAGCCTGCATAAATTTACATCTTTCACACATCGTAATACCCGGCACTTACCTTCTTTCCTTTATCTCATCTTTCGCAAGACAAAAACCAACACGGTTAAAAACCTCAGGTGGTGACCATCAATGAGATAAATTTATCAGCCGACGAGAAGATATATTTAACTTCAAGCCAACTCGCCAAACGCATGCCAAAAAGATGACAAAGATGACTTTCCAATTCAAACCAAATCGTGTTACTTTTCGCTTGCTTCGCAAAGCAATCAACCTAAATCGCTACCTTATCAGATCATTTCACATGCCTTGCACACTAACACCTTGTAGCTTTCGTTTTGGATCTGATTATTGTGCAAGATCCCCATCCAAATGGCGGTATCATCTCCTTACATACAGGCGTGCATAAGATCGCATCTTCTGTTTTACAAACGAAACCGTTCGTTTTCAGCGTACTATCTGTCTCGCGCCAATTTGTACACATAACAAAACCAGATTTTACGTTATACATTCAACCATACACTATCATGGTCTTTGCTTATCCCACATGAAAAAATTTATGGACAATGTGGTAAAATATTTGCAGTTTCATAAAAGAAAACGTGTGTCTGAATCTGAACAGAGAAAAATCAAGTTTACGAATTTAAGCCTCCACGTGCTATACTTCGCTAAAGAAAACATGTGGTGAAGAAAATTATGAGAACCAGGTGATGTTTTGCTTGTAAACAGAGATTCCCCACTTTCGAAACCGGTTACCTGCACAGCTCCCTCTCTTTCAAATTAGCACTACCACACTCAGCAATAGATTTCCATCTCCCTCACACACACACACCATATCCGTCCTGTTCCCGTTTTAAGAGCTAATGGCTAATATACCTCGTCTTCACGCACAATTCCCATTCTTCATATAAAAACCGGTCTATGGCCCCATCCTTACTACTCCGGAAACCTTAATATTGGAATAGAACTGATGAGTGTTTTTCGTTGCTCAAATGTTTCATCTAATTAGGGTTTTTTCGATGGGTTTTTGCTTCTTTCTTTAAATATTTTAACATAGGTTGAGCGATTTCAGCGTAATCTTTTATGAACATACGGTAATTCCAGCAAACTCTAAGAAACTCATATTTTTTTTGCCTTGTCTGGATTGGGTTTGCGGCCGTCTTTTGTTATACCATGCAGTAGAAAAGCTGTTCCGTGTTGCATAAAATTGCGTTTATCTATTTCAATTTTTTTTTTGTGCTCTTCGAAGACTTGGAAAATATAATTAATACTTTAATATATTCTCGAAGAGATGTACTGAAAATAAGTACAGGATGATTCATTATGAGGTTTTATTTTCAATAGGCCTTTTTTGACAGATCATGCGTGACTCCTGTCAAGTCGTCATATAATGTTCATTCAGTGTTGTTTCACAATTCATCATGGAAAGGCTTACATCGCAACAACGTATCCAAATTGTCCAGCTGTATTACGAAAATCAGCGTTCTGTAAGATGCTTTTCGTGCTCTAAGAGCAATTTATGGTGGGCATCGTCGACCTACCGAAACCACTATAACCAATTCCATCCGTAAATATGTTACCCAGCATACATTATTGGAAGACACTCAACCGATTACACTAAATCCAGCACGAAGTGAAGAGAATGTAGCGGCTGTAGCTGAGAGTGTGGCTGAATACCGCGACGAATCGATTCGGCGTCGTTCTCAACAGCTTGGTTTGTCGTATGAAACAACTTGGCGTATTTTACGTAAAGATTTTGGTTTTAAGGCATCAAAGTTCAACTTGTGCAAGGATTGAAGACGGGTGACTTAGGTTTGCGTCGTGTTTTTGGTGAATGGGCATTGAATCAGCTCAATGGAAATCCGCTGTTTTAATGCGAAATTTCCTTCAGTGATGAGGTACACTTTTGGTTCAATGGATACGTCAATAAACCGAATTGCTGTATATCGGCTGATGAACAACCCGAGGAGCTTCAACAGCTACCACTGAAGCCACAGAAATGGACAGTGGTTTATTGGCTGGTAGAGTCATCGGTCCATATTTCTTAAAAATTATTCCGGTCAGAACGTAACCGGTTAATTGCGACCGCTGTCGCTCCATGATAATAGATTTTTTGCTACCTGAAATTGAAGCCCGTGGTATCGATGAACTTTGGTTTCAACAAGACAGCGCTACTTCGCATGCAGCGAGAGAAACAATGAGCTTATTGAGAAATCATTTTGGTGACAACCTGATTTAACGTTATGCACTAGTAAATTGGCCGCCCAGATCGTGTGATATCACACTTTTAGATTACATATTTTCTTTAGCGTTCCATGAAGTCTCTGGTCTTCAAGGATAAGCCAGCTTCAATCGACGCCTTGGAAGCCAACATTACTCGTTTCATTTGCGAGATACCGGTCGCTATGCTAGTTCGAAGCCTAAGGATGGACCATTTACGGCATAGTTGCGGTCAACATTTGAACGAGATAATTCTTAAAAAGTAAATGTCATAGATTGTTCTTTTGTCTCGTAATACAATTTTTACTAAAGATAGAATTTAACTTTATGCCTTTTATTTGAAATTAAAAAACAAACCTCATAACGATGTTTGTTCCATGATTGAAACGAAAAAACTTCTTTTTCTAGAATTAAAAATAATTTTCCCGTTAAATCCATACAATATTTATTTTGTTTAGTCGTTAATTATAATGTCGATTAATCGGATATTTGCAGTTAACATTATTGTTTTAAATTGTTGTACAATCGTCTTATACAATAACTTGAAAAGATCTAACAAAAATTAATTAAATGTGTCAAAAAGTTTTTTTTACTTAGGTTACTCTTTTATCGGAATTGTATAATGTGTAAATATTTAAGTTGTTTCGAAAATTAAAGACAATTAAAAATTGAATTTAAAAAATAATTAAAAAGACATAATAAAAGAATCGCCATATATATAGACATATATATATATATATATATATATATATATATATATATATATATATATATATATATATATATATATATATATATATATATATATATATATATGTAAGAATTGTAAAATGACTTGTTTTAGTTAAGTCTAACAAATTAAAGTTCAGGTTTATTTAAACGATGAGTTATTTAAATGAATTATAAATTAAAAAGTAATTGAATTCACATCTACTGAGGAAAAGATAGCACACACGACCTTAGCACCGCAACGTCGGAAAATCAACTGTGTCTGATCAAAGGCACGACCAAATGTCCAGAACCGCTTCTACAGTGTTGCCACGCTAACATGACTGATTGCTATTACGTTTACACTCGGTCATCCTGCTCGTCATCTGTCCCAGATGACAAAAAGTCTTCGTTGTCTGCAGCGTATCTCCACAGCTTCATATTGTCACTACTGGTCATACTCTTACACGGACCTTCAAAATCATCTGCTTTCACAACATCATACCTTCCATTGCGCTTGACTTTGCTCACCCTGTAAGGTCCCGAATATTCAGTTGCTCATTTCTTTCCAGCAACAAATTGCGTTCGTTTTATTGCCACCAAATCTTTTAGTTGATAAATAACATCTTCTTTGCGACGTTTGTTGTAATTTGCTCTGTATGTATCTTGCGCCTTTTGTATTTGTAGCTTTACCTCTTCGCGGGTTTGTTGTCGATTAGCTTCAAACAATGATAGCCATTCTTCTTGTTTCATGTTGAGTATGTTGCTGCTGATATTAACGCCAAACATGAGCTCAAACGGTGGGCGTTTTGTCGAACTGTGCACGCTTGAGTTAATCGCTTTCTGCACCTGACTAATATGCTTATACCACTTCGATGAATCATCTGCTGATAGCTTCGATAATACGGATATAATCACTCTATTTGCCCTCTCGACTTGCCCGTTTCCTCTAGGAACGCCCGTTGTTGTTAATACATGGTTGATGCCATACTCGGTGCAAAAATCAGCAAAGGCTTGCGACACAAAAGCTGCACCCCTGTCACTTACTATGCGATGTGGGTATCCAAAACTGTCTGACCACCACGATAACTTGCTTATAACTTCGTCGGCGGCTGTAGTTTTTGTTGGAAATAACCAGACGAATTTCGTGAACCCGTCGATAACAGAAAAAATATATTTATACTGTTGCATCCATTGGCCCAATGTGATCGACGTGCAACACACTGTAGTTCGCCTTCTTTTTTACCAAGCTTCTTGTTGGCTATGATACATTTGACGCAATTTTTAATGAAGTTTGTCACTTTATATTCCAGGTATGGGATAAAAATTGTCTGTTGAATTGAGTGCATAGTCTTCTGCACTGCAAAGTGATCAGCTTGATGCGCCTCGCGAATAATTTCAACTTTCATTGCCTTGGGCACCACCAGCCAATCATATCCATCGATGTTCTTGTAGATAAGTTCGCCTTTCATTTTGTAATTTTTATACCCTCTGCCACAGCCACTAAGTGTTCATCTTGTCTTTGTAATTTTCGGATACGCGCTGTTATTTTAGAATTTATAATTAGAACTTCTGGATATCTGCTCAAACAGTCCGCATGTTTCATTGCGTCGCCACTTCGGTGCACTACTTCGAAATCGTACTCTTCCATGTAAAAAATCCATTGTGCTTCTGCGGGTGGAACTTCTCTCTTTGCTATTGTTTGCTTAAACGCTGAACAGTCTGTTGCCAATTTAAACTTAATGCCCAACAAGTAGTATCTGAATTTTCTCATTGCCAAAAACGCCGCTTTGACCTCTAAGACATCGCTTTGTTGCTTCAATTCTGCTTCGGAAGTCTTTTTGGTCCAAAATAGTACCGGGTGGAGATTACCGCCTACTTGCTGTAAAAGTACGGCTCCAAAACCATACTGGTGTACAGCTCGTTCTGCATTCATAGCAAATTCGGCACCTTTCTTCAATAATTGTGTCAACGGACGAGCTATATAAGCATAACCCTTGGTAAATCTACGGAAGTACCCAGTCAGTCCGAGAAATGATTGGACCGCTTTCAGGTTTTTAGGCATCGGGAATTTCTCAATGGCTCTCGTCTTTTCTGCTCCAGGTTTTACTGTACCGTTTTCGACTGTATGACCCAAGAATTCAATTTTTCGTTTCAAAAAGGAACATTTCTGCCATTTGATCTTCAACCAATATTTAGCTGCCAACTGTAATACTTTTTGTAATTTATGGATACCTTCTTCGATGGCTGCGCTGTAAACCACTATATCGTCCATGTAAAGCTCCATTACATTTTCGTTTATAAGCTCTTGAAAGATGCATGTGACAAATCGTATAAACGCTGCTGGCGAGCTACAAAATCCAAATGGTGCACGATTGAACTCGTAAATGCCACTCTTCACCACAAACGCCGTAAACTTCTTACTGTTTTCTTCAACGGGTACATGGAAAAGGCCGTTTTCTAGGTCCATGACCGTGAAATACTTTGCCGCCTGCAGTTTCTCTAGTACCTCTTCGATTAATGGTACAGGAAAAGCATCTTTGAGTACCATCGAATTCAGTTTGCGGAAGTCAACACAGACACGGTAAGCTCCGTCTTTTTTCTCTACGACCACCACGCGACTGACATAATCAGAAGTAGATTTGCGTATAATATCTTTTTGCAGCCATTCTTGTATCTGATTCTCTACAGCAACCTGTTGATGCAACGGCAATCTGCTTGGCGATTGACGAAACGGAACTGCATTGTCTACCGTTATTTTCAGTTGGATAGGACACTTGAGTTCTGCTTGCTGATCGTTGTATTCCACAATCATTGCTTCAACACGCTTTTTAGTTTGTAGTGCTAGCTCACCAAAGTCTATTTCATTTTCAGAAATTTGGTATACATCTGCAAACTGTTCACTTTCTGGAATTATTACGCTCACAAATTTGTAGCCTTTTTCGTTATGCATATATTCAAATTTGTCCAAGAAATCATTGCCAATTATGACCGGATGTTTTAAAACGCCATCGTCGACCACAACAAATTTTTGCTCAACTTCAAGGTTATCAATTTTAACTTTCGCAATAATAAAACCTTTTGTTTTTACTGGCACATTTCCCAGTCCATACAATGTCGTAACACTATTGTCAATTGCAACATTTTTCAAGCTATTCTTTAAGACATGTTTTTGCACAATGCTCACATCAGATCCCGTATCGAAAAAACCAATTACACTTTTATTGTTTATTAATATGTCTTGTAAACGTTTTTCGTGCTTAATAAGGTTCACTTGCTTGTTATTGTCTTTACAATCTTTGGCGATATGCCCGTGCAAATTACACTTGAAACACTTCACATCCGACTTGCGTTGCGCTTTTTTATGATCGGTCGCCCCACAATTAAAACAATGGCCTCTCTTTATTTTTGCATCATCGTTCGTTTTCTCATTTCTAAAATTCGTGCTTTTGTTATTGTTCCACTTTTCATTTTTGTTGCACTTTTCACTGTTCTTTACTGCTTCAAAAATTTCGTATTTTTCTTTTAGCTCTCTCAAGCTTGTAGATGAATAAAACGAATATTTAATTTCTTGTTTCACTTTTAAGCCATCGACTACATACTGCACAATTGACTTCTCATCAACATTTCCCATGGCCGCTAATTTTTTCATATGCGAGACATACTCATGAAATGTTTCGTTTTCTTTTTTGCTACGTTCGCATAATTTTTTATGTAAATCGGCACTATTAAGTTCTTTGTGAAATTCATATATAAGTTCTGATTTTAAACTATCGTAATCACAAACCGGGGTTGAGTTAAAAAATAATTGAACAGTTTTCACCATTTTCTTTCGAGCCCGCACATACATTTGCTGTTTATCGAGTTTGTAAACTTCCGCGTTTTTCTCGAAGTTTTCGAACTTATGCATGTAAGGATTGTAAAATGACTTGTTTTATTTAAGTCTAACAAATTAAAGTTCAGGTTTGTTTAAACAAAAAGTTCAGGTTTATTTAAACGATGAGTTATTTAAATGAATTATAAATTAAAAAGTAATTGAATTCACATCTACTGAGGAAAAGATAGCACACACGACCTTAGCACCGCAACGTCGGAAAATCAACTGTGTCTGATCAAAGGCACGACCAAATGTCCAGAACCGCTTCTACAGTGTTGCCACGCTAACATGACTGATTGCTATTACGTTTATATATATATATATATATATATATATATATATATATATATATATATATATATATATATATATATAGATTTGTATGTATGTATGTATATATATGCATATATATATATATATATATATATATATATATATATATATATATAGATTTGTATGTATGTATGTATATATATGCATATATATATATATATATATATATACATATATACATATATATATATATATATATATATATATATATATATATATATATATATATATATATATATATGTGTTATCTAAATATAACATACGACACATGTTTTATTGATGAAGTCTTTCAGAGCATCATTCATTAGCATTTGAAATGTCGCCGGTGCATTTTTCAGACCAAACGGCATTCTAATGAATTCATAAAGTCCTTGAGGTGTGACAAATGCAGTTTTGTGTCTATCTTTTTCGGATACCAAAATTTGGTGATTGTCCTTGGCTAAATCAATAGTCGAAAAATATTGAACTCTTTCTAACTTATCTAGGATAGAGTCAATATTTGGAAGAGGAAATTTATCATAGATTGTAACTTCGATAAGACGACGATAATCAATTACAATTCGAAATATTTTCTCGCCCGAATTATCTCTCTATTTTGGAATGACAATCAGTGGGCTAAAATATCGTGAATTACTTTAAGTAATCCTACATTGTTCTTCCATTTCTTTAATTTGCCTTCCAACTTGTTCCTCATGCTATTGAAGGAATCTATACAGTTTTGCGTTACTCTGTTGTGTGTCGTAGGCCTAATTTCATGTTTTATGCTCGGCGAAGTTGTTAACCGATTACCTTCTAAAAAGAAAATATTTTCAAATCTTTTGATTATTTTTCGTATTCTTTGTTATCTAAATGATCGAGTTTAAGTCTTTGTAGACAGTAACTGTGTATTTTTTCTAATAAATGAATTCCTGGTATAGAATAATTTTTATGCAAAAATGTAATTGTTTGTTCGTTAAGGGTAATCGTCCTGCACTTAAAGTTAATCACTGTGTCTAAATGACTGATAAGGTCGAATCCTAGAATAAATTGGTACTTTCTATGCATCAAATTTTTAACTTTCCACCTGATTCTTTCATAAGGCGAAAATTTAAATTCTTGAATTCTTCCTGCCATAGTAGAGAAACGGGTTGCTTTTATTGGTATTTTTTTAAACCTGTTACAGATTCGTCTGTAATGCTAAAGGTTGATTCTGTTTCAATGAGCGCAATATATTTTACTCAATGTAAGTTACATATATGAGTGCCAATTCTTCCGAGGCTACTTGCTAAAACCGCTGAATTTACTTCATAATATAAAGGAACAGGATTCTCTTTATTTTATCATATTCTGCTTCACTTTCATTACTTTTACAATCCGAAAAAATGGTTTGTCTGACTTGGTAAATCAAACTTTTCCTCATTATCCACTTTTATAGGATCTACAGGATTATTCCTGTACAGACCCGAATTTCGCCTTGCATTTGCTCTACTTTGATACGAACTGTTATTTTTAAAGGGATAATTTCGACTTTGCCTACACGGAAAATTTTTTTTTTCTAAACACCATTCGAGTAGAATATCAAATCAAGTGAATTAGGAACGGTTCTCGTTCATGTGATTAAAAGACCATTGCAAGTGGACAGCGCATGAAGTAAGAAAAGAATATGTAAAGTGTATTATTCTCATATTAAGAATTCATTTTCTCAGGCGCTAGAAATAAATGATTGATGTATTCCTAATATTTCCTAAAGCCAGAAAATCATTTGGGTAAATACCACATTAAATATGTAACTATTTCTCGATTAGAGAAAATCAAATCTAGTAAAGAGTGCATGAAATAAGAAATCATTTCTCAATTGGAGAAAATCGATTGATGCGTAAATCAAGCAAATGTTTCTTGCAACGTTCATTATTTTCTAATTTGCTACAAAAGTTTAGACAGCACTGAAAAATACCAGCAAAACTAAAAATTTTTTTTTTGACTTTATACATTTATTGAATTTCAGAATCAAATTATCTTTCAAAACATATAAGTTATCAATTTATCTTTCACATATTTCTTCTTTTGAAACATCTCCTACCGTCAGGCAATGTATTTAAATTAAATGTCCTTAGTCTGGTAATGTTTTCAGTATTCAATATATTGTATGTGTTAAGCTCACCGCCAACAATAAAACAGGCAGAATGTTTATCGAATTCAAGAATATTAACTTTCTTTAAAATTAAAAATAATTCCTTACTACCTCTAAATAATATTGATAAAATATCGATAACTTTGAAAAGCTCTTCTGAAATGAATACAAAACATTTATCTTTAAACTCAATGCCTCTAATTTTAACTTTTGAATAAAGATAAATAATACAATTTTCCTCATGTAAAAATGGAGCGAGAGAGTTAAAGTATTCTTTTTTCTGTATTTGCGTACACTTTCTTTCATTAAAATGTTCTTTATCAAGAGTTATATTTGATTTAGATTGAAGTATAGAGTAACTGTATTTCAAAGCACATTTCTTTGCTACTGAATAAGCTATATTTCGACGAGAAGCGCATACATTGGTATACAACTTCAGCTCTCGATGTTTTGATTCGAATCTCATTGCCCACAGATATCTCGGAGGTCCTGATTGAATGATTACCGAAGCATAGTGAGTAAGCATGTGATGCTTCGGCTTTAAACTGTTCCCAAAGAGTGAAACGTACAATGAATGGTGCTCAGAAATTTTTACTCTCAAGTCTTCAATGCTATTGTAGGTAAATGATGGCGATAAAAGCATTTGGACCAGATCACATAAGATCTGTGAGTAATTCCAAACAACATCATTATGAGGGATATAGTCACCAATGAAAAGTGAAAAATAAATTAGAAATGTAAGCGCTTCATGCGCTGAAAAATGTAGATTTCTTGATTTCAGTTGTTGCTTCTTTAGTGCCTGGCACTTATTGCGAATATCTATTTCACCATAATCAAAATACTAAACTCGATAATTTAAATCACTTAAATCAAAGTAGCCCTTTTCCATAAAATATAGCAAGCAGTTCACTAGTCCATAAGAAATAATGCCTTCTAAAACGTCGTGCATGAGATCTACTGCGTAATTTTGTGTAACATCAAACGAGGGCAATGAATTCAAAATGGAATTTTCAAATACTCCAGAAGAATCGTACTGAAAAGCTTCAACATGCTCTGCATAGTTTTCAATAGAACGCAAAAGATCTTTACACTCATGTGCCGTTTTCTTCGTTTTTTCTTTGTCTAATAGACAAAATCTGCAATAATATTTATGAGAAAACCTTTTTGAAAATCCCAAGATTCGATTTAAACCAAGATTATCACCGATAAGAGTGCTAAAATGAAATACAATCTTTTTTTCCCCTCAGAAGTGTAAATTTCTATCCCATCTTCTTCAAGCTTTTTAACAATCTCAACCAGTGTACATAAAGCATTTTTATTTCCTACATTTTTTAATGTTTTAGATTTCATAAGCATAGCCGGAAAACTATGATCTAGGTGTGAACTTTTGTATTGGTCTGGAATTGTAGGAAATTGGTAATAAAATGCCGAAATAGTTTGAACACCGGAATGACTACCAATAGGATCATTCACTTCGAAATCATCAGTATATATAAAATAAGGTATATTGATTCTGTCTCTATATTTTTCAATTACACTTTTCCATAAATTTCCTTGAATAAAATTGCATATTTGCGTAGTATCGTTCCTAACATTCTCCATATAAGTTAACATTCGGTCAAGTAGCCCTGGTAGCTCAAAATAAGTTTTCATTCGAAACTCAATATCAAGAATAGTTCCTTTCAATTCAACTTTTTCTAAAGTTGGAATACCCTTTTTCATGATCTCGCGCACTGCACTTGAAACTATAAATTCTCTCGGAGTCCGAAAAGCATTTTCCTTCCTTAGAAACTGGACCAATTTATATTCTGTACAGGCCCGCCGCTAGCTGTTTGTGCGCCCGTGTGCAATACCCATTATTCCGCCCCATGGTAGAAGGAACAACAAGGTACTCTCGCTTATATAAAAAGCATTTCAAGCGATATCAAACTGAGTGTATTCGGAAAATACCCAGGCTAATGATATGTTCATATACAAAAACGTTTGTTCCTTATGATATTGAACCCACGACGTAAATACATAAATTAAACGCGATTTAAACGGTCAAAATTTATTTTTTATTTAAATACATAGTAATGTTTTACTCAACACAAAGCTATATGAATATGTATTATTTACAAAAATTGAGCTCTTCTTGCCTTTATGTTTGCAAAATCTGCTATTAATTTTTTCGTATCCAAGCTATCTAAAATTTCATGTTCAATCGAAACTAAAGCCAAATTACTTAATCTTTGCTGGTGCATTGTTGACCTTAAATAGTTTTTTATAATTTTAAGCTTTGAAAAGGAACTTTCACCAGATGCAACTGAAACTGGCAATGTAAGTAATATTTTTAGCGCAATTGTTATGTTTGGAAATGTTGAAATCAAGTCATTAGTAAAAAGATATTGTAACAAGGCCTGCGGATCATTCGACTGGTTTTCTGGAAAATGCAAATTTAAAGCTCTGATTTCATTAAATAAATCGATACCGTCAATGTCTGTTTCCCCCATTGGAATTATCTTTAAGCTTTAAATGTAAATCTTTGCAATGTTTAATTAAGTCATCATTGCTGTAATTAAATAATTTATTGCTTAAAAAGCCAAATACATCGGTAAATGTTTTTAACTCTTCAAATCTATCCTTTAGAGAGAGGAGCGACTGATCTAGGATTCTGAAAAAAACTCTACTTTATATTTGATCTTAGTGTCTAGTAAAACTTCATCGCTATGCTCATATTGAAACTGTGTTGGTCTTCGTCTTGGGCGAATGGTGTTTATTGGTGGAAAATCTGTTTGTGCGTTTAGAGCTTGGGCCACATTGGTAGCTTCTTCTAATATTTTCTCAAACTGTTTGTCCGTGCGATATTCGGTGAACTTAATAATCAATTTATCTAACAAATTTACACAGATTTGAGTATTCATTGTTGGGTTTTGCATAATTTTGCTCAAAGTATTAACTTCGTTTAAAATATCAAACCAAATTATTACTGAGTATATGAATTTGTAATTTTGAATGCTCAACGCAAGGGAATGAGCTTTGTGAGATGTCGTACAATCCCATCCCGCCGATGCATTATCAGATATTTCCAGCAAGGCATCAAATATTTTTTCGAGATGATACCGTAATGGTTTCACTGCATCGATTCTGCTAGACCATCTTGTGGAACTTAAAACTTTTAATTTGAAGCCCGGCAAATATTTGCAAATTATCGACCACCTTTTTGTAGATGATGAAAAGAAAACATAAATTTCTTCAATTATATTAAAGAAATTTACAGTTTCGTGTGTGATATTGGCTGCGTCATTGACTACCAAATTAAGACTATGAGCCGAGCAGGGAACGTAAAATGCACGATTATTAATTTCTGAAATTTTCTTTTGCAACCCGTTGTGTTTTCCCCGCATGTTGGAGCCATTATCATAACCTTGGCCGCGTAAGTTTTGAAGGTTAAGATTTAAATCTGAAAAAAAATCTAAAACAAAATTTAACAGACCTTCACCTGTGGAATTAGTGATTGGACAGAAGCCAATGAAATTTTCACAAATTGAAACAATTTTAGTTTCATTATTTAAGAAAACATGCCTGATCACCACAGTTATTTGCTCTGTGTGACTTACATCTGGTGTACAATCTAATATAATGGAGAAATATTTTGAATCTCTGATTTTATCTAGTATGTTATTTTTTATTGTGGTGCCAAGTAAATCAATGATTTCGTTCTGAATTTGATCGCCTAAATAGTGGGCCATACGGCTTGAATCAAATTTCGAGGCCTGGATTCTGTGAATATGTTCACGCATGACTGAATCAAATAATGCTATCATTTCTATTGCTTTTAGAAAATTACCGTTATCATGTAATGCATTCATTAAAATCGAAAGCAAATCGTAAACAATGAACATCTTTTAAACGTACATTACCATTAACCCCATATGAAAACACGTTCGTACGTATAAACATTTCCGTGCACACATGGTTTCATATTTACAACAGTACTAACGTACAACGAACAAAGATAATTCTGTGTACACATGGTTTCATATGTACAACAGCACAAACGTATAATGAACGAAGACTATCGCGTGTTAAATCACATGAAAGTGTTAAAGGCACGCGCTACAAACAAAAACAAATTGCCTTGAACACTTTCGCTTCCCTTGATGCACTTGACATTGCTCATATGCGGGGTCTAAGAACTTCTCATATGAATGCAATGTCTTGTTTCTATTTTTTTCTTATAGGAAAATAAACACGCGAAGATGAATGCAATTTACCTCACGTTGAGTTAAATTTTTTTCTAAAAATGAGAAATGCAATATATTTGGTATTGCTATTAAGAATGTAGATTTTTTTTGAATAATGCTTTCAACATGGGAAATGCATCGTGTAGAATTGCTAGTATTAATGTGGATTTTTTTTGCATAGTTTTTTGGAAAGAATATTAGAGATAGGAAATTGTATATAAAATGTTTTTGCTAGAGTAGACAAAATATGTTTAGAATATGTTAAGAAATCGAAAATGTAGTTTGTATTGAAGACGAAGTGAAAAATTGTATAAATAGGATAAGTCGATGTGGAAATAAATCACTTCTTGGTCTAACTTTAAACCGGCGAGTTCGCCTCTGTTTTCATTCACCAAGACAACCAACCTCGGTTGATCGCCTTAACTATATGCGTGCCTAGACGCTCTAGAATTACTAGCTAAATATACAAAATTAATATTTTTCCCTGAAAGGAAATTGACAAACGACCTGGGACACAACAATCATGCTCATATAAAGTTTTAGACGTGCCTCGAAAAGCTAGACATTGTTGAGATAAAAACTTTATGACGGCTATAATTCTTTCCAACACATCACACCAGTGTTTTTTTTTTCTGACTCTA
This sequence comes from Odontomyia ornata, assembly GCA_963969285.1. Taxonomy (NCBI): domain Eukaryota; kingdom Metazoa; phylum Arthropoda; class Insecta; order Diptera; family Stratiomyidae; genus Odontomyia; species Odontomyia ornata. Next base: position 150,017,557 of record OZ017740.1, on the reverse strand, counting down.
ATAGTTTCAGTTGCATTTGGTTTACAGTGATTTTATTTTTTAACATTTTATTCAATTGTACCCATGATTTCACATTTTCATTATGAGACACGCTTGTTTCATGTCTTTTCAGCGCTGATGATAAATGTTGCCAATCAGAAAATCCATTCAAATTAGAGAAACTACTTAAAGATTTCCCAAATATTTTGCAACAAAAACAATATAATGAATCTTTTGAAATAGAATAAACAAGCCATTCTCTCTTAAATTTTTCTCGATTAGGGAGATTTCGGAAATAATAATTGTCATTGAACTTTCTCCCATCGTCATTAGGGGAAAAATCATAGTTAACCACTTGTATGGGACCACGACTAACCAAAATATTAACAAGATCACTAGTCAATCTAGTGGGCCACAAACCGGGGTCATCATTTAAATATAAACTGTCGCATACCACTGATGACGATAAAGTGCTTACCACATCTTCAGGACAGGTTTGTCTTATTTGACTAGTGTCTCTTTCTGACAAAGGATTACAATCTACATAATTTTCTTGAGATACTTCCATCGTTCCTGGATTTAAAGCTGCGTTTGTTGAGGCTTCATCAAAATTTGCATGAGGTGTTGATTTCTTACTTTCTGGCTTTCTTAAAAATTTTCGTAAGGAACCCATCAATTTCTCGTTCCGTGCATCTTTTTCTCGCTTTTGCTGCCGAAATCGTGCTCCAGAAAGCTTTCTCCTTCTTTGCGGTTCCTGAAATTTTAAGTAAATATTTCATGTTCGGCCAAAAATAAAAAATAGATATTGACTCCACTCAAACTCAAAAGAACTTTATTTTCTAGGTCATTACACGTCAATTGAAGCCGTACAAAGTCAGACATTAAGTACCTACTATCCTTCCAATCAAATTAAAACAAGTCGGGTAGACAGACCTACGCTCGTGTCAGAAGGGTTTTGTACTCATACTATGATATGCAAGCACTAATAATGATAAGACCTGTGCTATGCTATGGGTGTGAAACTTGGACCCTCACCCAAGCATCCGCAAACATGTTGAACGCCTTCAAGAGGCGGGTCTTGAGGCGAATCTTTGGAGCGAAGCGAGAAGGGGACCAATGGCGAATTCGATACAGCCATGAGCTGTATGAAATATTTGACGAGCTAGGGTTTCAAAGTTTATAAAACTGTGGAAGCTGCAATGCAGTACTTATAATATTATGAAGTAATATTTAATGAGATCTCAAAGAAAATCATGTTACTCATACTATCTGAAATTTTTATTGTTAAAACAATTTTTTACAAAACCCTAAAAATCATACTATTATTAACAAAGTTGATCGAATTTTGGCTTCTGTTGCCTTTTTACTCATTAAGGTCTACCTGCATGATTTCAGACTTTTAGCGAAGAGGGGGACGCAAACTTCTCGTACAGTGAGTGTAAAAAGTGTACGTACGATTGTATGTCCGATGGTGACTTTTCTCTATGTCGCTAGCTTCCTTTCACTTTAAAGGCTTGCTTTGGCTAATCATTAATCAAGCCATTTGACAGTAGCACTGAAAATAGCTAAATCGGGTTGAATCGTCCTTCTAACTAACCAATTGCTCATTTTCCCCCCAAATTTGGAAAAATTAACGGTTTTTCTTCCATGCACTTATAAGAAAGTGCAACCGTACGAAGACTTTTTGCGCATCTAAAAGGGAGTATTAATATTTTGTCAAACGTTTCGCTACTACTAAGTTTTTCAAATTGATTTTTTTGAACACTTTGTCACTCCCTAGTCTTAAAAGAATTATATGGTGCAAAAAGATACTGAAAATGTTGTAACCGTTCGGATAAATAATGATTTTTCTTGAACGTTTATAGTCGTACGTACACTTTTTAACACTCACTGTATATAGGATACTTTTGGCAAAAAGAAAATGTATAACGACCCCCTCGATATATGGGGAGACTCCCTTTAAAACCCTTATAAAAATTTATTCAAACCGACTTTATTTACCTTCTTGCTTTATTTCATGTCTCTAGCTTCTACAGTTTCCGAGAAACATGCTGTGACGGACAGACAGACAGTACCGATTTTAGAAAGGTTTTGTAAAATAATTTTACAAAACCCTAAAAAAGTATTTATTTTTGCTTGTTTACGCGTTACCCGATATATTTGCTAATTATAAACTGATTTTAATGATTTTTCCAGATGAATCAAATGTCTCATGGTTTTCCTGATTTAAATGTAAAGGAAATTTGAACAAGATTCCAACTTCCAATTTAAACAAGATTCCAACGCAAAGTCGTAACTTCTTTTACTTTCGTTCTACAAATGCTAACCAACAGACAATTACTGGGAATCAATTAGACAAGTCGATAAATAAACTTAGACACTTACCATAATTGCAATTTGTTCACTTACATATGTATTTGACACTGATATAAAACTTTGGAACGTAAATCCACTCACTAATGAAATTAAAATGTTAGTATTTGTTCTTAAATTAGCAGATTGAAATGAAAGAACCTTTTCCATTAGAACTAATAGTTCGACTGAGAGAAAAACTTAGTTTAAGCGACTTGAATTAACCACACCGAGATAAAAGAACCTTTTCCTAAATAACTTCATATAGGTAGTACGATAGTTCTGAGAAGAAAACAAATTCGAGCGACTAAGTTGATTCTCTGCATGCGTGTCCGTGCACAAGAGCCTTAGTGTCGGTGCACATGAGCAAATTTCAACGTTTCGTCGATAACAGCATCACAAATGTTGTTGGAATACTATTTAGGATGCCGCAGCGGGCGGCACTGCAGCGTTCCGCCGTGTATGCTGTCCAATATCATCACATAGTATTTAAATGGCATTTGCGGTACCGCTGAATTGACGCAACATTAAAAAACGCTCGTGCCCATCGGCACTTAGAACTACTGGGCCAGATAGTTTGTTGCCCTGTGCTTAATTTTCAAGCGCCCTACCGCCTCATGCATTTTGTTTCGCATTTTCATTCCGAAGGGTCGAAATGTTTACGTTATGCGAAATATTAACTGTGCGGTGCCGGTGCTGTGAGAGGTTCATCGTCCATATGATGAATTTTTTTATATTTCAGCTCGGGCAGTTCGAACTCCAACACACATTTCGCCTTTTGATTTTGGTGGATAGCAATGTTTACGTTATACGAAATATTAACTGCACGGCGCCGGTGCTGCTAGAGTTTCAGCGTCCATATGATGAAATATTTTATATTTCAGTTTGATTTTGTTACGTTGAATATTTTTCCATAAACCAATTCAATATATTTTTATTAAATATGTATTTGCCGCCCCCAAGACGTGGCGCCCGCGTGCGGTGCACACCTTGCACACCCGCTTACGGCGGGCCTGATTCTGTATTAACCTTTTGGAAAACGTTGGAACAAAATTCCAAAAATTCAAAAATTTCTGACTGTATAGGAAGTAGATTTTTCAAGAAAGTTGAAATTCCATTCATCATTTCTTTAAATAAATACTAACTGTGGGTATTGGGAATATTTTTCCTTACGCAACTTGATAGCCTTTCCTAAGTCTGATGGAGTGGCAATCTTTAAAATAAAGGCTTCTTGACAGTCTGCAATGCTGTACTTCTAAATTTTTCGATCCTCGCCTTTTGTTTGTCCAGTAGGTACAAGAAAATAGTTCAGTGTATTGAAGATAGCGAAATCACGCCAATTGATTTCCTTTCCGTCTGTAAATATGCACATTAAAACGGGTTCAATTAGAGTCATTTGCAAAAATAGTTTTGTCAAATTACCTTTTGCTGGTAACAATTGCGGTCCTCGATTTAGTGCCTTCTGTCGCTTTTCTATATATGGAACAATTTTCTTACTAAATGCTTCCCACTCTTTAACGAGACTATTACCATTCAGAAAATTGGCTTCAAAATCAATATGGATCTATAAGTTCAAAGGAATAATTTTTTTTTCAAACCAGAAACAATAGGCAAAAAATGACCAGTCTATCTCCATTTTGCTTTGTATAAGCTGGCCATTCTTGGAGAATATCGTGAAATGATAGTCCAGGTGCCTTAAAAGATTCCAGTCTTGCTTTTGAAGTAGCATGCCATTTAATTTCCACCGTTTCCCATGGCTTTTCATAAAGACATAGCCTTTCCTTGCCATTTATGAAAGACTCATCGGATAACTTTGGATCTTCTTTGTTGTCTAATGATTCTTTTGGCGCCATCTTTCTAGCCTTTTCAAGAGGAAATAAGCCTGCTCTTCGTAGATTGCTCGCTTTATTTTTATACTTATGATAGAGACGACCTTGTCGTATCTCGCCAGATAAGCAAAAATTGAAATCTTTAAACAATTTTTTTTTATTTAATCAACAACAATAACAGCTAATATATCATTTACCTTCCTCTCGCCTGGGAATTTATTTACTATCTGATCGACTATTTCCAAATAATCTTTGTCTTTTTTCGACGTGTAAGCCTTGACGATATCATCAAGTTTTTCCCTAGCAAAGTTGCTTAAGGAGTTGCAATCATTCCAGGATTTAGAAACCACGTTGCCTTCAGCGGATGCAAGATATCCATCCAATTTCTTTTTAAGGTTAAACTGCTTAATAAATAAATTTATATATAAACTAAATCTCTTACAAAGCCAGAAAAGTTCCTTCTGGAGTTTGTCGTGGGTGGTGTTGGTGATGATGTAGCACTGCATCTACATACAGATGATGGCCGCGATAAAAACTCTGTATTTCTACTTAGCCAACTATCAATCACGGATGGAATTTCTGATCTCTGAGAAACAAAATAAAACAAAAATATAGCGGAACCTCTATTAAAAATCTTCCTTACATTTTCACTTCGCCATTTTAATAAATGGTATCGTGCTTTTGCCAATAAGCCAATATTGTGAGGATAAATTTTTTCAAAGTCCTGGGGTATCAGATATTTTAACGTATCGAAACCAATTCCAAAACCTAAGGAAACATGGATCTTGCCTAATACATATTTTTCACTACCAAAGAATCCTTACTTATGAATAAGTCGATCTCCGATCCCATTCCCCAATCGACAAGGACGTTGTAAAGCAACTCTTTATCAAGTTCCTGGTTGATACCGTTACTCCGAATCTGTGCAGGCTCCATAGTGGAGTACACATGATCCAGCGACGATAATATGTTAAACGATTCTTCCATATTAATTTAGCTTAATATTACTAAACAAATGTTTATAAATTTCTTGCAGGAAATTGAAAGAGATTTCTAGTTTCAAATTTTAGTATTACTTACTTTAATTCGTTGGCGGTTAGCAAAATCATATACAGAAAGACAACATATAAAATAAGATTTTCCGAAAGAGTTTAAACTTGTTTCGAAAAAAGCACCCACCTGCATCTACATACTTCGTTTTAAATGAAATGGGATTAGCGGAAAATTCTTCTTTTGCTGAGGGTAAAACATGATGAAAACATTTGATTTTGCTGACCGCCTCAGAATTTTACATGATAGTTAAGTTTAAAGATGAAAAAAGTAACCTGTAAGATATATTTCACTTACCTCTCTAAATAAACCTTTCTGGCACTTTGTATATACTTCACTATTAAGCACTTCGCACTGTAAAATTTACCATCAACCACTCAGAAAAGTCGACTGAACGGATTTGTTCAAATGATATATTCTGCTTCTACGGATTAATGCCTTAAACGAAAAATATTTCTCATTTCTAGAAAATATTTCTCATTTCTAGAAAATACTAAGTTTCTAAAAAAATAATTTGTAGAAGATATTTCTAATTTCTAGAAATATTTTCTTGCTTTTAGAAAACCACACAACTTATTTTCTTGTTGCTTGCAAACATTTTCTAGCTACTAAAAAATTGGTAAAAAATCAGAATTTCACCTTTCGGAGACTTTATTTTCGGTGCAAATTTCCACATTCTAGAAATGAGTCGTGCAATCTTAATATAAGAAAATGAGAATTTATTTGTTTTAAGTGTCGATTGCTTAATATGTTCCACTATGAGTTGATTTAAGTGAGAAGAGAATAAAATAGGATGTTCGTTCTTAAAATGTGATTGTCTCGATATAAGAAATTAGTTTCTACCCATTTAGAAAATCTTTTCTTTCCGTGTACCCGAGCTTTGAAACTGGCCACTGAATTGTAATGATTTTGTTAAATCTCCATCGTCTGTTCCAGATTTCCCGAAGGAAATCCAAACCGACCTCTCATCGGTTCTAGACTTGAAGTTTTGGAACGTGACAACGGACTGTACCCATCAGGTCGACAAGTCCGGACACTCTTAGTCTACTCCGAGGTGGCTGCTAGCTGAATAGCTAGTTCGAAGAGAAGTTTACGTCGCAGGTCTTACGCGAGAAGTCGAAGTTCGAAGTACAAAAATCAGCCACCGGTTCAAATGCACGATTTAAAACGCGTCGAACAACTTCCACCGACTCGACTTTAATTTACTTTACTTCCGTTTCCTTTTCCTTTCGATTTGAGGAAAAGAGCAAGACTAACCCGTTAATCAACAACCCGCGCTCCCGAATGTTTACCGACGCTGCGCCCGAAATAAGCTACTCGAACTCAAACCGAATTAATTTACTCTTACAAAAAAAAAACGCAAAAACCAAACTATAGCACCGCTTAGCGGCCGCAACATGAAACCCACCATTTGCGGATTACCTAAATCCTACCCCCGTGGCGGCATACCCGTCCTTGCCGTCGCTTCCCTCTGAAGATCATTCAAAACAACGTTTTAAAAGTTCTCATGAAGAATATTTTCATAATTATGAAAATGCATACTGCCTCCAGATTACAATACGATCCCAGATCAATATCTGCTACTGAGCCACTGACATGGCTATGAGACTGAACAGCATGAAGGAAGGTTCGAAGCTACTAGCCGAAGCAAAAGTTGAATGCGATACTGCAGCTGTAGTTGAAAACGCCCCAAGAGGCCTTTTGCCCATAGCAAGTGCATCTAAGTTCAAATCCAACTCCTGCTTTTTCAGCAATTGACACAATTGAAATTACTAGTGGCTACCTCTCCTTTTCTCACCTATTGTGCTACCGCTTGAAACTTCACCCGCAGTCGTGTTCCGTTTAATATTGATACCAGATATATATTTACGCTGCCCTGCATTTCTACCTTTCACTGTTATCTTTTTATCTCTTGGAATGTGTATCGGTTGATGAACTTCAATCGATAGGAGTGCTCTGTTTAGAAACTGAACAATGATTGAATATTTAGTTGAAACTATAAGTAAAATTTTTTAATCAGCCACTAAATTTTCGTCAATCAATCGATTGAAGATTATAGTTATTGAGCCCAACACTGCTTGTAGACCTACAAAAGCAGGAAGAAAATTCTTCCCTAATTTGTGTAGCATTTAGAGGTGATCTTCGTGGTATGCATGGTAAATTTGTTATTGCATTGTATTCATTTGCATGTCCTCGCCACGATCCAGGCCTTATCAGACTATCATTACTATCGTATCCATCATACGTTCCTGAAGGATTATATCTTGCTTCAAAATTTTGACTATTCCTGAGAAAATTATCTAGCGGTACACATGTCATTGTCAATTCTGACACAATATCTGGATGTAAATCAATTTGTCGTCGGGATATTCTATATAGGCAGTTAAAGCTCCGAATGTGTTTTTTCGCCACAGCTCTGGATCTCGACAGACATCTATTAAATCTTCTTTATGGTGTGAAGCATGATTGCCAGGGTATGGCTTCATCACATGTGCATTTAGTGCCGAAGCACCATCTTTTATAAAGACGTATGGCACATTGGCATTTGATCAGGGAGGAGGGCGTGGCGTGGGTAGATTTAATTCGTTTTCAACTATTTTTTCGGATAATCATGAATTATTAAATGCGCCACCATCACTTATTCTTCCTTGACTTCCAATGTCAGCAGATATAAATTTATAATTACTTTCTACTAGTGCCATTAGGGCAATGCTAAAAGTCTTGTTGTAGTTATAATACTCTGTGTCACTACGAAATGGGTTTTCAGTTAGTATCTTGTTACCATCTTTTGCACCAACAAAATGTGAAATTTTTGCCGAATCCTCCCAGCAAACATAACGAATCGCCGGCGATGCGAATTCGTATCGCCACGTCGAACAATTTGCTCGCTGGCGAATTCGACAGCGATCCGGAGTCGAATTGCCTGAGAACAAAATGTCACCTCGTTGGCGAATCGCCGCGACGCATCATAAACGGTTCACCGTGGCGGATTACAAACAAATCGCCGCATCGAACTACAAGCGACTTTTCTTCAACCGGACGAAAAAAATACGATTTGTTTGTAGTTCAACGCAACGCAAATGCTATTTTACGACTTTTCTTCGCTCTGGCGAAGAAAATGCGTTTCGCCAATAGTGATTAGGCGACATTTCGCCATAATGTTTGGTGGGCTTTCTCTATAGCTGACCACTCTTCCGCTGTTGTGGGCATCTGAAATAGAAATTGAATATGTTAGTAATAAAAAAATAAAAATACATTTCTTTTAGATACCATCAGCATCACTACAATCAACAGAAACTTTCGAAAATGAAACATCACTGGAGCCGGATGAAACTTCTGGAGACGAAACTATTGAAACCGAAGGGATGGAAATATTGCTATTGCTAGCAACTTCAACAGGAAAAACGTGATCGAATCCGGCGAAAAAAAATGGGGCTGCTCTGCATTTAATTCAGCTGAGCAGCAAATGGCTAAAGCATTCGGTTAGCTGACTAATGCTTTAGGTCAACGTCAGTCTGATTCTGCACCTAAAGAAGATGATGACTGCGATCTCTACGGCAAGCTTTTCGCTGAAAAACTACGAGAGATATTCAGAGACGAACGGAAATTAATTATGTTCGAAATAGATGGCATATACGTAAATGGAATCAAGCGCAGGCTATCCCCTTCATCATTAACTTCATATTCCCTACCTCAGTCAGAGTTGAATATTTATATCCCAAACCGGCCTTCAAGTGTTTTAAGCGCATATTCAGAATCAGTCACAAATGCTTATGCGTCAAACCGACCTTTTCGATTCGCAGTGCATAATTCACATGCGCAATCCGCAAACACCTACTCAGTCCACCCTCCACCTATGCAATCTGCAAACACCTACTCTGTCCACCCTCCACCTGTGCAATCCGCAAGCACCTACTCAGTACAACCTCCACCTGTACAATCTTATAATTCCCCAGTGACCGAATTGATTCCAAAATTAAACATTCTACAAATTGCTCTATCAAATTACTATGTGGTTACAGCATTGATCTGAACAGTGTTTGCATTCCTCACACAGACAAAAAAAAGTTTTTTAAATCATAGAATCATATGGAATTTCATGATTTGAAAAAATAATTCACTAAAATAATTAACTCCTAAGCATCTTCATGGAATATATTCTACGGATCATATAATCTTATCAATGGAATTCAAAATATCAAAGAATTTCAATGTATGACCAAAAATCATAAAATCAATGACCATACATTATATGATTTCTGGTTATACGCTCTAATTCTTTCATATTGCGAATTACAGAGCCTAAGACTATGTATATAATCCTAAGAATATATTCTGCGATTGTGCTAAATTAACAGTTTTTGATAATTATTTCTTGAAATAATGGAATATCGTAAGTTCTATGATTCACAGAATTAATTTTTCTGTGTGCACAATTTCCTTATGTATCTATTATTTTGTTAAGTAAGTTGTAGTACTCTGATGGTTACTGTGTCAATAAAAAACTTGAAAATATTCTTTCCCTTTACTTCATCCTTTAAAACTTCATTAAGAGCTCTAGAGACTTCCCGTATGATTCCTGATAAAGATACTTTGAAGACTTTAAACAGAAAGTGCAGACTACTGAAGCTATCACCAGATACTAAATATCTAAGGGTCGAAATTTAGCTGGAATAGCTTCTCTGAAATCGGTGTCTTGCTTGGAAGTCATCGAACAATTTTACCCAGCAAAATATCAAAGTCAATAAAGCTCATCCGATAGTGGTTATCGAACTCTCCAGATGGTTCACGAAGGAGCTCTGCAAATTTTACATCCATGAAGTTCCTGCAGAAAAACAACTTAGTTCAATTATACAGATTTATTCAAAAAGTAAATTAATACCATATAAAAAATGCAAGCATTATTCATCTGGCATTGAATTGCTATCGGACAATACGCACCTGGTACGATTTCTGTGAATTTTTATCATCCACCACCTCCTTCTCTGAACTTTACTTTTTCTTTCTATTAGTCGTCGATCGCTTTTTTCTTCTTCCAATAAAAATAGTTCAAACCGGCAGCAACAGCCGCGCTGTCCTGCATGCTTGCACCGACTAACTTGTCAGGATGCGTGTAAACACCTTAGTTGGCCCGCTGGCCCGTGCCAAGCTGCTTGCGGGGCTGCATGGCGCGCATCTAAACGCAGCATGAAATTATTGCTGATGCTAAGTGCAGCGTCTGTGATTGGAGTACATGTCGATGTCTGATGTGGGCAAGATCGAAGGGTTGTAGCGTAACTATCGTGAGGTATCATAGCTCGCGTATTGTTGATTGTGTGTGAATGTGTCGTTAACTAATATCTACCCTAATTTTGTTCACATATTTGACAACCGCATCTTTACTTTAATTTAATTTACATGTTTGATAAACATAATCTACCCGAGTATCTCGACTCGTAGTTCTTTCTTCACTTTCGTCTTCAGATGAACAGGATTTCGCGATCGCGTCACGGAGAAGAAAAGTACTATGTTTAATAATTAACTTTCCGGTTACCGGTAGGTGAAAAAAACACTTGATAAATTTTTACATCAGTTTATTAAGGATAAAAGATTGAATACTCTTTAATAATTTCTTGTTGTGCGCGTAAGGCGTAGATGAGTAGCTAAGGAGGCTTAGCTGTGCTCCGCGAATTACAAATATCTGTTAAAAACCAACCCGAATTGAATGTCGTTCCCGCTTTTATATTATAAATTTGCTGTCTGTTGCACGATTCTAATTGTTGCAACAGTGCACCGAAAAGGTGAGTAATCACACCTGAGCAATATAAATTCTAATTTCAAGTAAAGTGCTCGTGGCGGAAATGCTGACGGAATTCGTAAGAATTCTGTCTGTGGGAAATAGAATATTTAAATTTCAATGAAATTATATCTTATGGAATTTAGGTTACAGCGAATAAAATGAAGGATTGTGGGAATAGCATGTAATTCCCCACCATTGGATGGATGCTCCAACGAAATTATTAATTTTCGATATCTACGTTTTACGCACACATACAATAAAATTATAATAATAATTGTTACAATAATTATGATATCTGAACCCAGGCTTCTTACATTAAATGTATTAGTTTTTAATAAAATATCGTCGATAACTTTCGTGTTATTAATTTGGTTAAAATATAATTCTTCCCTTTTTATTTCAGGAATGGTAAAATTTTCTGTAATTGATTTAATAAATTTTGGTAGTGCAATTTTGTCGTTTGTTTTGAAATAAAAGTTAGAATAGATTCTGTTTAATACTTTGATTTTACAATTTTCAAACTTGTTCATAAATGTTTCATGGATAGTTACGCTATCGTTATTGCAATTTTGCTGTATTTATTCCTAAAAATGTTTAAATATTCCAATGCCATGTATAATTTGCTTAATTTCTTGTATGACAAAAGCTTGCATATGACAATGGGATTCTCTGGGTTCTATGATACTTTTTTTACATTCATCATTGATATCTTCCAAATTATTTCTTAATGCTTTCTTTACATTTGAGTCATAAGCTTTATGCTTGGGGCTTACTGGAATTGAATTAAAATTTGTAGACAATGACTAATTTTGAATGTTTTTTAGTCCACGTCTTTGGCGTCGATGAGGAATGAGATTATTAATTTTGGATTCTAAAAGCTCGAAATTTTTATTGATTGTTTCCAGGGTTGTTTTTGAATCGGATGTGGAAGCTGATATTGTGTCGAATCAGTTCTAGTGTATGCCCGTATTCAGCTGTATTGATAGTGTTAGTATAGACGTTTATAAGTTTTACATGTCCAGTTTTAATTCGAACATAACCGTTGTTTAGGTTGAGGTCCTGGATGTCTATTGTCTGGGCTGTTACTGTGGTCTAAAGGGTTATCATCAAGAGCAAGCTCATTTTCCTGAAAGAATGACGAATATAAATTTTATGGATTTTCGTTGTTAGGAGGGGCATGGGAAGTTGAGGGACGTATCCTGGTTTTCTTTTAAGTTTTGGCTTTAATTGTACGATTATTTACATCTTGGTTTTTCTTTTTGGATTTTACATGGGTGCGGAAGTATTTGTTTTGGTTTCCTGAATCGACTAAATGATCTTCGTCAATTATTTCTGCATTAATCTTTCTGAATTTTGAATGTTTTTTTCCTCCTCTGGCTTCTTTGATGAAATTCGGTCCTGTTTCAAGGTCGTTGTCTTTTCGGTTTTGGTTTAAAAAGGGGGGAAATCACAGTAGCACACAAGAAAAAAGCATATTTTCGGGAATTAATTTTGGCTGAATAAAAGTATGAATCGAAAATCTGTAAAGTAGGTTTTATAGCAATACTAAAAAGGAACAAAATGTAATTTTTTCAATAAAAAATATTTAAAAATGGCGGCTGCGCAGCATATGCCCCAAGGCGCCTATTTTTGAAGCCTGTCGATGGCCGAAGACGTAGACTCCTTAATTTTTGGCCTGGAAGAAAAAACCAAAATTTTTTAGTTTTCATATAACAACAGCTATCAAGCTACATAGGGTTTTTTTTCGATATATTGATTTTTCACAAAATGGTGCATGTTTGAAAATAACGCCATAAAATCGTCGATAAAAAAACTAAGCCATATAAAATGAAAAATCCTACGTAGCTCGATAGTTCGAAGCTACTATCAAAATTTCAAGTCGATCGGTAAAGATTTGCTCGAGTTATGTCTTCGGCGAGCTCAAAAAAGTGGTTTCGAGAAAAATGCGTATAAAGTTTTAAGTACTGAGAATCCATATGAAAATTTCATATATCTCTAATCTGCAATGCCTGCGCCGTACAGTTTACCTTCTAAATCCACCTCCAACTCTTCTTTTTCCTTCCGCATACTTTTCAATTCGAGTCGGGCCTGTTTTACAGCATCACTAATAGATTTTTCCGCCTTCTTAATACGCTTTTCGTCGACCTCCACACATAGGTTGTAGCTGTTCGGGCCGATTTTCATCCCCATGACTTTGATGATGTGTAAAACTGATATCAATCCGTCATTGAAAACGGATGTTGCGGTGTTTGTACCGATGTCAATTATTTTTTTCCAGAATTCAAACCTTTTGGTACCATAGCCCAAACAGTAGCGTTGAAACTCGTTGTTGTTATGCGTCTATCCCCCGATGCAGCGAGTAAGAAGATCATCCGTGACCAGTTTTTCGTAGACAGGTTTTATCGCTTCGAAAACTTCTTCACGCATTGGTGGTTTATGCGTATAGCCAGCCAGAATGTTTTCGCATTTTGCCCTTTGCCACGAACACCATGAATTTTCTCCAGTTGGGCAATGGTCGTGTTGCGGATTTTCGTCTGTTGACATTTTATGGAACAGTGTGCCCCATATCGCGTTTTTCATTTTTTCAATCGAATCACAATTTTGACGAATGCCTAATCTAAAGTAAATTGACAGTTCGTCGATCAGCTTACCTGTCAATTTGCCTTTACCTCCTAACCCTTTGGTTTTTTTCTTCAAATTGCGAAGATGGGTGCCTATGCGTTTCTGAACATGGTCGATGCATTCTTTTTTTGTTATCGTGATGTTTTCATACGGTTGAGCATCCGTGATACCTTTGAAGGTTTTGGAGTCGCCATCGCCGATGTAACTCACATACTTGACATCATGTAGATCTTCAGAGCGCTGAAACATTTCAATTGCTGCATCGACCTCCATTTTTCCCGCTGATCCTTCATGGTTTGCTTGGCATTCGGCGGCGTGATTTTTTGCCCACTCTTTGTATTCGTCGGTGTCATATTTCTTCGGTCAATACTCGCACGCTTTGCAATATTTCCATTTAACTAAAACATCGACAAGTTTACCAGTGTACCAGCCAATCAGGGAAACTAAACCGTATAGAGATGAGAAGCCCTTTTTTTGCCACGATCCGTCGCCCGATACCGTGATACCGTTTTTTTCTCCTTTCTCGTTACTGATTCTTTTTTCTTCATGCGCTGCATTGGACATGCTATTTTTGGGAACAACATCTGATGCAGCCAAAATATTTTCAATCATGGTGTCGTAAACCGATTGGAAGACCGGGGGAGGCAATTCCATGAACGCACAAAATTTTCTGATGTTTCTTTTTTATCACAGTTATCGCAGGATATAACGATTTTAAAACCTAAGCCTTGTTTACTGCTTTCCGTAAAACGCACATTAGAGTGGCATTCTTTGCACACCACGACGTTAGAAATCGCGGCAAAAACTGTAACGAAGTTCACGAGATGATATCCAAACGCAGGATCCACTTCAATGTCATTACTATCTTTCTCTTTCAACTTCCTTACCGATGCGCTGATATTTAAATCTTCCGGCTTTTCGATTTCGTGGCGATTTAACAGTCGCTAACGTTTCGGTAGATTTTCGTACGCAGTGTCCTTTTTCGTCCCTTTTCTAACACGACTCGACTATGTGTCACTCATAATGACAATGATTTACAAATATCACTGTTTTTTATCACTATTTATGTTATATATGTATGCACGAAAGTGAAGCGTCGTGAAAAAGCGTTGTATTCAACGCAAGAAATTTCTCATCACTGACGCTACACGTGTTTTGTTCGTATGGCTATTACATATAGTGACCCCTATAGGAATTCTTAAAATTCTAGACTATTCGGAAGGCACTTTGTTCGCTATGGACTACCGTTAGTCATAAGTTACAGCGCGCGCCGGGATCACAAAAGCAGCTCTCGGAGCATACCTGAGAGGCGTTACCGCAGAATGAAAAAGTTGGGCACTCGGACACTTTTGTCGTATTCCATCATTTGGTATATTATTTTTAAAACCCTAAAGCATCTTTTAAGCGAATTGTTTTCTGGTTGCGCCATTAACTTATCCAGCAAAGCGTTAACTAACAACCGCTTGTTTGCATATCGATTCTGCAACATATCCCACGCCACGATGTAGTTGCTGTTTGAGATTGGCAACTGCATAATGAGCTTGGCTGCCTCCCATGTAAGTTCATGTTTAAGTACCAGAACTTCTGGCAATTGCGAATACGCTGATCATGAACCATTCGCCTGAACAAGTCTTCGAATTGTGGCCATATTATATATTCTCGATCAAACTTTGGCAATACTATTTTTGGAAGCTTTAATTGCGACTCGTTTGTGGCCTGTGTAGGGTTGTTGGTGTTATTTGGTTTCGCAAGACAACTATTCAAATCTATTAGGAGCTTTTCGCTTTGATTTCGTAACTCGAAAAATTGATTTGAATCGTATCTTGACGATTTAATATCTTCAACAATTTTCCAAATTAAATAATGGCTTTGTTCGATTTCATTCCATGCTTTTAGCAATTTTTCCTTTTTTAATTTTAAATACTCTATCGATTGACCACTAACAGCAGTTTTACTGCTTATTAAGTGGTTGCGTGCTACTACCATAGCTTTATGCTTCTTCAATAGCCGAGATAGCTCAGTATTGTCTACTTTCGTAGACACCTTGATGAGGCTTTGATAGTTAGTATTTGAAAAAGTATGACGTTCTTCGTAAGATTGCGTTTTAACATGCTTAATCAGCGACTGAACTTCTGATCAGAATTTTTCTTGAGCTATCTGGACCGTTCTATGGCAATCTTTAGTGAAATAGGGATGCTCGAGCGACGCACCAGCGATTTCTCGTATCTGATGGTCGTTACTTTCGAATCTTTCCGAAAGGCTTTCAATTAACGTCAATTTTTCTCCTAAATATGCAATCGTTTTCTTATCAGGTGATTGCTCGTGATACGTTTCTATAATTTTCTCGATCTATTTACCGAGACGAATTTGCTCGATTGCCAAAGACTCTATTGTCAAGAAGGTAGTCTGTTCTTTTTTTATAAACGGGGTCACCAAAAATATGTTGCCTAAGCACGTTGAATTGTTGCCTAAGCAAGTAGAGTAGGATTGCACTACTTCTAACATTAAAGCTAGGTGAAAAACAAGAACCTGGATATATTTCCTTGACATATTAGAAAGTAGGATTTTCTCTACATCTGATATTGGAGCTAATCAATTTAATCATAGATAAGAGAGCAGGATTCTCTACTTCTTGCTTCAAAAGCTGCTAAATAAAACCCTTTCGCTTATTTAACAACTCTGAACTATATTTCTCATAGCAAAAGCTTAAAAACAAAAATAATGCTTACGTGATAAACTTAACATTAAACACATATTTCATAAGCAAAGCTACGTTGCAATTCATAATTTCATGATCAGGCTAAAGTTACACGCGTAGTTCATAAGCAAAGCATACATACATAATTTGAAGATCGAGGCGAAATTGAATCGGTCATTTCAAAAACCTCATAGGACACACAATTAGAATTTTTCAGGAATCAATAAAAACTGTGCCATTCATCAAAAAACGAGTTTGAGAGTAATTTTTTGGGCTCAATATACTATTGGAATATTGAAAGATTGAAATGGTGGATAACCTCCACGTTTCATCAACAATAATAATGAAAAAAAATTGAAAAACTGTTCTTGACTTATTTTGTTTTACCAATGGTATATAATTTAGACAAACCAATCATATCAATCAAATCTTTCATTGCTTTTTATGGAAAATAGCACTTCAACATAAAAATATCAACTTGTTACATGTTTTAATCTTCCGTGTTTTAATAAGTTTAAAGCACATAATCATATTCTCCATCATTCTCAATCGGATTATCTTCAACATTTCCAGTTATCCAGCAAAATATGTTCGCATAAAATGGTATACTCGTATACTCTTTCGGAATGCTATCCTGTACTTGTTTCAAATCATCGATTTTTTTACAATTAATGGGCACTCTCAAATTATAAGCCTTGGTTGATGGAAGTGAAACAGGATTTATGAGTTTTTTTAGTAGTATGATTGAATGGTTAATGAATCCATCAATAAACTCATCGGCTATGATAGTACCTTTTTTATCTAAATCATACTGAAAACTCATATATGTCGAAGGCGCGAATGATATTTTTTGTTCTTTTGGGACATTTTTTCCATACGACTCAGTTGACAAACATGTTTTTTTGTATATATTTGGCCACCATTTCTTGAAGCCCCAAATATCATCAGTGTTTAGCTCTTTGACTGTAAATGTTGAGCTAGATTTCAAAACTAAATTAATATATTGTTCTGGGACGTAAATACGATCATGCTTTCGAATAGTTTTTTTAGGACTCCAAAATCACGGTCATTGTGTAAAAATGAATGACCACGTATCGGAAAATACTGATGTACTTTTTCAAATCGTTTAGAGTCAGTCAAAGCCAACATGAATTTCAATACAGTATTATTTTTATTTTGACCAGGGCAGCCGTCTGAAAATACATATAAATGCTTAATATGTGGCCCAATATTATTTTCAATATAATGCATCAACATTGAACAAACCGCATTTGCTCCCTTGTTAGCAATGCCTTCATGATACATGTAAAATGTCGATTTGCCTGTTTTTAAATCTTTAATGCCAAAACAGTGAACGCACAATCGCCGTAAATAAAAATATTTTGTATAGGTATGTGTGGCAACGGCAGATTTTGCATAAAATCGAACGTTATAGCTGCAACATTCTCTTGTGCCTTGCATAGATCTTGAACTGATGAAATTTTGTTGTAGAACTTCTTGGCACGTTGTTTATGAATCATTAACTCAGCGACTAACGAACGTTTTGCATTTTCTGATAAGTTCGGTTGTTTTATTTTTGTTGATAGTTTTTCGCAAGTTATACATGTGTCTACTTGTGGTCGACCGAATCTAAGAGAAAAGTTGTCCTTAAAGTATTTTAAATAAAATTTATACTTAATATTGAGAACTGGATATTTTTCCATGAACAATTAATGCATTTTTTTGACATCTAATCGTGCATCAAGATCTAATCGTGCATCAAGATGTCCTTTCCAGCATAATGAGTCGTTTTCCTTGAAAAACAAAGAATGTGCTCGTGTATTTTCTGGCATAAATTAAAAGGCACTGTATTTGCTTTTGGGTGACATCCTCTGTTATCTTTAGGGCTCTTTCCTTTATTAAGTAAATCACAAAACCGCGAAATCTAGCTTCAGTAACTCCATATCAGCTAATAAATGCTTTCTTGCAGACTGTTACTTTACCAGTATGTTTTAAAATATGAAACTTAAAAGTACTTTGCCTCCATGTAGCATTTTCTTTCCGAGGATCCCTCTGTTTTACATGTAGCTTCTCTATAAGTGATTGAAGAAATATATCCTGCTCATTTTTTGTTGCAAACCTGTTAATCTTTGAAATCCAAGATTCCATATCGTCCTGGTTGAAATTTGCAGAATATTCCTTTTTACATCTGCAAAAAATATACGGTATATCGTAACTAATCATAAGTATGTTTAGGTAGTTTACTAAATGCAACGGAATTTATGGAAGTCTTAATGCACAAACGATTTTATAATTTGTATTTATTTTAGAATTAACAACGACTTGCAGAGATGTCCTCAAATTGTACTGAAAAGTCAAACTGAATAAAAGTTTGTGGTTAACTTGCCTACAATTTTCAACCCATAGATCTTGGAGCTATTGGTTTTCCGCTATAATTGGTGTATGCTTGTCCTTTAACTTAAGAATTTTTTATATTTCTTTTATATGTTGACGAATTACACACTCTCTTCTTTTTTGGCTCACTATCACTCGCTGTTTCACTTGAAGACATTTTAAAGGCAAAATTGCGACAAATGATATTAAGTGTCAAATTTAAGATATGAACACTGTTATTTAAACAAATCACAACGAAGCAATTTTCAAACGTCTATCTCAGATTTTGGGGATACACTAGGACCAAGTTCATAAAATAAAACGATTTATGTACTAACACAATACGAAAATTCATTCGGAACGACTGAAAAATGTTCTAACAATATGGCGATTCGCTTGCGAGAGAGATATAACCAAGGAACGTTACAATTTTTATCCTCTGTCGATCCTTGCGGTGTCATGTCGATGATCGTAGTAACGGATGTCACCACAAGTCGCCATAAAAAATAACATCCACCGCCATCTAATTGTGCATGCAAAAACCACTTAAGTCACTGACTTGTGTTGTTTATGTTATGAACGTCTAATACGCGGAATTATTTGCAATGGAAGGAATGTTTTGACTTACGAGATTTATATCCAGAATACGTATCTTGTATCAAGGACGAGTTTTTAGCAAAAATAGCATGTTCGGAGAAAATGTGACTTAAGTGGTTTTTGAAATGACTGATTCAATTACATATAGAGTTCAAGCAAAGCTACGAGTACAGAATTTGATGATCAAGCTAACAAGTATTATGGTTCATGGCCAAAATATGAATTTTCACATGAAATTAGAATACAAAAAATTATGACCAAAGTGAATACAAAAAATGATGAGCTAAACATGTTATAGTTGGAATGCTTGATTGTTTTTGAATTGGTTATTTGTTACATGAAAATGATGACACTTCACTGTTCTTAACATTTTCCTTTTCTCTGTGTTTCTTATTTTCACCGTATCTATTTTCCTGTATTTTTCTGTGCTTAATTTTCTTTCCACTTTACTATCAATTTTTGCAGGGGAAAAGGATTAGCAGTAGTTCAGCTATTTGTGCGCTAAGTTTCACTATTTATTCCTTTCGTTTTGCTATTTTATCACCTTTCTTTTTGTTATTTTTAAATCCGTTGGGTTTATTTATTGGGATTCACTGATAATACATTTAATGTTTATTTGCGCCATTCCAGGGACAGTGTAAATAATATCCTATCTTCAGGATCATCCAGGTTCGTGTTTTGCTGACAAAAAATTGTATGTCCTATCTTCAGGATTTTCGGGGTAGAATTTAGCATGCACTTTTGCATCCAATCTTTAATAATCACTTTTTCGTACCACTTTGCACCTTTGCTATCGTGTACGGGGCTTTCGTTCATCGGTCCAGGCAGGGTGCTTTCGCGACGATGCGTATGTTTATTATTAATTTCCTCCTCTTGTGGATTTCATAATAGACTTTCGCTGTCGCGAGGTTTTTATACGCTTTAACAAATTCTTGAGAGAATCACGGTTTTCCCGCAGCGCATCCTACCGACTGCGCCAATTAACTTGCCGGTTACCGGTAGGTGAAAAAAACACTTGTTAAATTTTTACACCAGTTTATTAAAGACAAAAGATTGAATACTCTTTAACAATTTCTTGTTGTGCGCGTAAGTCGTCAAATGTGCACTCTAATGCAGCCTCACATTAGGTGGGTAGGTAAGGAGGCTTAGCTGTGCTCCGCGAATTCCAGATATCTGTTAAAAACCAACCCGAATTAAATGTCGTTCCCACTTTTATATTATAAATTTGCTATCTGTTGCACAATTCTAATTGTTGCAACAGTGCACCGAAAAGGTGAGCAATGACACCTGAGAAAAATAAACTCTAATTTCAAGCAAAGTGCTCTTGGCGGAAATGCTGCGGGAACTCGTAAGAATTCTGTCTGTGGGAAATAGAATATTTAAATTGAAATGAAATTATATCTTATGGAATTTAGGTTACAGCGAATATAATGAAGGTTTGTGGGAATGAAATGTAACTTTTAATGCGAACCTTTGAAAAAATAAACCACTTTATCAAAATCAATCCATGGCATAAGCATGAAAATGTAACGAAAAAGGAAATAGAAAGAGTTTATTTTGTGTTAATGCAAATATTTTTTTGAAGACTGCAATACTTTCACTGAATTCAAAGCAAATCACGCGCTAAATTTTTAAGACAACAATGAATGTTTCTTACAAAAGCAAAAGCAATTTGAAAAATGGAAATGGTATCCTTAATAAAAGCAATAGTGTGTAGGCTGTGGCAATGTAGAAAAAGTAATTTTGCTCGCAAAAATAAAATCGTTTTGTGTATTCCAATATATTGTAAACATTTATATGTAGTCCATTATAATTTGCTTTTTGCAAACATAAAAAATGGTAAAGCTTTCAATTAAATAAGAAAATCGATGGCAATAATTTCATTTCTCACAATGATACTATTTTCATTCCTATCACATCTTATTTGAACAATATAATTGAATTTATTTGTAAATAATGAACAAGGTCTCAACTTCTATGTTCTCGTGATAATTTAAAGATAATTTCGGTCAATTTATTATATTCAAGGTAAATTGAAAATATCGAATCATTTGTAAAATCACGTTATTATGATAATTATATAAAATTTTATACGATTTCCGTTGTCATCAAAATGATATAAAATCACATTATTTATTTCTTTGCAATGATCGTATAAAAGACAATGAAAAAAGATTGTTATATTTCTAAACTTTCAGTTACTTGGCTATTACTGTTAAATTTTTGAATAGAACGCAAATTAATGGATCGATGTACATGTATAATTCGATCTTATAAAAATCAGAATATAGTTGTCTGTATGCAATAGGCATTTTATTATCATTTCATGCAAGAGTTTCACAGTAAGAGTTTCAAATTTCTCCAACAAATTATTGATATATTAATTGATTAATAACGTAGGCACGCAATTTTGTGACGAACACATCTAGTAGATGGCCACCAAGATTTCGTCGAAACACGTGTATGCGTGATTTTCAACAATGGATTTTGATAAATACTGATGTATTTCGTTAATTTGTGGGCCCATTAGCAAAAACCTGTCTAGCTCTATAAAGAAAAATGTTTATTTGTGTTGAATCGTAATTTCTTTGCGCCTAAATCTAGTGGGAAACACGTGTAAATGCGGTGCGGTGACACATGGTCCTCTAAGAATGCAGCAACAACAGCGGAAATGTTGGACAGTTCATAGCTTCCGCTCTTATTGTAACTCTTTGTATTAAAATTTATAAAAATTAGCACATATTAGATAATGAATGCATTCAGAGTACATCCCATATAAAATTTAATAATTTAGCATTAAGCAGAAGGAAATCGAGAAGAAAATCATATGGTCAGAGACAACAGTCGCGAAGTTTCAAACGAGATTTTAAAAAATATTCAAAGAATAATTTCGAGTTTCTTACTTTGTTGAACATTCCACATAGTGGGGTGAGCTTCAACAAGTTAGAAATGAGACGTCATGTGAGTTGCGGAAGAATAAAAAATACTAAAGAATGTTGGGATTATGATTTGAAATTATATACGACATGCAAGGTAATAAAGTTAGAAGCTGCTGATCGAAGTAAGAACGAGTTGCAGGATGCATTGCATAAGGAACCAAGCAATTTTCGAAGAGACGCACAAGGACAAAAAAGCAAAGTTATAATGCTACTACTACTGAAGAATGCAACTGAAAAATGATAGGAAAGAATATCACGATCGAACAGCGAAGTATGTTTTAAAGGTAGCCACTAGAAGAGTGGATTGATTAAGATTTGCGCCTAAGTGTGCACTCTCTGTAAATATATATGGCAAGATCATTTTCAACGAGATTCCAGAGAGATATGCTTCATACACCAAATACATCTGTAGTTGTTTCACCTGCTTCAAAGTATTCAAAGTCAAAATACCATCGACATTTTTTTGTGTTCGCTTGAATTTTGCCATTAGAAGCAATAAAATGATTTAGCGCCATCGATAGAGCACATCACGGCTTTGTATTGTATCCAAAAAATTATAAAAAAATAAGATGCAAAACTATGCCATGAACGCAATTCGCAAGCAGTTGGGAAATTTTCGACGCTGAACAGCTATGGCCTCTAAATGTTCGTGGACTCCCATAAGAATTTTCTATTATAACCAACTTGTCAATACAATATCACACTTGTTTTGCTAGTGCTTGCTAAAATGAAAATAGCGTTAATTAGATCGCAGACCCGAACTTATCAATGTATCGTTGCATTTTCACAATTATCGGTTTAAATATTAAAAATGGCCTGGGGAGCTGCTGCTGCGTTACAAAATAAGTAGGACCCCCGTCAATGTATAAATGTTCGGAAAAGTATCTGAATCTTTTTATTCAGATAAAAAAGCAACTATAAGATACATTATCGTATCTACATTATAAAGATGAATTCGTCCGTTAAAACAGACTATCAAGCAAGCACTCCATTTATTCATAACCAGCGAGATGCAAATATGAAGATAATTCCATCGGTTAAGGCGCAATATATGAAACATCAACATTTTTCCAACAATAATGGATTGAATATATAATTGGCCTACGTGTATTAAAAGAGAAAATCAATCGTTGTAGAAGAAAGCATCAACGTACTTCTTTGGTAGTCGATTGAAGATTAATGCTTAGGAAGACATATCAATTTCATTAAACGGTTTTAAAAATGCCATGTCAATGTAGTCAAATATCGCACTGTCCAAAAGACTCCCATAAAGCGCAAGCAAGAATTGTTCTCTAGAAAAGTTTCGTGATTCCAACCGATAGAAAATTCTACAAGTAATTATACCTGTATTAGCCAATAACGTAGTTCTGCCGCTTCTGTTCCCGAAAAAGTCTACAATCAACATTTAAATGAACCAGCGTAGCTGTATAATCATTGTAATCGAAATATGAATACATAAGTGCAAGTAGAGAAATAAAAATTGATTCAAAGTTAAACTGTGATTCACATAATTATATTGCCAACTTTGTAATGCGTGATATGCTTGTTCTTGCTACAATAATTTTGAAGGGTAATTAAATAAATTGATTTGTTTTGAATTTGAAAGGAAAAAAATTTAAATAATACGGCAATTTTTGATTTTTAATTTTAAAGCTTGTACGAACCAAATAAGCTATCTAAATTTATCAACATTATTAAAAATTACCTTAAAGTGTTCACTCTTATCAATGTGTTTTAATTTGATATTTGAAAAGTACAAACTTGTCAAAAATATAATGAATGACATAGCTTCCCCGATTTTAAAGATGATTTGAAAATTTTTCACAATTCCATACAAACAAAACATTGAACGATTTTGGTGATTCTTTTTCAACGCCGCAGGGGCTCGTCTAGACTAAATAAAGCTCAAAATAATATAAATGTACATTATTTAACGGATACAATATAATTTACTTCACTTTATTTTTATTAGCTTAAATAATATATTTATTCTAATACAGGGACGGCTTACCAGAAAACATAACATTAGAACATTAGGCCTAAGTAAAGTAGATGATTTTACGTATATTAAACATTGTTACATTATATTTTAACACCTGAACCGAAGATGTGTTAATATTCCTAACTAGTACAATATTTCCCAAACACTGATGAAGATTTACATTTCTCTCAGAGTCAATTCATCTAAGCTTACTGAAATGTAAAATTACGAGTAATTAGCCATGGCCACTCAAACAAAACAGACACAACGTAACAAGTAAAAGTTTTCCATTAGTGAAGTAAAACCTACTTTTATAGAAATAAAGTAAAACCTGTTTCCATAGATATCTAATTGTTATTTGTTTACTGGTCTTCAATTTTAATATTCCACTTGAAACATGCACTATTCTATAAAATCTTGTTGGGATGCACCGTTCGTCTAGTATTTGCTGCAAAGATCAGAAAACCCCAGGAAAAATCTAACCAGAACCCGATTAAAAATTAACAACATTAATAGTAGCCTATAGGCAGTTCTACGATGAGAATGGGTCTCTTCTTTCTCATATCAGTGAACCGGACAGCGGCCATATGCTTTAAACTATTGTATCTCGCTAGAATATTAGCAATGCTTATGCAGCCATTATTATTTTTGCAAACAATACGAGTAATGAGCTTCGAAATTTTAATTCTCACAGCTGAAACGAACCTTGCTTCTGTTGGCATTTTATTTCTTCCAATTATAGCAAAGTTATCAAATAATTTAAGCAAAACATCCAAATATCAAATCAAATAATTTAAGCAAATATATTCTTCCTGTTGCTTCCAGCACAACCGCTCTCATCACAATAGCGCTGGAAAATCTCCATTGTATAGTGCATACGAGAACCATTTTCTAATATTGCCTAAGTTGTTTGTTATTTTTGTTTGAATATTGACTTAATTTGGTTTTTGCTACAGTTACATATATAACTCTAACTAATTACATCCATTAAACTACATATACATATTTATTGCGCACTCACTACACGTGATGATCGCTTCCCATTATTTTAAATTTTATTGTTTTATTACAGGTCGCTTTTTTCTTTCCTTATCCCTTTTTCTATTTTATGGCTTTATGAGGTTGTCGGCATTTCAAAGATCCTGTAGGATGCAATATTGGGCACAAATGTTTTCAGGAAATAATTTAGGTTGAGATAATAAAAAGGATAAGATAAAAAAACTATAAATAGCTAAGGATGTTCTGTAATTAGTGAGTAAGATTTTGAACGAGGAATAAAGATATTTTAAAGGTTTTGAGAGACGTGTTTTCAGTAAAAGTTTTGAAAGTATAATTTTACAAGTATAAGTTAAATTAATGAAAACTATGCCATGTGGTCCCTTAAAAAAACAATCTTTATTGAAGGCAAGCTAATTACAGACTGAAGCTTAAAATGTAATCGTTTCATTTTCGTAAATTCACTAATTGCACATTGTTATGGGGCTCTTTGAATAAACGCACAGAACACGTCTTTTGTTTCACTTTTCTTGATATTTAACAGTTTCACAAACTTTACAATCGATTTTATTTTATTTTATACAATAATTCCGAACTTTGCACTACTTTACAAATTTTTCACACTAATACTTTCTTTACAATAGAACCTTTTCACAACAACTGAATTTGATCTTAGCACAACGATAATAATCTGAATTACAATTTGCAAGTTTCTTTCATACTTTAATTTTGTTTATATTAACTATGGATACGCAAGTTCCTTTTCCCTATGAAGATCGTTTTGTTTATCTAGATCGAATTTCATCTTAAGTATTTTAATTCGCCGCGCGAATTTGTTGGCATAAACATTTGTCATGAATTTCAGTTATTGTTTACTTTTGGAAATTTAAAGTGTTTCAAGTTTGCCATGCGAATTTGATTTGATGATTTACTATTTGAACTATTGTTTACGTTTGAAAATTGGAGATTTGGGATTGCTTTTATTGATATAGCAATTTGGAGTATTATGTTTGTTTGATTTGCAATAATCGCAAAAATACAACCTTTCGTATTTAATATCATTTGTTTAAGATTTGATGTTTCCTGTAGTTGGCATTGTTTATATTTCTGGAAGTCATTAATAGGAACGTTAATTGATATCGAATTACTGAGAATTTAAGTACATAGATTTCTTGGAAACAATTAGGGTTTCATCGTTTTTATTAATGATTGACTTTTGCTTATTTATCATGAATTCAAATAATTAAGTGATTATTGATGATTCATTAAGTTTCGCGATGTTGATTATACATGGTAGGAGAATGTAGGGTAGTAAAGGCTTACAGGAATCATGCGATAGGTGAGTTGGGGGACAGGTGGTCCATAACAACATGCAATCCTGTGCATTACGTTGCAAAAGTATTAATTATGCTGATGCGGTTGTCTGGTGGCTCATATTGTAATTTCCCGTGAGAACAGGTAAATTCGTTTTAACTCTTCCCCCTTCAGATAGGGTTGCCCCAACCGGTGCTAAAAATATGGATCCTGACTTTCTTGGGTGACGCGCTTGCTTGGGTTGATCGGTTTTATTCCAAGGGTTTTGGACTAGAAGTCACTGCTTGCTCCTTTTCTATTGGGCTGTTAGGATGTTTGATTGTGTCTGATTTTAGCAGACCGCAATCTTTCCAAATGAGCAATATCGCAATGGTTAGCAATGTGAACGATGTTGTTGTTATTGAAATAATTTTTTGGCACCCTCTGTTTTTAGCAGCTCAATGTTTTTTGTGTTGTTTCTGTGTATGTCCTTGAGCATTTCCATTGATAGTAGTTCTTGTATCGCTTTGCCTTCTACTGATTATTGTCAGATAGCAGATAAGGCTATAGGTAGGATTTAAATATTTTGTCGTTAACACTGATTGTCGTATTGCTATATTTGATGAGGTAAGTACCGTTTAGGCTGTGAATGTTGCCTTCCGTCTTCAAGGCTCCATTAAACCGATTCAACAAGAGAATTCCTGGGGCGATTTCATCTATGTCCGGGTTACGATGATTGTTAACTTTGTTGCATTGGGCGTTCGCAGAAGTCGTGGAATGCATTCGCTATTACTTATATCTAATAAGTTTGGCAGTTTACATATTGATAAGCTGTTAGTTTCTTTACATTGATTTTTGATGGCGCATATTTTTTCATCATCTGTTAAGATATTATTATATTTCAAATCTTTTACATAGTTAAATTGTTTTACAGGTTTTATTAACAATTTTTGAAAAGATTCGTTTCTTGTAAGTGGAATATTTACAATATACAAAATAGAGGAACCATTGGTAATGATTTTAATGTCCGAAAAATCTAAAGCTTCTTCAATTTTTTGAAATGGCAATAGTTCTTTATACAAAGTTTCTATTGTTTTGGAAAGGATGATTGAATCTATAATGCCAACTTTGGCCCAATCAAGTGCGTAATTAATGTTAACCAATTCTTTTTTTATCAGTTTTAGGTGGAATTGAAGATCCAAAATATAATTGATATTCAATTCGGTATTGTTTTTGAGCATGTCTGGAATTTGGTTTGCAGTTTTGGTTATCTTATTAATTCAATCGTTACAGACTTGATTTATTATCACTTGCTTGTTGTTTTTGTCCAATACGTTGTTCATTTTCACGTTGATGGTGACGAAATCCTCATGGTCTAGATTTCCCGTTAACCACTTCCAAGCTGTCCGTATAAAGTTAAAGGATCTCTTGGTCCTATGGGGTTTCAGATTCTCGATGAGGCCCTCGATTTGATCCATCTCAAAACCAGATAGATAGGCTAGATCCAAATGGAAAATGGATCCAAAATGGAAAAGATTAAAAATCGGTTGTATGTTTTCCAAAAACCGCCTGTATTGATCTTTGTCGATAACGTGGATTAACTTAAACTTCCCGTCTTGAATTTTGGCAAATCCTGAGTGCAATGATACAATTTGGGAATTGGAAAAATCAATGATTTGCACACTTGTGAAGGCGATATCAATAGCGAACCTAAAAGAAGAAACTTGTTTTTAATTTTGTCCTTGTGGATTGTTTTGCCTGACTTAGTAATAATGGTGGTGTTTTTGTCTCCCTAACGATCTCTTGCTTGTAGCGAGACGATAGATTCGAACGATATTTCCTGGGCTATAGCTTTTGGGTGGTTTCCTAGACTTGTTGTGTTGCCTTATATCATTTTCCTGCTTGGATTGAAGCTTCTCAATATTTGCCAGTCTTAGCGCATCTAAATTCACGAGCTCATTACTTGTTGTTCTTCCCAAGAACAGCTGGGAAGGCTTCCTTCCGGTTATAGAGTGGATGGTTTTGTTGTACTCTTAAACACCTTCTCAAGGAGTTCCTGAAAGGACCAATTTGGCTGCTCGTTCTTGAGGCATCTCGTGATCTCTGCAAGAGTCCAGTGGAAGCGCTACCCTTGAACGTTGAAATTGATCTTAAGAC
This sequence comes from Odontomyia ornata, assembly GCA_963969285.1. Taxonomy (NCBI): domain Eukaryota; kingdom Metazoa; phylum Arthropoda; class Insecta; order Diptera; family Stratiomyidae; genus Odontomyia; species Odontomyia ornata. The sequence goes on along the minus strand of OZ017740.1, from coordinate 149,988,912 downwards.
TCCTTGATTGTCCAATACGATAATTTCGGGGATGCAGAACAGAAAAAGTGCGTCTCGCAGAGGTTGCTTCATATCTTATCTTCAACTGATTTAGAGGGAATTATTTTTGCTACAGCTATTTTTTAAATTTATCGACTGCAGTCAAAACGTACTTTTTCTCTGTAAGAAAAAGTCAATATGGAGAGTATGACCACAATCCTGCAATATAGGCATCAAATTTAGGAGAACTTTTGGTGGGTGCCGATCGTATTTACTTTTTTGCATGTAGTACGCCGGCTCACCATGTTTTTTATTTTTGCTGAAATCTTAGGGAAATAGAAGTTTTCCAGGATCGAAGTCCATTGATAATTAGCGTTAGCGTTCAGATATCTTTTGAATATATTGATGATTGACTCTGCACTATATTGTGGTTTGATGAATACTTGTCTCGTCTAATTATCGAGAGGCATTATAATTTAGTAGCCATCTTCCTTCCCAGTGCTTAAAATTATTTGGTTTCAGAGGACATTAACAGGTATTTCTACAGTGGAAATCAAATTTTTCGTCGCTGTGCTGCGTAACAGTCATTGAATTCAGTGTTGATACTATGGAAGGTCTAGAAAGGGAATCGGCGGCAATATTAACCTCACCCGGTTTATATTTGAGATCATAATTTTACTCTTCCAATATAGCTTTCCAGCGCTTTATTTTGCTGTTATTATTTTTGTTACTGAGAGCATATGTTAGGGGTTGGTGGTCAGTGAATATTTTTACTTTGCTTGAGCCAAAGAGGTAGTTCCTCAGGGAATTAAAAGATCATATGATTGCCAATATCTCCTTCTCGTTGGTCGAATAACGCTCTTCAGTTTTTGAAAGGGTCCTGGAAAGAAATTTTATTGTTTTGTCATTTTGAGACAATACTGCTCCGATCGCATAATTCGATGCATCAGTTGTTAGCTCGGATTATTTCTCGAAATCTGGATGGGCTAGAACAACTTCCTGTGATACCAGAGCTTTCTTTAGCTTATCGAAAGCCTCTAGAGCATCCTATTCATGTGGATGATTTTGTTTTTAAAATTTGTCTTGGACGTATGCTCGTCCTCCCCTCTTGAAAGAGATGTTAGAGGTTTCGCTAGGTTTGCATAGTAACGAATAAAGCGGCGATCGTGGCCTGACATACCAAGGTAAAATCGGATGTCATTGAGAGTTCTAGGAGTGGGAAAGTCTACGATAGCTTGTTGATCTTAATACCTTCAATACCCACTACGTATCCCAAGAATTCATCTCCTGTTTCATAAACTCACATTTGTCGAGCTGAATTTTCATGTGTGCAGAGTCTAAAATTTCGAAAACTTTCCCTGTATGCTCGTTTTCGTTTCTACCGAATATAATTATGTCATCTATATAGACATAACAGCTCTTCCAGATTTCCTCTCTGAGGATGTCGTCTAATGCCCTTTGGAATATTGCCGGAGCATTTTTGAGGCCAAAGGGCAAACGGGTAAACTCAAAGAAGCGATTATTGACGGAGAAAGCAGGTTTCTCGATATCTGATTCTCGTAGTGGGATTTGATGAAAACCACTTTTGAGATCAATTATCGAGAACCATTTATTCCTCCCGAAATTGGCAAGCACTTCACTTATTTCCGGGATAGGATACTTATCCGGAATAGTTATTGAGTTAAGTTTCCGGTAGTTAATCATTAAATGAAACTTCGTTTCGCCCGAAGCACCCTCTTTTTTAGGTATCACCCAAACGGGAGAGCTATATGGGGAGCGGGACGGCCTGATTATTCTGTCTTTAAGCAATTTGTTAATCTGTTTTTCGGCTTCAGCTCTGAGCACCATAGTGTAAGGGTAGGATCGCGAGTATACGGGATCTTGAGTTGTTGTCCGAATTTCACCCTAAAGAAGGTTTCGAGGTTTTTTTTTATTACCTCATGCGATTTTCTGGCCTGATTTCGATTTAAATGGGATGTCCTGGTATTGATGTAGCTGACATTTTCGGATTTGTGTTGTTTCAGGGATATAATTATATTAGGATAAATTACCATTTAGTTTCCCTTGGTGTGGATTACAGCGCTGAGATTTTTCAGCGCATTATTTCCGATTATTCCGCAGAAAGCAATAAGTGCTGGGAGCATAAAGAATTTGTGTTTTTGTGTGTGAGGGCCGAAAAGGTTGATAAAGCCATGGTGCGTGATTTTGATGCTTCCGCCTACAGAATTTGCTAGAAAATTGTTCTGGTTCGGCAGTGCGTTTTTAATGTACCTGAGTTGGATATAGTTCTTGTTTGAACCTGTAACAATCTCCGCTCCTTAGGGTGTATTCAAAGTAAGGTAGCGAAGAGGGCCTCAGCTTAAAAAATAGATATCATCTAGCTCTTCAGACTGGTCGAGCCAAGGATTATTCATGCATTCAATGTATTCCGTTAGTGCTTCGTCATGATTTATGTCCTCCGTAACTATGCTCTTTTCATATTCGGTTGGATGTTCTTGGTTCTCTTGTGTTTCAGAAATATTTAGAGTTTCCGTATTAAAAAGTCTTTAAGCTTTATTGGGCCGAATGAACTAGGCAGTTTCGTTTAGCGGGGAAACCTTGATTTCGGGGCCTCTTCGCATAATCAATAGCCTTTGATCTGATGGTTTCATCCATTCCCATAGTTTTTGGTCGTGATCGAGGCTTAGGAGGAACAGGAGGAAAATAGCGATATTGTGGCTGTTGAGCCGCACAGCAAAAACGGCTCGCCACTAGTTGCGATTAAACGCCTGGAATGGATACGAATTTTGGAGATTGTAGAGTAGTTCTGGGTAAAAATTGTTCCTGGGAGCTGGTATAGGTCGGGGTTGCAAGGACGTTAGTATATTTTTCCTGGGTGGAACTAGAGGTGGAGCTGGTCGATATAGTTTTGCAGTAGCTTCTTGCATTTTGCTAGCATGGTGTGCGCGGTAACCCATATTCTGCAGCTTCAAGCTTGAGGTAAGTCTGCAAGCTCTCGTATGCTCAATAGCCGGAGTAACTCCCTTTTAATACTCCTAATGAACGGGTCTAGCGCTTTCGCACGATATGATTGAGTCATGATGTTGAGCGACTCTTGCCCTAGTACCATAGATGATAACCTATTCAATATAAGGGAAAGATGAAAATATACCTCTTGGTAGAATTGAGTAATGCTACACCCGGGTACCAGATGACGACTTTGGCCGTGTGCTTAAGTCTCTTTTGTCTTCGTAGTGCAGCGTCCGACACTTTGAGATATTTTCAAAATTTAAGGGTGTGTTGTAGGACTCAAGTGCTACATCTGACTGTCCAATAACCTTATTAATTATAATAGAGAGGATACCGTAATATTTAGGGGTACCTTTCAGATGCTCATATAATTTGAGGATTCTTTTCACGCTCTTTCGCCATGAGCTAAATTTGTTGGGCTCGCCTGAGAAGCACCTAAGGCTTTTGACGACATCCGGTATCTTGTCATTTCGGCGAGATTTATATCAGCACTGCAATTTATGAGGATATCCACTTCACTGAAGCGGGGTTCAGCATGGAATAAAACAACTTCCTCTCTTGAATGTTAAGGGTTTCGGCTACTAATCTAGAGATAAGTTAGAGTAGGTCTTGCTGATTTGGGATGTTATGATCTGCAGGTGGTGTCGCAGGTGATGAGAAATTTTCACCAGGCATTTTGAGCTTGGAAGGGCGAATAAGGTTACGGGGATTCGACATAGCTGCGAGGAACAGAGCGAAAAAATTCTAAAAAAAACAACACCACAAAACACAATAATGCTGTGCACTTAGCAATAATATTTCAGCCTATAATAAACTTGCCTGAAAATAAGAACACCAAAAATGCCTTTGGTATTTAAAATTGGCTATCTGAATCGAAAATATTTTCGGTCAATTTAAATGAGATTCAGAAATTTATTTCCTGAAAAATGTTAAAATTCCCGAAAAAGACCTTCCTCTTCAAATGATTTCTACGAAAGCGATTGCGGTTCGTAACAGAGATAGAATGCAAAAGAATTTTAAAAGTTCACACAAAGTATTTCGCTGAACCTAAATAAAATTTGATTTTGATATGCGTAGTTCGTCAAAAAATTTCACGAATTTCACAATTACACTTACATTTGATAATTTATTCAGATGTCTCTATGATTTTTTTAATTAGAATTCATTCTTTTCACAAAATTTTTTTTATTTAATTCTTCAAAGTAATCTTACATTAATGTCACGAACGCTGCTTCCATCGTTTTGTCTGGTGTCACCACAAAAGTACCGTTGAAGGTGTCCTTTTTGCTTCTCGCTACTAGGGGGCCTCCTTCGGTATGTCCGTCGCGTTTTCTTCCTCGTTTTGTTGACGGGAACACACACACGATATTGCGAACGCGAAACGATCTTAAGATAAGTCCTTGGTTATCGAACTTTTGATCCGATAGAGCTTTTACGTTAACTTTTAACCAACCGCTTGGTTATCGCGTGGTACTGCGTGCGTTTTAAGAATTGATTATCGTCTACTTGAAATCCGAAAGTAATAACACTTTTCCTTTCAAGATGTTTTCACTAACGCGACGGTTGTAGTGCACCATGTTGGGCGTCAGTTAAATTAATGAAGGAAGAGGTTCCTTAAAAAAAACAATCTTACATTTTCCTGAATTCTAAATTCACTTCTTTCACATGCATTCCCGTGCATCACGTTGCAAAGTTATGAAATTATGCTGATGCGGTTGTCTGGTGGCTCATATTGTAATTTCCCGTGAGAACAGCTAATGTTCTTTTCATAGTCCAGGCCAGATACAGCTCATCACATGCATCAGAGTAGCGATTTGATAACATATGTTACACTCAGAATGTGCACGGCAACCAATGGCTAGCGACCAACGGGTTGCTCTTGAAGCAAAAGACGATAGAAATGTAAAGACAATTTAACATTTAGCGCTGCGGACCTGAAAGTTTAAAATCCCGCGCGAAAATGAAATACACGTAGCTGCATGATAGCGACTGAAGCAAAGAGAAACCTCTTTTCGTTTTGAAGAGACTGGCGTACCCCACCGCGTCGGTCGTGGGGTGGCTATTACGAAACGAAAGCGATAGGGAACGCGCGAGCTATGTCGCCACCCTAAGGAAGATTTAAAAAAACTATTTAATTAATTAACAATAGCTTTATTGTCTTAATCAGACAAACATTTTACAATGAATGATCGACAATGATCTTTTGCAAAGTTATTTTATCAACAATACTTGCTGACACACAACTTTAGATTTAGGTTGCACCTTTGCAGGTGAATGCCACTGGCGTGTGCAGGAAGTGCTGATTTCGTTTAGTAGAAATATGAATTGAGTTGATAATTTAATGCTGATTTGCTGATTCAAAGGTGAACGTGTTCCATGTAAGAAAACGTGTACACGTGACAAAGTCTGGCTCGGGTTCATTATATGCGTCCAATGGACGTAACTCCTCCCTTCTTAGAATGAAGCGTAGGGAACATGAATCGCAGCCCTGTAGTTCCTGTTTCCGGAGCGGAAGATTTAATGAGGAATGTGTACGTTCGAAATTTTCAGATGATGTTGATAGAACTAATGATGATGGTTAGCTAGTAGTATAAAGTGAGTGTATGCTTCTTGTTGGTACTTTGTTGCAGGATCTCAAAGGTTGTAATGTTTTCGAAGCTGTATCCCTATAATGGTTTTGAGGTATAGTTATATTTATTTGTAAAATTTACTTTGTTGAAGGTGGTCAGATGTATTGTAATGTCGTCCAAGAATTTCCTGTGTGTCCCTTCATAGATTATTTCATTGACTTGTACTCATATATCACAATTCTCGAAGTTTATAAGGATGGTCACTTACACGTTTCTTGGTGTGAACCGGCATGTTGAGTTGACTGGTACCCCTGGACTGTTAGTGAATAAGATAAATTTGTCTTCTGGTTGAAGAATTTCGGCCTTATTGTCTCCTTCGGTGAACTCGCATTCGGCACGTTTATTCAGTATAAGGTTGTTAATGCAGGTGGAATTTTCCCTGCTTTCTCCATTCCTAAAGAAGGTTTTTGGCAATAGAAAATTTTTTTCAATTTGTGGGCATCTTGTTTGAAGTATTGAATATTGTTTGGGTTTAAGGAAATATAGGGTTTGGTTATCTTTCGTTGTTCTTGAGTAGGAATGGGGATTAGGTGGAAAAATTAATATAGTTCGTGGAGAAAAAATGGGATTTTTACATTAAATATAATGTTAATTTCATTTACATATGCTTATAGCTACAAGTGTTCGTAAATAATTTTTTCGGTTCGAATTGTAGTCATCTGCTTTTTGAAAATTGTGTGAATTTCTGAAATTTCTTCAGAATTGAGGATTTGTTTGGACTTTTTCCCTAATTTAGCAAATATAATTGCTTCTGCTATGTCTGACAAATGATTATGAAGAATGTCTTGAGATAACCTAGATGGGCCAGCTCCCTTCTGATTTGATTAATGACTAAGTTCCCGTTGATTTTCAAATAATATAGTTTAATATGATTTTTTGTTTGGAATTTATGTTCTGAGTGATATTGTTGAAATTTTGCATCATTATTATGTTTTTAATTTGTTCGTTTAGTCGTGTGGCGTCATTCGCATCCATGTTACCTGTGAGGAACTTTATGTGTGGCCCTACCCCATATAAGTTAATTAAATTCTTTTTATCGTTTTCAAAAAAATATATTTATTTAGGGTTTAACACCTCTTTTCGTATCCACGTTACAATTTAGACTGACCAAAAACTAATTACAATTTCATTTAAAAACGTTCGCTTACTCTTATTCTAACGAAATTGCATTTTCTGCAACAATTGCAGTTATGAAGAAAATTCCATTTTCCCGTAAGTAAAGGTGTCATCTTCAGGAAATGTGCCAGCCATGGTGTCAGCAGTATTTATTTGAATTATGTAGGTAAATCTTTGGTTCAGGTGTTAACTCTTCCCGCCTTAAGTATAGATGTCCTCATCTGTTTAGAAGAATGGACTATCGTAGAATTTTCGGGGCATCGCTATGAATGATGATGAAGGATGGTCCGGTGTAGGAGCTTGTGGTGAGTTTTGCACTTGTTTCGTGCCTGCAGGACCTTGCGTGGTTGCCTGAGGTTCGTTACTCGCAGTTGATGATGGCGGTAATTGGTCCAATGCTGGAATTTGTTGTAAGTTTTGGGCCTGTTTCGTGTTTGCAGGACCTTGTATGGTTGCTTGCGGTTCGTTGCTCTTGATTGTTTTGCTACGACCTCGAAGTACAATGACTGCTGCCGCCAGGATGATGAAGAGGCAGACAGTGACTCCATATGATTTTAGTTCACTCATTGCGTTGTCGCCTCTCAGGAGCTCGATCTCGCTGGTGTTATTGATGTGAAGTTGATGAACCATGTTTAATGATAGTATTTGGCGGTACTGTTTCTCCATTAGTGTTGGTTGGAAAATGGCTGGTAATGCATTGATGGCAGATGTTTCTTTAGCTGTAAATATACGCTCATTAATTTTAATTGTGGAATTATTAAATTTGATCACGAATGTTCCGTTGAGGACATGCGGGACATTGTCTATTTCTACGGCTCCTTGGTGTTCGTTGATGATGAGGACGCCGGGAGTGACTTCTTCGATCGTAGATATATTTTGGCCATTGATTCTGTTACAAGTTGACCTAAAGCTTTTAAGGATATTAGGAATGCAGGTTGAGTTACTAATATCTAACAATTTTGTTTGATCGCATATTACAAAGTTTCTGTAGTTATTACAGTCTTTAATGATGGCAAAAAATTGGTCGTGATTTCTCAGCAGAGTATTATGCGCAATTTCTATTACAATATCCTTCTTTTTTACAGGTTTTATAATTATTTTTTCAAATGTATCTTGAGTGGTTAATGGTACGTTAACGATGTATAATAAAGAGATATCGTTTGTAATTATTTTGACGCTTGATAGCTCTAAGGCTTCTTCTGCGGTGGTATATGGTAATTTTTCTTTGTCAAACGTGTTCGTAACTAATTTGATTTCCTTTTTTGAGAGCACAACAGTATTTATTATATCTCTTTTAGCTCGATTGACAGCGTATTCAATATTCATTAACTCTTCCTTAATGAGCCTGAGTTTGTATTGGATGCTAGATGTAAAATCAAGTTTATATTTTGAATCGTTTCTTGCAAAATTAATGAGTTTATTGGTTATAAGGGTTAGGTTGTTCAAGCGGTCGTTAAGGGATTTGTTTATTACAACTTGCCTATTATTGTTAGTTAATACGTTATTAATTTTTTCCTTTATCGTTACGAAGTCCTCGTGGTCGGGGTTTCCTGCGACCCATTTCCAGGCGGAGCCGATAAAATTTAAAGAACGTTTAGCTATTCTGGGTCTCATGTTTTCCAACAGATCCTGAGTTTGCTGCAGTTCGTGCGCGAGATATGGCTTCAAGGGATTATCGTGTGGAATGTCCTCGATTATCGATGTCAGTTCGATGGTAGCTTGTTCGTATCGTCCTATGTCGAAGTCATGTATTATTTTGAAATTTCCAGTTTTCATTTTAGCATATCCAGAATTAAGGGTGATTATTTGGGAGTTTGTGTATTCCAGAATTTGTACCTTGCAGTACGCCATTCGAAAGAGATATCTGCAAAGAAAATTAACTTCTTATGTTGCTTTTATGGATAGTTTTTCCTGATTGTGTTAGTACTGTAGTGTTTCTATTTTCCTGAACCATCTCTTGTTGATATCGTGGTGTTAATTTTGATCCAATTCGTTTGTTTTTCTTAACGTAAATAACTTGTCCTATGTCGTAGTTCTTTAGTGGGCGTCTAGTTTTGTTGTGGTATTCCAGGTCTTTTTGATGTTTTCGTTTTAGTTGGTCTATATTAGAGAGTCGTGTCCTTTCGAATTCTTCTGGGTTCAGTTTTGGGTTTCTCCCAAAGAAAAGTTCTACCGGTTTTTTGTTTGTGGTCGAATGAATGGTAAAATTATATTCATTGACGGCTCTAGCAAGAAGATCTTGAAACGTTCGTGTGACACCATCCTTTTTTAAGCATCTCATGATTTCAATAAGAGTTGAGTGAAATCGTTCAACTTGCCCGTTCACTTCGCTCTTATATGGAGGTGTCGTGTATATGGTGATATTTAATTCGTCTTCCATCATTGATTTTAGCGTGACGGATCGCAACGCACCTTCATTATCAATGACGACATTCTCGGGGATACAGAAAAAGAACAAAATGTCCCTTAAAGGTTCTTTAATATCCTCGACGGATTTGGATGGAATTATTTTTGCCTGAGCAAATTTTGGGAATTTGTCCACGGCCGTTAGAACTCGATGCTTTTCCGTAGAAAAGAGTTCAACATGGATTGTATGACCTGGGTAGTTCGGCACAGGAGTAGGGTTGAGATGTGGATTAGTGGGGTGCCTGTCGTATTTGTTTTCTTTACAGACAACACACCGATTCACCAGGCTTTTAATTTTGGAGGACATTTTGGGAAAATAGAAGTTTTCGAGCAGCTGGAGCCTATTCTCTTCGGCATTTCGATGAGCTCTGCGATGTGTTTGCAGAATCCTGCTCTCTTGCTCAATTTCACTTGTTATGTCTTCGACGATCCTTCGAGTGAATCTTATCTTGTAGTTTTGGAAGTGAATAGGATATACCTTCTGAACTTTACCCATTACTTCCTCTTCAGTAGAGAGCCCATTGATTGTATTTGGGCTAAGATATCTCTTAAAGATGTCAATGATATTTTGTTCGTTGTAACTACGTTTAATGAAGACATGTCTGGTGTAGTTATTGAAAGGGTTAAGGATCTGATAGCTATCATCGTCGCCTATCTTGAGGACTAATTGATTTCTAAATGCATTCAGTGGCACTTCGACAGTTGGGATTAAATTGTGGGACGAACTTTCGTCACTGTGTGCTGTAGGAGTCATCGAGTGAATGGCTGCTGTCTGCGTTGGTCTTGATAAAGAATCCGCTACTACGTTACTTTTACCCGGTTTGTAGAGCAACTCATAGTTGTATTCCTCTAGAATCGCTCTCCATCTCTTCATTTTTGAGTTGGTGTTTTTACTGGAGAGAGCATAAGTCAAGGGCTGATGGTCAGTAAATATCTTGACTTTGCGGGACCCGTAGAGGAAATTTCTTAGAGAATTGAGTGCCCAGATGATAGCGAGCATCTCCTTCTCGTTTGTAGCGTAATTCTCCTCTGTACTGCTGTGTTCTGGACAAAAACGTTATTGGTCTCCCATCCTGTGATAGTACAGCGCCGATTGCGTAGTTTGAGGCATCAGTAGTTAGCTCGAACTCTTTTTCAAAGTTCGGATGCCTTAACACAATTTCATCTGATGCAAGAGATCTTTTGATTTTGTTGAATGCATCCAAAGCTGCATCATTGAGATGTATTAATTTATTCTTTGAAAGGAGTTTGGACACTCGTCCGTCTTACCCTCTCAGAAGGGATGTCAGGGGTTTAGCCAATCGAGCGTAGTCTCGAATGAAGCGGCGATAGTACCCTGACATGCCAAGGAAAGATCTTAAGTCCTTCAAGGTTTTGGGAGGTTTCATTTCCATGATGGCTTGTACTTTTTTTGGATTAGTTTTAATTCCGTCTTTTCCGATGATGTATCCAAGGAACTCAACCTCTTATTGGAGAAACTCGCTCTTGTCCAACTGAATTTTCAAGTTCGCCTTCTCCAATGTCTGGAAAACTTCCGTTAAGTTCTGGAAATGCTCCTGTTCGTCCTTTCCAAAAATCACTATGTCGTCAATATAAACATAGAAACGTTTACCAATATGTGCCCTCAGAATATCGTCAAGAGCTCTTTGGAAAATAGAAGGCGCATTCTTTAATCCGAACGGTAGGCGTACAAATTCGAATTTTCCATTATTTATTGAGAATGCGGTCTTCTCGATATCTGATTCCTTTAGAGGGATTTGATGAAATCCGCTCTTCAGGTCAACAATAGTGAAAAAAGAGTTTTTCCCTAAATTTGCTAAGACTTCCCCGATTTCAGGAATAGGGTATCTATCTGGTATGGTAACTGAGTTGAGTTTTCTATAGTCCACGACCATTCTGTATTTTTTCTCTTTAGAAGCATCTGCCTTTTTTGGCACGATACATACCGGAGAGTTGTAGGGAGAACGAGATGGTCGAATGATTCCGTCCTCCAAAAGTTTAATCTGCCGTTCTACCTCGTCCTTTAAGGCTCTGGGATATGGATACGATTTAGAGTACACAGGATCATTCGTTGATGTTCTAATTTCTCCTTTAACAGTCGTTATGAAAGTTAGACGTTCGTCTGGGTCGGCAAATAGATTCGGGCAGCTCTGAGTAATATTTTTGAGTTTTCGAGATTGTGATTCTGTGAGGTGGTTAAGTCTAAGATTTATTTTATTTACTGCTTGCGATTGATATTGTTTGAGGGGTATTACGAGATTGGGATGAATTTTCATGTAGTTGCTATTGGTGTGAATTACTGCTTGTATTTGTTTTAATGTGTCGTTACCGATGATTCCGTCGAAGGGTTGAGGTTAGGAAGGAGGAAAAACTTCAGTTTGCCGGTAGTGGGTCCAAAAGGTTGTATCAAGGCATGATGAGTAATTTTCACGTTGCCGCCAACGGAGTTTGCGTAGAATGGTTTGTCGTTTTCGAGAGGATTTCTAATGTATTTTGGTCGCACGTAATTCTTGTTTGATCCAGTATCAATAAGGAATTTTAGCAGCTCTCCATTCCCTAATTTGTACTCGAAGTACGGGAGTGAAGAGCTCTTTAGTCTAAAAAATTAATGTTATCGGAAGTTTCGACGGGTTCTAGGTTATCAGTCATGTCTGGGGCAAGGCTTTCGGCCATGTCGTATTGAATATTGTCATTAGAATTCGTGTAATCTATTAAAGTTAAGTCATAATGTTGGTCCTCTTCCTGTATCATCGTTTCGTAGCTTTCGAAGTCCTGTGAAGTCTCGTCGATTGTTTGTGTGTTGTAAGTGCGCTGAAGTTTATTTGGATGATGAAATTGTTGCGAATGCTCACGTTTGTTGGCAGCTCTAAAGTCTTTGGGTCTATTTTGATAGTTGACGGCCCTTGATCGAATCGACTGATCTATTTCCATGGGTTCTGGTCTAGGTTGAGGCTTGGGTGGTAATTGCTGGTGGTAAAAGCCTTGTCGGGCATTATGAAACTGTTGTTGGGGGTGTGTGAACTGAGGTCGCTGTGGTCTTTGGGGATTGCACACAAGATCAGGGATGAAGGTTCTTGGCGCTGGAATCGGAAATTCGCGATTTTGAGGTGTGTTGAATCGTCTTGGGGGTACAGGTGGTGGTGCGTTGGCTTGCACTCTACGGATATTGCTCTGACTATTATTTGCATGTCGCGTCCGATAGTCCACATTTTGTAGCTTCAGACAGAGATAGAGTGCTTGGGGTAGATCTGCTGGTTCTCTCATACTAAGCAACCTTGGAAGATCTCCTTTTTAGCCACGCACAAAGGTATCCGAAGCCTTATCTCGATAGGCTCGCGTTATAACATTCATAGCTTCCGGTCCCATTTCCAAAGAGCCCAATTTATTTAATCTAAGAATTCGGCTATTGAATTACTTCCCTGTACCAATGTGGTCATTTCCCCGCAGGGGGAATGCCGGTCGACAAGAGCTCTCTTGGAGGCTAGCATTCTTTGGGGAGTTCCGCCCCCACGTACCCGAGGAAACTCCGCAGGGGGAATGCCGGTCGACAAGACCACTCTTGGAGGCTAGCATTCTTTGGGGAGTTCCGCCCCCACGTACCCGAGGAAATCCCCGCAGGGAGAAAGCCGGTCGACAAGAACATTCTTGGAGGCTAGCATTCTTTGGGGGAGTGCCGCCCCCACGGACCCGAGGATATGGGGGGTGCCGTGAGGTTCCCTCTTATTGTATCTGGATTACGCTTTGGACAACGAACTGTAATTGACGCTTTGGGCTGGCGGATGTGATGGTTTGGACCTAGTTGCTTTGCACAGTAGCGCCGAGGTGAAACTCGTGTGTGAACGGCTCCAATTCAACTATCATACCGTCTCCGTCCCGGTAAAACCTTGGCAGGCCTCGGAGTACGTTCGAAGTTCGCACCATTGGGTTGGTGGTGTAGGTTCGGTTGAGACGGACTCCCGATTAGCGCTGGTCTGGCTCTGAGCACTTGTCCCCATAAGGGCTTGTGCCAACCCTCGCATGGCCTCCCTGCTCTGCAAAGATAACCATGGGACCAAAAAGGCGACTACACACACGAACGGAGATAGCGGCCCCGAGGGGGGACCCAATAAAATGGAGCAAACAAATGAAACCACAAGCAAACAGGACGCTAGCACGGAGAACCCTTTCAGGCAAAAACCGCTGTTGGCAAGAACACCGATAAAACAAGTCACCGATTGCGGGGGGAGGCAGCAAACCCCAGAAACACTGTTAAAGTCAACACCACAGGTTAAATCATCGGAGACAGACCACAGACGGACTAACGAACGAAAGAAGGCAGAGTGCGTTGTGCAACCTGGCATCATTGCAGCCTTTGGGCGCAGTAGAAGGACTATGCGCACCCCGGAGCGCCCAGTGCAAGACGTACACAATCCGGATCAAGTTGCGACACCAACGGAGGCCAGTGTAAGACTGGGGGAGGGAGAAGTTTTGCCGTTGGCCGACGCCACTTCAAACGCGATCCAAGCGATAGAAGCAAAAGGGCTAGGAAACGGGGGCCTCTCCCAAGAGGTGGCGCCAAATAACACAATCGCCCTTGACCGCGCCGAAGAGGAGCGGCTTACTCGGAAAGCGGGGAATATCGTCAAACAACTGAGGGCTGCCTGCGAAGTGCAGAAAAACATAGGCAAGAGTGTCAAGAATGGCATTCTTGAACTGGAGGAGCTTTTTGGCCGCATAACGCACTACAGGCGGAGGTGGCTTGCAACCGAAAAGCACCAAAAAGACACGCTCTCCCTCGAGGCATCAGTGGGTCCTAGCAGCAGCAAAAGAATGGCCGGTAGCCCAATTGAAGGCGACTGTGAGAAAAGGAGGAAGGATGAGACCATAAACGAAGTTGACACTCCAGGCGAGGAGTTTCATGTGGTGCGAAACAAGGCAGCGAAAAAAGCGGCCAAAAAGCTACTCCTAGAAAAAAAAGACAAAGAGCTCAACCACGAAGAGAACAAGGAGCCCCCCGCTATAAAGCAGAAAACAAAAAGCAAACCGCGGCACAAACCCTTGCGAGAGGCACTGCTTATTAAACCCACTAAGGGCCGAACCTACGCAGATGTCCTCCGTGAAATTAAAGGAGCGGTCAAGCCAGACGACACCAAAACTGCCATCAAAGCAGTTCGACCAACCCGGACCGGCGGCTTGCTGGTGGAATTCGGGCCAGAGGCCACAAACAAAGATGTATTCCGTGACGCGGTTCAAAAGGTTCTTGGAGATGCGGCAACGGTTGCCTCGCTCGAACCAATGGCCACCCTGGAAATCAGGGACCTCGACTGCGTCACGGACAAAGCTGAAGTAGAGGATGCCATTAGGAGGGAGTTCCCCAGCTTAAGTGAAGTCAAGGCAAGATTGACGCGTGAAAACACAAGGGGGCAACGCATGGCTATTGTCGAACTAGCTGATAAAGACGCCCAGCAAATCCTGGCGAAGGGCAAAATTAAGATAGGTTGGGTGATCTGCAGGATACGGAGAAGAGCGATCCCTATCCACTGCTTCAGATGCCTCGAATACGGACACACCGCGTATGGCTGTAGGGGACCCGACAGGAGATCTCTGTGCTACAAATGTGGTGAAACGGGGCACAAAAGGAAGGAGTGCACGAACGAGGCAAAATGCATTCTTTGCAAGGACGCTAAGCTAGCACCCGGCGACCTCAAACATGAGCCGGGGACAGGGAGATGCCGGGTTTTCAAGGAGGCCCTAACTAAAGCCAAATCGATACTCAAATGATCCGTATCCTGCAGGTCAATTTGCACCGAAGCACAAACGCCCAGGACCTACTTGAGCAGTTTGCGAGGGATAAGAAAGCTGACCTCCTGTTGCTGAGCGAGCAACATCATAACAAGGACTCGCAAGCGTGGTACCCTGACAAAACTGGTACCTCGGCCATCTGGGTTCGAGACAGCGCCCGCCTTCAGGTGCAGGGCCATGGACGCGGGGATGGTTTTGTGTGGGTGCGGTGTTCAGGGATAACATATTTCAGTGTTTATCTGACGCCTAACGAGGCAATGCGATCCTTTCGAACCAAACTCGATGCCCTGGAGGACGCTGTCTCGAACACAGAGGGCCACATGCTGGTCGGGGGAGACTTCAACGCTAGAGCCATCGAATGGGGTATGCCACAATCCGACCCAAGGGGAAAGCAAATATTGGACATGGCGGCCAGAACAGCGCTTTTTGTCCTAAATACTGGTAACATCCCTACTTTCCGCCGCTGGGGTTGCGTAGGAACCATACCCGATGTGACACTCGCTTCGGAGTCCCTGGTACCTAGAGTACACAACTGGCGAGTACTAGAGGACTACTCGGCTAGTGATCACCAGTATATAGCTGTTGAGACTCACGACGGTGCCACTCTGCGTGCATATGCCCAAACTTCAATCCTCGGATGGAGGACTGGGAGGATGGACGTCGAGAAGTTCACTGACGCGCTTACGGCAGGCGCACCGTTGCTGGGAGCTCCGCCAGGGAGTGGAGGGCCTACAGCCAAGGACTTGGTGAACTCAACTATGAGTACCATCATAGCTGCTTGCGAGTCTTCCATGCCCCGCCGGAGACCCCGACATGGTAAGCCTCCAGTATACTGGTGGTCAAACGAGATCGCCGAACAAAGAAGCGAGTGTCACAAACTTCGGCGAGAGGCCCAGCGGGCGCGAACACGGGAGGAGGCAGACACTAGGCTAGCAGCATACAGGTCCGGCAGGAAATATCTTCGCAGGCTTATTAACAAGAGCAAGGCCCAATGCTGGCAAGACCTCGTGGACGATGTAAATAGGGATCCGTGGGGCCTTGGCTACAAGCTGGTCATGGGGAAACTTGGTGCCCTACGGAAGCCTTGTATACATGACGCGGAAAAGATGGACGCGACCACGACGACGTTCTACCATTGATGCGATTGCAGAGGTGGTGAACGCGGTCCAAAAGGCAGAGGCATGTAGTCGCACCAAGCGACGGATCGTCCTGTTGGTGACACTCGACGTCAGGAATGCCTTCAACTCCGCTAGATGGGTGGATGTTCTGGATACGCTGGAAAACTCTTTTCAAGTTCCAGAATATCTAATGCGGCTTTTGAGGAACTACCTAAAGGACCGAAGCCTGCTCTACGACACGACACAGGGCCAACGAAGGATGGCGGTTACATCGGGTGTTGCCCAGGGATCTATCCTTGGTCCGGACCTGTGGAACGTGTCTTACGACGGGCTACTGAGACATGAGATGCCAGATGAGTCGCGCTTGGTCGGCTATGCGGATGATGTTGCGACTCTGGTCACCGGACGCACCGTTGAACAAGCGCAACTTAGGCTAGGTATGCTAATGCGCCGAGTGAGGGACTGGATGACTACTCGCGGGCTCAGTCTAGCACTGGAGAAAACCGAAGTGGTCATCTTGACAAAAAAGAGAATCCCTAGAGTAAGGATGATCAGTATTGGAGATATACAGATCGAATCGAAGCCAGCGGTGAAGTACCTGGGGCTACTGATCGACTCGAAGATGAGTTTCTCTGAGCAAATCAGGGCAACGGCTGAGAAGGCTGCTTCGGGAATATCGGCCCTGAGTCGACTTATGGCCAACGTAAGGAGGGGGACCCAGCCCATCAAGAAGACGCCTCTTGATGAGTGCTGTAGGGTCAGTGCTACTGTACGGAGCAGAGGTATGGGGCGACGCTCTCAGCAAGGAGGTATACCGAAAACGATTGGCACAGGTACAGAGAAGAGGAGCACTGAGAATTGCATCTTCGTATCCAACAGTCTCCGACTCGGCGGTAAGAGTGATTGCAGGCGTGATACCTGTCGCCCTCCTTGCTAGAGAGTGCCGCGCTATTTACCTGCGCCGAAACGAGGATGCGAGGGAGATGGTTGTCCGCGAGGAGAGACAACGCTCGCTCAACGATTGGCAGCAGTCTTGGAGGAATCGCACGAAGGGAAGGTGGACTGCGCGCCTCATCCCGGATGTGAGACCGTGGCTAAATCGAAAGCATGGTGAGACTGACTTCTATCTGACCCAGTTTTTGAGCGGGCACGGGTGTTTTCAGTCTTACCTGCACAAGATCGGCAAGTCACGGTCTCCCGATTGTCGGTTTTGCCCAGGAGAAGAGGACAATGCCTGTCACACATTTTTTGCGTGTACGAAATGGGCCAGGCTGCGAAGGGAACTCTACAGGGAGACGGGAGAGCTCACCCCGGATAATATAGTTGCGGTGATGCTCGAATCGGTTGACAAATGGAACCAGGTGGCCCATTATGCTCGGGCAGTCCTAAAATATAAAAGGGACTCACAGCAGCCGGAGGCGCTGGGGCTGGGGGATTGCTCTTCTGGCAATTCCTCTTCCCCCCTCCCCTCCCGCTAGGAAAGGGACTCCCCAGCTTGAAGGCGCCCCACGGCGTAACAAAACGAGACCTGGCCCGAAGTAATGTGTCAAACGGTTCCAGGCTAGGTTCTCAGATTGACAGGGGAGGTGTTTAGTGGGTAGTCCAAAGGTATCCTCCATGGGAGTCCCACACTGCCAGACTCGGCGGGCATAAATGCCTTCACCTCCCTACCACAAAAAAAAAAAAAAAAAAAAATGTGGTCATTTGGTATTCGAGGGTTCCTAGGTCTCTCTTGTCCGCATAATGCAAAGTTAAGCACTTAGAAATCTTTTCCCAATTCAGGGGGGTATTGTAAGATTCCAAGGCTATATCTGCTTGCCCTATAATCTTGTTGCGGATAACCGACAAAATTCCATAGTATTTTGCCGTTCCCTTGAGAGTCTCATAGATGGTCAGTATCCGATCGACACTCTTTTTCCAAGATGAGAATTCTCCAGGTTGTCCGGAGAAATCTCGAAGGCTTTTGACCACGTCAGGTATACGATCCATCTCGCTGAGACTTTGATCATCGCCCTGATTAATAGGCTGGTCGATTTCGGAATTTGCATCCGAAGCTGGATTCATTAGGGAGCTAAATAACTGCCTGCCATGGCTCTCAAGTTTTTCCGAAACTAGTCTTTCTATATATTCACTTAGTTCCGTTTCGGTCATAGTACGCACGTTTTGAACTGGATTAGCGTTAGGGGATCCGACTGGGTTAGGGTTGGAGGGCCCGGCTGCATTCGCGGTATCAATAGAATTTAGTCGCGCGGGTCTGATCAAATTGGGGTTGCTCATGCCGAAAGATAAAGGATCACACTACCGCAGATAAAAATAAGGATCAAATAGTGAATTTCGAGGGATCGCTTGAACAAATTAGGATTATTTACCGAATTCACAAGGACAAGTTTCGCTTGAATCACCAACACTTTAACCTTTCCACTACTGTATTTAGATGTAAAAAATATAATTTTTCACTGTATTTCGATATACCACACTGTATTTAGATGCAATAAATATAATTTTTCACTGTATTTCGATATAATAAATATAATCAAAGTTCGATATAATTAATTTAAAAAAAATATTCAGAATATGTAAAGTAATGAATATAATTTTTCGTTCAAAATTATGCTTTATGAAATGCTTGTACTATTTAAGCATTTAGGTAATTGTTTAAGCTTGATCGAAATGAGATCTTGTGACGAACAAGAAAAATTTTTGCTAGATTTTACTAAAAGTATTTATATTTTTAGTTACAACTCACAAAATCTCGTACAAAAAATAATTAATTTCAGAAAGACACATTAAAATTAGGCTCTGCATTCCTTGTAACCTGGGTACGCGCCGCTTAACGTTGGGCCAAGTCACTCCCGTTTGTCCTTTTTGGTTCTACTAGGGCGGCTCCAACCGTTGTGCGCCTTGCTATGTTGCGGGGTTATTCCGCAGCCGAAACGGTATTCCGTAATGGTAGGTGAAATGGCAATTTTCTCAATTTGGGTGAAATCACTCGCGTGGTTATTGCGACGTAATTCTACTCAAAATTTAATGAAAAAGATTATCCCACGTTCTCGCTTGATTGTCACGACGACACGCGTTCTCCTTTCCACTTAAAACTCGTTTCAAGCAATTAACTACACAACTCGTTCTTGCGAAGCAATATA
Organism: Odontomyia ornata; assembly: GCA_963969285.1. Classification (NCBI taxonomy): domain Eukaryota; kingdom Metazoa; phylum Arthropoda; class Insecta; order Diptera; family Stratiomyidae; genus Odontomyia; species Odontomyia ornata. Next base: position 149,969,730 of record OZ017740.1, on the reverse strand, counting down.
CTTTTTAAAATTACAAGATGCCGCGGCACGTCCCTGCTCGGGCGCCAGTTAATTAAATTCTTTTTATCGTTTTCAAAAAAATATATTTATTTAGGGTTTAACACCTCTTTTCGTATCCACGTTACAATTTAGACTGACCAAGAACTAATTACAATTTCATACAAAAACTTTCGCTTACTCTTATTCTAACGAAATTGCATTTTCTGCAACAATTGCAGTTATGAAGAAAATTCCATTTTCCCGTAAGTAAAGGTGTCATCTTCAGGAAATGTGCCAGCCATGGTGTCAGCAGTATTTATTTGAATTATGTAGGTAAATCTTTGGTTCAGGTGTTAACTTATATAAGGACACGTTTCGTTCTGACTTTGGGTAAAAGTGTGTTTAGCTTTGGGTAAAAGTGTGTTTAGCTACCGTAGTTCGGCCAATTTGAGTTCGTGTATTTTAGTAAGACCGTCTAGTGAGTTTTTTATAATGCCTATTGTTTGTTCATATGTTTTCAGCCGTACAATATGTAAGAAGTTGCTATGTCTGTCTATCAGTCTCGCTATTAGCAGTTGCAGTGGCAGATGTCCCTTGTTATTCTGTAGGTCGTGTAATAAAAGTCTCTGTCCTAATGTTGTTGTTAACCTGAAATTTTCGTCTCTTTGTTAATTTAGATTTATGTATCTTTTTATTTTTGTAGGTAGTATCGGTTAGTGTATTGGTTTCTTTTACTTTTTGTTTACTGAACCTGAGGCTTAGTTCGTTTCTCCTATTTTCTTTCCTGAAGATCGTTTCGATATTTTCAAATGGAGTGGGTGCTTCTCTATGTCAATTTAATTTATTAATAATTTTCTCTATAGCCTGTTGAAGTTTTGTTTGTATGGTGGGATAAATTTTTTCTCGGAATGCGTTTAGTTTTTCTAGGAATCCGTGCATGTTGTTATATTTCAAATTTTCAAGGAATTTGTATGTAAGTTCTTGAGGGGTGTGGTTCGTAGCGGAGTAAATAGCATTTTTATATGCTATGACGGCTTCGTTTAGGATATCTTCATGATCTTTGTGATACTTTATTATGAATGATTCTATAAATTTCGGCCAAAGTTGAAGGTGACCTTTCCACTGGGGCATTGCTTGTGCTTTGGGCGAATGAGGTGCGATGTATTTGAATATTGTATTGAGAGCAGAAATCCTTAAACATATTTGCATAAAATTCTACATCTTGATCAACGACTATAGTTTTTGGGACGCCGAGATGGCTTACAAAATATTTGACTGATTTAATTATCGTTAAACTATTCAGAGCAGGCAGTGCGCAAGCGGCCAGAAATTTGAGAATTTGTCGATTAAGGTGAGTATGCTTCTGTGATTTATTGCATATCTGTACAATTTCTGTTTCGCTTTTATAACATTAGCATCTTTCTCGTGGGTTTGGTTGTAGTTTGAAACTTCGATAATTTCGCTGGAAAAGCGTTCCACGAGCTTATTACCCTGCTTGGTACCGTTAAGATCTTTGATCAGCGAAGTCTAATGAAAGCATTATGCAAAATTAAATTCTGCTTAATTTGGGTCTAATCGAGAGGCGTACCGTACATATTGAGAATTTCACTTGCCGGCCCGTGGATTTTATTGCAAATAGCACGTAACAGTAGCTTGCCATATTGTGTTCCTTTGGTACAAGAGATAAGCGAACGTATTTCTTCCACATAATTAATAAATTCAATTAATAATCTTTGATTTCCGTCAAATTTAGGTAAATCTTTAATTGCACCGGGCACCCGTTATGAATTAAAAATATCAACCGTCGTAATCACTTGATCAGTAGGTATTTCGATTTGAAACAATTTAAAATAATTCAAGTATTCAACAATATCTTAAAAATATCTTACCGCACTCCGAATATTACTTTGGTTCACTTTTACACTTAGATATAACATATTTAATTTGAAACATTTAACTAATGCAATCAAATTTTATAAACATATGCAATTTATGCTAGTGATTAAATATATGCAACTGTAAGCACAGGATGTGGTAGGAATAGTAAAGGAGATATTCAACTTACATGGCTATTAGACGATTATTATTACCGCGTATAGTTACCTTATTCAATGTTCAACCCTTGTTATAACTGCAGGACAATGTTTCACTTCGTGCAGGACACTTTTCCGATCAACTATACCTTTCGATAAACCGTCGAGGTGTATAGGAGGTAAGTGGACTTTTCTGTATTATAGAACAATATTCCTTCGTGCAACAATTACTTTGATTCGCAAACCCCTCACTTTCGATTACCCGTCGATAGTTTCTTTTTCCGCGAAAACTTTAGAAAAGTGACTCTCCGTGACTTTAATGAAGCTTCAAAACTATTTAATTAATTAACAATAGCTTTATTGTCTTAATCACACAAACATTTTACAATGAATGATCGACAATGATCTTTTGCAAAGTTATTTTATCAACAATACTTGCTGACACACAACTTTAGATTTAGGTTGCACCTTTGCAGGTGAATGCCACTGGCGTGTGCAGGAAATGCTGATTTCGATTAGTAGAAATATGAATTGAGTTGATAACTTAATGCTGATTTGCTATCGATTCAAACGTATTCCATGTAAGAAAACGTGTACCCGTGACAAAGTCTGGCTTGGGTTCATTGTATGCGTACAATGGACGTAACTCGCGCGTTTTTTCTGAACCCGCACTCTCAAGCACAGAACACACACAGTAACGTTTTTAATTTATTATCATACACATTTTTAGATACATATCTGTGATTTCGTACACAAATCTTATCTTTTATATCTGGCCGTCTTGTTGGCGTTGAATCGAGATCCTCCGATTTTGAGCACTTGTGTGTGTGAAAATAGATCGCGATAATTTCTAAAACTTGCTGAGCTAGCATGATTTCCCGATGGCCAAGTCGACTGACGGCACGCTGTCCTTCACCCAAGCACTTGTCCTCTTCAGAATCCATCTTGAATTTTCCGCTAGCCTGTTCTACAGACTTTCCAATAAAAAGTTGCTAAGAAAAATACAAATCGTTTTTGTTTGTTTTGCAGTCACTTTTTACGAGTTTGTGCCCAGCGTGCAAAGATGCCAACTCACTTCACAAGAATTCTCCCAGTGTGTTCTTTTGTTCTCTAAAGTTTTCTTATATCAAAAGAAATTTATTGTTATTATTTTGTTTCATATGTTTGTTGCTGTTAATGAATTTTCTTGCTTCTATTTAGCACTAATTATACATTTCTATGGGCTTGACGCACTAAATACGAGAGTCCTAAAAGTATTGTTACTAATATGTTCAGCGTTAGTCTATGATAAGCATGTTTTTAAATATAAGATGATGACAATCTGAACAAAATGGTTACAAATAGACATTATGTTCATTTTCAGTAGAATCTCAGAATATTTAATCAAATTCAATTTTCTGCAGCTACAACGCATAAGGTATGCTTATGGTCCTCAAATTCAATACGCGGTGGTCGAGACGCTAAAAACCTTTTTATTCTCTAATTTCCGCTGTTTACAATAACACCATGACTTATGATAAATCTCGATAGAAACTTATATTACTGAATGCTCGTCAATTGCTAACTCTCGTGGTGTTTGGAATTAAGTGTTCTTATCTTCTCGTCGACGCGATATTGTTGTAATCGAGCAGGTACCGTTGTGAACCCCGTCCAATACGCGAATGGGATCCGAATATTTTTTTGTTAAAAAATTAGTCAGGAAAATGAATGTCTTAATGGAAACTGATAACTATCCTTTACCCAACAAAGATAAAATTTTGAATCAAATTAAGAGTGCCGAGTACATGTCTGCTTTGGAAATAAGCAATTTGATCTAGCAAGTACCTCTTGACCCACAGTGCCAGGAATTTACTGCTTTCAAAATCGTAGATCAAACGAAACGCTACCACTTCAAGCGAAAGTAAAACTAGTAGTAAGCAGTTGCATTTCACGCCAGGAACCCGCGAAGCTTTCGCTCATATTAAAACACATTTAACTAGTGACCAACTCATCCCTGGGCCAGTTTATGGACGCCCGTTCTACGTTTAATGTAACGTAAATTTCAAGATAATTGTAGGTCTTTTATACCAACGATATCTTGAAAGTGAACATTTTGTTGTGATAACTGATAAAAATATTTTATCTTGGGTTCTAAACGAAGCTAAACTAGACGCTTTATTTACTCGATGGTGCATTGAATTGCAAAAGTTTGATTTCACCCTCCAGCAAAGAAAACAAAATTAAATGTTCTGTCTCGGGTTGAGACGAGTCTCATAAATGAAATGAAAAGCAATATAACTGATGGTAAGCAAAATTGTCCCAAGTACAATTTACTACGGAAACAAATTATTGACTATCCGCATGAATATCCGGATTTCAAAGTAGAAAATGAATTGATTTTATGTCGTAGAGAATTCGCTTACGGTGATCCGATAATTGACCGAAATATTTGGAAAATCTGCTTCCGAAGAGTTTGGCGCGGGATTTAATGCAACGCGCTCACATCAACGCGTTTGGAAATCATCGAAATCGGAAAGAAATGCAAAAGTATTTAACATCTGCTTCTTTTGGCCATTTATGGAGCATGATCTACGAACGCTTATCGACGAGTGTCCGATGAGCGGATGGCGACTACAAAGCAAGAGTGCGCGTTTGGATAGCGAGAAGGTCGTCAACAGGATTATACCGGTGATTACGGTTGTTACAATACTATCAACAAACCGGGTGGAAGATTGCGATGGATTCGGAGACGGGATTTGGTTTTCGCGCAGATTAGCGGCACGCGGAGCGAATTGAACAAAAAGACGAGGAGTGAGAGAAAAGCGCGCGATTAGCGTGAACGTGGTTAGCGGATAATTTGAAGTGTATAGATTATTGTTGGAGTGTTTTGATGTTTGCCTTACTACGTTAATGATTGAGTGGACGATGCAATTTTGCAAATAACAGTGATAGGATGGAAATAAATTAACAATTTTTGGAATTGAGAGAGGCTGTTCGAAACCGCAAGACAGCACGGACGCTGCGTGGAGAATTAACTGGAAGTGTTAGATATACGCGATTTTGTGGAATTGGATGACAATTCGTTTTACCAATTGTTGTGTTTCGAATAAAAAGATATTTTATAGTGAAAAATTGCCCCAATTGAACCTAACGGATGGTTCAGAGAGTGAAAGTGAAGGAAATGTACCGATAATAGTACAGTTGAGTTAAAGCCAATTTTCAAAGTGAATTTTCTCACAATTGTGCAGACGCGATTATTTGTGGTGTACGGAATAAGCCGTTTGTATAGAGGTTTTTTTGGGATTTGTTGAGTTGTAACGGAAGAATTAAACCGTTTTCCGCCGACTGGCCGACTGAATTGTCGAGAATCCCATCTTTCCGTTGGAATTTATTGCACACCGAAGGGGAACGAGATTTTATGAGACTTTTGGCAGAATCAGCGGAACGCCCGTGCTCCAAAGAGCATTTGTCTCCACCGATAAGACGGAAGTTAGCTAGGTCGCGTATGAATTCATATAGGCAATAATTTAGTCACGGGACTCCAAAATTTGCTCATGATAGACATCGGAAACGTCAGCCGTCTAGGGAAACGTGAAGCAATCATTGATTGTATTCGATTAGGCGCCCGTTATTTTTTTGTGTTTTATTTAAATTTATTGAATTCAGTGAAAGCAAATAATTACTGCTAAATTTTTCATTCAGTCCTAAGTAAATGAAACGGTTAGTGCGAGTGGATTTTGGTTTCGGTTTCGATTATTTAACAATTCCAGGATTCCCCGCCCCGAACACGAGCGCTCGTCAGAGGAGGTTTAGGGGTAAGTACCCTTCTTTGTTCAACAATCATATTTTCTTTGCACGTTTCATTAAATTTATCTACATACTAATACCTGAACCAAAGCACTCAGACACCGGTGTTTCTTTCCATAAATTCTGTAGTCTCGAAAAGACCTTGCTTATTTGGTACCGCCTTTGTATTGGATTATTTAATATTTTAAACTAAAGTAATTGCTGTGATCTCTCGCTTGTGCGAGTATATTCTTTTGTTTTTGAGCAGAACATCATGTTGAATTTGTTGTTGAATAAAATGTATTAATATCCCATAACTTTCGGTCTTTCTGTTCCGCTTCTTTTGGACCGAGTATAGGACCCGGTACGGTGGCTGGCTTCCACCTCAAAACATGAGCCAGCCGCCGGGTACATAGTTAATTCTTCTTTGTTTCAGGTGATATCGCGGGTTGAGTGGCCCAAGCAGAGTGCCTCTTTATGGCATAGCGTTATGCAATCAAATTGTATAATTCTATGGCATAAATTGGTCACCGGGGTACTCCCCTTCTGATGGGAAAGTTCATGCAATTCAAGTTGTATGAGTTTTCCACTCAGAAGAGGAATACCTGGCCACTGCAACAGAATCTATATGGATTTATTCCCGTTGGGTGGGTGCGAAGGGGCTCCATCACCACCCGGTTGCCCCTCTTTCAATTGTGGGCCATGAACTTCGTCGGGTAATGACGAGGTTACCCCAAGTGCGCCTTTCTTTTCAGGTTCCACTTGTTCTCGTAACAAGTTCTATCTCCAACCAAATTCGTGAGTGCGAAATTTTTTTGTAGTGGGTCCTCGTGCTGGGGAAATGAACCCGCCCCACGACACCACAATGCTAGCCTGCCAGCGCATTCACGCGTCTCCAGACGAGGGCATTCTCGGCAGATACCGACACCTTCTTCTGCCGAGGCAGCAGACCATCGCTGCAGTCCTTCACGGACATTTTTGAACATTACTATTCACTACAATATCGACTTCGAACAGAACGTTCTACTTGCGTTAGAACTGCTGAGAATGCACACGTGCGACCACCAGACATGCTGAGTGGAGCTCTGGTCGTGTAAATTGATATGGCATGTTTGCTTGAGGCAATTGCTGCGTTGGTTGAAGTATCGGACAATGTTGCAATGCAAGTGTTGCACTGCGGACAAAGTTGCACGCTAACGTGAAGCATCGGACAATGTTGCAATGCTAACGCCGCCGCCACATGCTAATAGGACATACTAATCATAGATACCGAATATGATAAATGAATTATTCACTTTTATGAAATATCAGCCCTGTGTATATCAACCGGAAAGATTATGCAGCACCTCTGCATAAAATCTTATGTTTCCCACATATCGTTCCTTGCTCCCCACAGCGATAATCATGGTGGACCAAGTCCTTACAGGGGAAACCGGTGCTGTGAGAACAGTTAGCGATTTCTCTGCTCTGAATAATTTACTCACCTGAAAATTTATATATTTCTTGTATAACCCATTGAAACTACGACACAACAATTTTAAAGAAAATCTACCGTCCGGAACACATCGCAACGGTGCCTCCAACGAAATTTTTTTGTGAGAATCTGCATGTGGTCTGGACCACCATTCATAAATTAAGCTTTTTTTCGAATTTAATAAATGAACTATTCACTTTTAAGATATGTGAGCATTTGGCATATATTCTAGGAAGATAATGAAGCACCTTTGAATAAAATCTTATATCTCCCACATATCGTTCTTTGCTCCCCATAGAGATAATCGTGGTGGACCAAGTCCTTACAGGGGAAACCGGCGCTGTGGGAACATTTAGCGATATCTCTACTCTGAAACATTTACCCACCTGGAAGTTTATATATTTCTTGCAGAACCTATTCAAACTACTACGCAACGATTTTAAAGAAAATTTACCGTCCGGAACACATCGCAACGTTGCCTCAAACGAAAGTGTTCTGTGAGAATTTGCATGTGGTCTGGACCACTATTCACGAATTAAGCTTTGTTTTCCAAGTTGATAAATGAACTATTCATTTTTATGATGTATGCGCATTTGGTATATATTCTCGGAAGATAATGCAGCACCTTTGCATAAAATTTTATGTTTCCCACATATCGTTCCATGCTCCCCATAGAGATAATCGTGGCGAACCAAGTCCTTACAGGAGAAATCGGCGCTACGGGAACATTTGGCGGTATCTCTGCTCTGAAAATTTTACCCACCTGGAAACTTATAAATTTCTTGCAGGACCTATTGAAACTACCAGATGTCGATTTTAAAGAACATATCGCAACGGCACCCCCAACGGAAGTGTTTTGTGAAAATTTGTATGTGGTCTTCATCACTATTCAAAGTCGTAGTAATCGAGCAGTTGTAGCAATCGAGCAAGTTGTGCATAGGAACTGCTCGAGAAACTTCCAAAAATGTTGAAAAATCACGGCATCACTATGCTGCCCACAGATGATCCGGGTGGAACGGGAGCTACTAAAACCATATCTCCTCATCGTACTATGGATGGATCAAAGCTGACACCATCCGAAAATCAGACTAGAAATGCAACAAGCACAATGATTGATCATCATAATTTTCGGCATCGGTTTGATTACGACAAATCACGGGATTCACCGGTATCATTCGCAGTAGGTAATCTAACAAAAGTGGCTTTTACAACATGTATATACTATCCGAATATAAACAGTAATGGATCGATTTGTCTCGATATATTAAGATCTCAGTGGTCACCAGCGCTAAGTATTTCAAGAGTTTTATTATCTATTTGCTCTCTGCTCTGTGATCCAAATCCAGATGATCCCCTCGTACCAGAGATTGCAAGAATATATAAAACCGATCGGGAAAGATGTAACGAATTGGCACGAGAATGGACAAGGAAGTATGCTATTGTTATTTGTTGACGCCTAGAAAAATTTAATAATTTATCGAAATATTCGGAAATGTTCATTCAAATAATTTGATTAGTATATAGTATTATGGAATACATGTATCTAAGCACTGACGCCATGAATCCCTCTGAAGAGGTCATCCCCATAACCAATATGTATGAAGCTCTAAATCGTCCTGACCAGTTCTCGCCAAACTTTTGACCCTTCAATAAAGGTGAACCAGATCCGGAATATGTTGAATTTTGTTCGGTTTTAACGATGGGAGTGAACAATTTAATGTATCAAAAGTCGCGTTTGACGCCTATCAGGAGCTCCTTTGGATGGGAAATCAAGGGGGACATGTTACTTCCTATTACGGAGGAGAAATGCAAAAGTACACTTCCTTTCAAGTTCATGCAACAGATATTGTGAGACAAATTACGACAATAGATAGTGGGATTCTTGCTTTATCTCAGACTACACTGCGGCATCAGATACGACGCGGGATGCCAAAATTCACTCATAAATCACCAAATATGAAAGAAAATCTTTGTATGTTACAAATGTCACCGGCTCGAGTACTTATCGGTGGCTACCAAGATCACATAATAGATTTCGATTCCCCAACTATAATGGAGACGAAACTGGCTTACATAGAAACCGGTTGTACAATATTAAGGAAAAACTCGAGGTGTATTTTGGCTAGTGATACCTCTGGAAGTATAACACGGCGAGGTTTAAATTCTCTTCATGTGGAGCATACAATAAAAGCACCTCGCGGACATCTTTCTGATTTTGATGTTCAAGGAAATCATTTGATCTCATGTGGATACGCCAATCGGCAAGGAGCCGTTGCTGTTGATCGGTTTCTTATGGTTTATGGTTTACGGATGTTACGTCTAGTTTCCCCAACTCAAGTGTTTATTGAACCAACTCTTCTTCGCTTTCTCCCTTCACAATATTCTCGAGTGGCGATTGTATCAAATCTAGGAGAATTTCAATTGGTAGATACAATTGAATTGAGTGAACCAAGAGCTTGTATGTATCAGTTATCACAAATGGTCGGGGCGCCACAAAGCCTTTGCTTTGACATTAGCGCATCGAGTCAAGCAATGGCATTTGATGAGTCCGGAAGAATTCATATGATATCCGCTACAGCATACCCGGAACCCCAATTCAATGCTTTCTCACGCGAAACGGAATTTGCGATCCAATCGAACCGCTCCCTATGATTCCGATCACTGACACAAACTTTCCGCTGTCATCGTTTCCCCTTCCACATCTTGTAACGGGGACGCGGTATTACAGTGATTGGGGACAGGATTTGATGGTGTACAACTATAGACGACCAAAGTCGATTGATCCGGAAATTCTGAACAGTATGAAAATGCAGGGTCCGATTGGATACGCACCTAATCCCCGTCTGACTCGAAGAAATCAGGTGCAATACGTAATGGATGGCAGTGGAACAAATATCACAGCGATTGCTACAACAAGCACAACTAAAATAACTGAAACTGGTGTTAAAATCATTCCGAGACGATATCGAAATTAATTCAATGCTTCAAGTTTTATATTATATCCACCCTCTACGTAAAAAGTTATTTTCCCATTCTGGTGCGAAGGAGTTTTGTTTATCATGTGAACTTGGATTTCTCTTTCACATGCTAGACAGATCATCAGCTGCAACTCCATGCCAGGCGAGTAACTTTCTAAGATGATTCAGAACTGTACCTGCAGCTGCTGCACTTGGTTTGATTTGATCGGATCGATATGCTTGGAGTCAATCAACTGAATGTGTTGAAGGGGAGTTAGAATCGGACAACAGAAGAAGACGGAACAGGAATGAGGGTTCCAAATGAGGTGGAGGGAGATAGCGGACAATAGTTCGTACGAGAGAGATTAAAAAAAGAGTTCGGGTTCGTCACTGTTTGTGTTTTTGGGTTGTTTCCGGAATTTGTCCGTGCTCGAGTCGAAAAAACTGTGAAATCGAATGCGTTTAGTGGTTGTTGGGAAAGTGTATGGCGGTTAATGTTCAATTGTACGTGCAATGACAGTGCTCCGCTAATTTCTCTTGGATGCAACGTGGTCAACGGGAGTAGGGTAATTTCGCCTGTTCGCGTCCATTTAGTGCAGTTGGCAAGTTTGACGGCGATAATAAAAATGGCCCCAGCACTAATTTCTATGAAAAATGTATGTGATGTATTCATTATATAGTCTATTTTAAGATTAACTTTCAGTTTTATTAGAAACATCTTGTGTTTTCTTTTTAAATAGATAAACTTCAGAATTAGGCGTTTTTCCCACTTTGCGTCCACAAAATCCAAATTGCGTCCCCCCGTGGACCATTTAGCGTCCAGTAGCTTAGAAAAGGAATATAGGGGTGACATTTTAAAAAATTTGTAAAGAAAGATTGTATTTTAAAAATTCATTTATTTAAGAATATAAATATTAAAAAATCCACATTATTATCATTAAAAAAAATCACTTTCAAAAATTAAAATAATTCTTCTCAACATTGGTTGAACTTAAAATTAGGTAAGTAGTAGGCAAATAATGATTGCAACTTAAAGAATAAACAGTAATCAATATTGTAGCCTTAGGATTTCAATAAATAACACAGGTCACATTTAAAAGACTTATCTTTGGCCTCTAAATAACTTAATCCTGCAAATCGCGTGCATTTCAGATGATACCATCTGATACACTTGTCACAGCCTATGTTTTTTTCATCGTCGTCTTCTACATCTGAAATTAGTACATCGTCACATTTAGAACATTTCACTCGCTCCACGGCTGGTAAATTTTCTTTCTCAAATTCCTCATTAACCGTTTCCTGTGTGACTTCTTGTATCTTCTTTTTTCGTTTTGGAGCAATTTTACGAACCGTTTGAGAATGTTTTAAAGTCTTTTTCTGTTCTTGTTTTTGTAGTCGTTCTAGCTTTCTTTTTCGTGTTAATTCCTGCTTTTCGTTCTTGGTCTGCTCTTTATCTTCATAATACTTTCTCCATGCAGCAGAAGATATGGATGCTGGAGTTCTTTCCTTATTTTTTCGTGCTTTGTTAGAAATTTCAGGTAGCATCAGGTGGTCTTTAAATGAATCAGAAATTTTCTTTTGCGTTGCTGCTGAAGCTGGTTGTACTAGAGACTCTGTAGGTAAAAAGGATGGTAGCGACATAGTTGATGCTGATGATGAAGTCAGAAGCAGTTCTGGAGTTAGTTCCTTGATGAGAGTTTCTTTTTCAACACTTGATATGGTGGGGGTTGATTCAATATCTTCTAATGGTAGAACTAGAACGTCGTCTAAGGACACCATAGAGCCGACGTTGAGGTAACTGCCAGAAAGATGTAACGTCGAAAGGGACAAGTCAGGGAACAAATTGTTTTTGCTGGTATCAAGAGTTGAATAATTATCTGGATATAGTGTGATTTTATCGTAGTCAATCTCAGAAGATGCTAGAGTTCTATTGCTGGTGGTTGCGTTTGATGTGCAAGGCTCGGTGAATTGTTTTGGTGCAGAATGTATTTCGGCTGATACTGTTTGAACCTGTACAGTAGGATCGGATTTAGCTTCATCATTTTTGTTTTCGGCGTCTTCGTGAAATGAAGAGATGGTAATTGCTTTAGTTGCATCCAATTCGCCATCAGTATGACTAAAAATAGTACTACTTTTTTCTGTTGAAAGTTCCATAGGTGACCTATCAGATTCAGTTTCGGTAGAAATCTCTGCAAATCCTACTTCTGCAGGGAGAGACTTTTTCTACCTATTGACTTCTTTCGTTATAGTTCTAATGTCAATATTTTTTTCTTGTAGTGTCGGCTTCAGGTGTTTCAAAACTTTTTTAAAACTTTTAATGTCCGAGTGAGTAACATCCTGTGACTGTTGATCAACGGCCTGAACATTTTCCAAAGTGTTTCTTACACATTTAGTGTAATCTGGACCATTAGCATCGAATGGGTAAAGACCACATCTCTTAAACCCATTTTTGATGTTGTCGGGCATGTTAGGATGACTTAATGCGTCATTTAACAATTTACAAAAGTTTGTTTTTGTGACGGCAGAATTCAAATTTTCTGGTTTTGATAGGAATGCGCGGACTGTAGATTTCCAATATATTTTTACCGGTGCAAATACGCTAACGTCAGCTGGCTGTAAAATATGGGTGGTGTTGGGCGGAAGAGCATACAAAATAATTTCCATTTGTTCACACATCTTACTTAACATTAAGGACATATGCGATTTATGCCCATCTACCAGCAAAAGCACCGGTTTTTTTATGTTATTTTCCACTACCCATTTGTGAAACACGTTGGTGACGTATTCAAAGAATACATCTCCTCTCATCCAACCTGTCTCCGATCTGCCTAAGCACCATTCTGGAGGCATACTATTCACCACAGCTCTTGGTGGTCTAATGTATGGAAACACGATACAAGGTGGACACATATCTCCATTCGCATTAAATGTTAATAATACCGTTATATTTTCTTTTTCATTGCTTGGCTTTATTTGGTATAAGTTTTTGAACCCTCTTGGACCTAAAACTTTTCCTGTCTTTGGACAAAGAGCAAAACCACTTTCGTCCCCATTAAAAATTCTTTTCGGGTCACTCAAAATATCTTTTTGGTGTATACTGTCCAAATATTCCTCTAATTCTTTAAACCACAATCTGATTGACTGTTCTGTGACTTGGGCTCGAGCTTTATTAATACCCTCCGCATTTTTAAGTGTGATTTCTTTATTTCTGGCCAAAAATTTTTGAAACCACTTTTCACCTGGGCGATCATCCTTGAATTTATTTTTAAACTCACCGTCTCGAACTATTTTCTGAACAGTATCCAACAATTCTTGCTTTTTCACTGGAAATCCACATTTGGAAATGTTAAGAAGCCATTCAACTACTTTTTTTTCACCATCTACTCCTAACGCTGGTTCTGGTCCCGGTTTCTTTACTCCATCGGGTCTGCGCCCACTGATTTTGTCCAATATTGTGGTCTTGGGAATAGCATATTCTTTGCATATTTGTCTTATCGATTTATTATTCTCTCGAACTTCATTTAACGCTTTCTTTAAATCTTCTTCTGTGTATGTTCTCTTTTCCGTCTTCTTTCTTGTCTCTGAAGAACTCATCTTAAAAGTGTAGAAACAGCTATGTATCCTAAAATTCACATAAAACAATAAAAAACTTACCATCAAACACGCCTCTTCACACTAATTTTTATTTAATATCCCACGAGTACGACCTTCCTTGTTGAACAACCGAGACTAACTATTTTTTCTAAACGGTATAGGTTTGACGCACAGAATTTTTGTTCATGTGTGCGTGCCTCTTATGCATTGAAGTATTAGCGGCATAATGACTTTTCGTTCGATTGGTGTGTTTGTTGACCTATTTTCGAGTATTTTTAAAGGGAGATCCGCGAAATGGACGCGAATTGGGCGATGGACGCGAACAGGCGAAATTACCCTAAAGTGGCACATGACAATTGATATAGCGGGAATTACGGTTTTCTAGCCGGTATGGCGGTTTTCTCTAGAGCAGTGTTGATGGCTTTTAAAATTTCGCAGAATATGACGAACAAGTTGTTTGATGGATATGAATTGAAGAGTGAAAAACGAGAATGTCAGGTTAATCATATTTTCCATGCGGAAATCGTTATGAAACACTCGAAGAAAAATCTAATCGTATCTTGTATTAACCGGGCCGTGGATTACGGTTTGAAAGAATAACAATGTGTGTGCTTGAAGAGATTGCAATGGGTGGCAATGGATTAAGCTTTTTCCCCATGCCAGAATTATTTTTCTCATTCCAATTTCGGATCACAGATTCCCATGCTTCGTGAAAATCAGGTTGCGGATAAACGAGATCTTGTAAAGTCTTCCGATTGTTCGACTTAATCGATCGTGTGACAAAACTTGAAAGACAATAATATATTTAAAAACAAAAAATTAAAAGTGAAAGAAAACATCTACAAAGTCTTACCTTTTAAATGTTGGGTTTAAAGAAACAAAGATCTACAACAAAATATAAAATCTACAAAACGCAAAATGCACCGAATGTAAGATACTGGGAGGAGAAATAGTTTTTTTAATTAATATTATACTTTTTTGGTGTTGTTGTTTTTTTTTCAATAGCAGAAGGGAAATAATAAGCAAGTTACAGAAATTCATATCCTTCCAGTTGTGAGGATACCTACATCGTTCTCGGGCGCTCGTGGGGATGTGGGTAAGTACCTTTTGTATTTTTTTATTTGCAAATCATTTTTTTGATGTAAATTTTTAATAGTTTATTTGCACATGAATTTTTATATACACTCTATTTGTTACCTTTTCATCATATTTTTATCATATTTATCTCCCTTAAAACATACCAATAAAGCATTAGAATTTGATTATATCTGTTCTAACTTTAAAAAAAAACAAAAATCTTTCGGAAACATTGCATATAGCGAAAAATGTTACAATTTATAATGAAACGATACCAATCGGCGTGTCAGAAGTAAATGAAAATAAAGGCATGTTGAATTAAACTTATATCCCGGTTTTTCCGTTCCTTCTGCTCTGAACGGGTATAGGACCCGGTACGATGGTAGGCTCTCCACGCCAGACATGAGCCAGCCATCGGGCTCCGACTAACCTCCTTTTGTTTCAGGTGACTTCGCGGGTTGAGTGGCCCGAGCAAGGTGCCTTTTTATGGCATAGGGTTATGTAATCGAATTGCATAACTCTATGACATAAATTGGTCACTGGGGTACTTCTCCTCTGATGGGAAGGCTCATGCAAGTTATGTTGTATGAGTTTTCCACTCAGAAGAGAAATACCCGGCCACTGCAACATTTATGGATTTTGATCCGGTTGGGTGGGTGCGAGGGGGTACCATCACCACCCGGTTGTCCCTCTCTTGTTTGTGGGCCATGAGCCTCGTCGGGTAACGACGAAGTTACCCAAAGTCCGCCCATTTTTACTTGTTTCACTTGTTCTCTGAATAAGTCATTTCCCCTCTGTATGGTTGCCCAAATTTTTGCGACTTCGGTCGCCTTTCTTTTTTTGACCCCAGAATTTCGTGAATGCGAATTCTTTTGTAGTGGGTCCTTGTGCTGGGGGAATGAACCCGCCCCACGACACCGCAATGCTAGCCTGCCAGCGCATTCACGCGTCCCCAGACAATGGCGTTCTCGGCGGATACCTACATCTTCCTCTGCCGAGGCAGCAGACCATCGCTGCAGTCCTTTACGGACTTTGAAATCTATAACTATTCACTACACAGTTCTGTTTTTGAAGTCGATAACTGAATTATTCACTTTTATGATACAAGAGCATTTGGCATATCTTCTGGGATTAATATGCAGCACCTTTAATAAAATCTGATGTTTGCCACATATCGTTCCGTGCTCGCCATACAGATAATCGTGGTGGACCAAGTCCTTACAAGAGAAACCGGCGCTGCGGGAATATTTGGCGATATCCCTTTTCTGGAAAATTTAAGTTGTTTCTTCGAGAATCCAAAGGAGCTAACAGATAAAGATTTTCAAGAAAATCAAATATCCAGATCACATCCCAATCGTGCACAATATAACGAATATTTGGATCAAAATCATAACTCACAAATTATTTTTAATTATGCATTGTTGGTCGTTCCAAAATTGTTTTTTACAAAGACCTACTAGTTTCGCGACCTGTTTCTCCACCTGTCTATCTGTCTCTCTATCTATCCGTGCGTCACTGTAAGTTTCCTCAGAAATTATAGATGCTAGTAAACTCAAACCATGTGATAGGGCCAGAATTTATGATCTCTCAAAAATTTAGGTCTTACCAAACATTTCAAAATTTTTTTAATCAGGACTATAAGAATCTGAAAGAAAAAGGTCATTTTATGCGTCAGGGGTTCAGGGGGTGGCAAAATATACAAAAATTGAACACGTTTGAGCCGAAAAATCTGAAAATAAACGCGGTGGTGGGTCTTAATTAGTACAAGGGAAACAAATACCTCAGAATTCAAAATTCGCTCAACTTTGTTGATAATAGTATGATTTGTAGATTTTACGTTTCCGCCCATTAAATCAAAACAGTACCCATAAACTTCTTGAAATTTCGCAAACGTATGGGTTGGTATAAGATTTTAATGCTCGCAAAATTTCATGGAAATCGAATCATAATTGTGTGTTATAGCTATTTCAGATGAATGGAATTACAATAACAATAGCACGTGTTTATGGTTTATATACATTTAAAATTGAGCTAGGCACTTTTATTTTCTTCCAATTTTCATGAAAATTTAAGGAAAGTGTCAGTGTGCTGAACTGGCGGCTGCAATGTGCTTATGAACGAAACTCTGCATTTTTTGCATAAATTGGAAAAATGTTGCCCTATTCAAGTAGATCGTAGGTGAATTTGGTAATATTTTGTAAATAAATCATTACTGTACGTCCAAATAAACTGCATATTGAGTTTACTAATGATTGGTAGATACAAATGCTCACATACCATGCATTACGCGCAAATCCCTCATGGTAGGATCATACTCCTGCTATAGTGAATGTAGGTAGATTGTGTCCGTACAGGACTGCAGCGATGGTCTGCTGAGGATATTAAGATCCGCTGAGGTTGGCCTTTTCTGGGGACGCGTGAATGCGCTGGCAGGCTATCATTGCGGTGTCGTGGGGTGAGTTCTTTCCCCCAGCACAAGCACCGCCAACAATAGAATTTCGCATCCACGAATTTCTGGGGTCAAATAAATGTCGACCGAAGTCGAAAAGGAGTTAATCAACTAAAGGTCGGAAATTGCTGACGCAAAGAACAAACTGGACCTGGGGAAGACAGACGGACTTAGGAGGACTACATCGTTGCCGACGATTCTTATGGCCCGCAAATAAGAGTGGGACATCCAGATGGAGGTAGTGTCCCCTCGCACCCTCCCAACAGGATCTAGATCCAAACGTAGACGTGGCCATATATTTCCCATTTGAGTGAAAAACTCATACAAACTTAATTTGCATAAATTTTCTCATCAAATGGGAAATATAGACGGGGCCAGTTTATGTTATAGAATTATGTGATAGAATCACAAAACGCTATACCATAAAAGGGCACGCGAGCGGAAGGCCACTCTACCCGACAAGAGACCCTGTTAAACAAAAGTAACGGAAGAGCGCGCCCGATGGCTAGCCTTTATTATAGGAGGAGCCTGTCATCGTTGCGGGTCCTATACCCGGTCAGGTAAAACGAAATGGAAAGACCGAGCTTTTAATATTTAACAATTCATTTTTATTCTATTTTGACCATGATATTCTCTCGCAATCATCGATATAACTTTTCAAGCTTATACACTGTTGAAAGTGTTGAAAAATACGAAAGCCATGCAGTAAATCTTAACAAATAATATTACTCGTCGTTACTTCGCATAACACAAAAAAAGAAAGCTGCAACAGTTGAAACAAATTGAAACGAGCCTTGAACTTCTACAAAACTATTCATCTACATAGTACCTCCAGCGGTACATAACCAAGCATAATATTGCGTTACGTCTTAAATTGTTAATAAATAAATAATGTACTGTATTATACATTAATTTTGAGATTGCAAAAAATATTCTGTCTAGAAATATCGATAGAATGAATGGACTTAAATGAATTTTTTATATTGCCTTTCGGCTTTAAAAGAAAGAAGAGAATTAGCCTGCGGCTACCAAATAAACAAAATAATTTACTGTAAATTCCATATAGTCAAAACGATTAGAAGGAATAATTTATCTAAATGTTGAAAAATCTACTGTATAGCACTTAATATTCTCAGGATAATGTAACATGAATCGATTTATCAATCATTAGATTTTCTTTCCTCTTTTCCTTTTTTTTTTGACATTTCCACCTTACCATTAATAACATGATTATGATGAGGTAATTTTATATAACAAAAATAATTCACTAGAAACAAAAAAATACCGTACGCAAGATTAATAGTTCTAAGACCCCATGTTTTTACGCACCTTCGCCTAAACATTATGTTCCGAAAAAAACATTTAGTCTGTATCGAAACGGTAATTTTACAGCTGTAAGCTTTCCACGACAACCAAATATAATGCAATTACTAATGCATCAACCGATAATTTAGCTAGCGGTTTGTACAGTAAATTTAGTGATATTTCACATATTCTCACTCATCTGGCAATTCAAGATCACATTGCCGTTTTACTTTAACTCCAAATACATTCCATCTAAAGAAGTTTTATTACGACAATGTCAATTAAAATTTACAAAATTGATATAGTTTCCGCATGGATAGGCGGCCGGTTCCAAGGAATATCGTATCTCAAAACACTTTTATTAGCATATAAATAAGTGAGGGGATCAATTCATAATTTAGTTATACGATGATGCCATATTTCTTCATCCTTAAGTGAGAATCTCCTCGTTTACTAAGCCATAATCTAGTCCAGCTCCAACAACTAATGACAGTACAATAGTTGACAATAGTGAATATAATACTTCTCTGGAAAATTGCGAATTTTTGCCGAATTGAGCAGCCTGGTGTCCGCCTTCGGGGATGTTCGAATTTCCATTTGACTTTTTACGCGAAACAGTGCGAACAAACAAATCACTTCATCGAACTCTTCTCGATCACCATTAGACTCCCCCGATGTTCACTATCCCAGATCATTCCCTCGTCCACTCTTTTCCCCATTCCCGTGCCTACCGTCAACTCGTTTTTCTTTTCGGCGTCGCGACGTGACTCCTGTGAAGGTGCATCACAGACTCCTCGATCCGTCCAAAATCTGTCTCTCTTTTTCATTACCGTGTACACGGTAAATCGCACCAGCTGAATTCGATTGCCTTCGCCAATCTAATACACTATTTACCATTATTGTCATTGTTAATATTACGATATTCTGATGCTTTCAAGTCTACTATTCTGAATTGTAATCTCCTAATGACATTAACTTTGACATTTCACTTTAAATGTCATAATTGTTTATTATTTCTGTACCTTGGAACAAAAAGGGCCAATGTCCATTTTCGTCAAATTGCAGGAAACCCAATTTAAGTTTGGGAAATTTTAAGAATCTTACTACGATTTCTGTGCTAATTTTTTTCAAAGTTGTACCTTTCAATTCAGTGATGTTTTTCTCACTACAATCTAATGTTAGATTGATTTAGTTTTTTTACCATTTTTCCCACATTTTCATGGACATTGGCCCCTTAATATTTTAGGATTAATTTAGGATTAATGGAGTTTCTCCTTTTTAGCCATACAAATATGAAGAAAAACAACGGTTTTGATGAAAAAATTGTTTTATTTACAACAAAAAATTACGGTAGGAAATAATACAAAAATGAAACAAAAATCAAACTGGCTGGTTCTTATCATTTCAATTTTTTCGAAAGAAAAAAAAAATAACAAATATCAATAACGATTCGAATTTCTAATAAAGAAGAGTTACATGTCTTCCTCTCCCTCATCATATTCAGGCCCGTAACGTAAAAAGTCGACTGCTAAGTCTGCAGAAGATCTTAGATTATTGCAATAGGCCTGATTGTAGCTGCTAATGTACTTCTGGAGAGACTTCAGATCTTTTAATTTTGCTTCATCCAACGGTAACTGTTTATTGTTTAAAGGCAGTAACTCATAACTCTCGTGCTCAGAAAGTCTTTTTCGTAAAGAACCTTTCCTCAAGTCAACTAACTTAAATTCCTCTTCATGTGTCGATCTGTAGAAGTACTGATACTCATGGTCCCGATCAAATTTTAGCTCCTTGATATTAGGCCACTTCACTGTCTCTGAATCCTCATTAGTGGTTTTTCTAATGACGAGCCTAGAACGAATCAAGGAACGGACATCTAAAAAGTCACATTGAGGCACTTCAATGACATTCAATGGCGGTGATCTCGGTATTGATTTTATAAAGTTGCACCAGTCATGGGGTACTTCAATATCAGCATTGGTCCGTTTTTTAGCTGTGGAAGCACGAATTGTGTCAGCTTCCATGTGAGTGTGACCTGGTTCCATAAAATGATGAAAAATTGACTTCAATCGACTTCTATTTTCGTGCTTCATTTCTATCATTAAATGACACAGCATCACGACCATATATATATTTTTATTTTGGCCAAAACATGAGTCGCTGTATAAGTGGAGTTCCTCTTTTTCTGGAGAAAGGGATTTAATAAATTGTCGAATACAAGAGTCAATTTCTTGGCCTCCACGGCTTGCGACAGTTTCATTCCACAGATAACAAGACCCTTGACTTCCTAATAGGCTGGTGTGATAGACTGTGAGGTTCAAAGTCCACAGTTGTCTCTTGTAAAAGGAGACACCATTTTTTAAATAAGGCGTAGGCAAACACTTCTCAAGGTCAAACGAAGCAGTCGCATAATTTGTATTGGATTAACTCTTTTCCTTATCTTCCTTTTTCCTGTTATAAGCATATTCTGCTAACTTAAGATGATCTTGTTTCTTTTTTTCTAGAGCCAACTTTTTTTCTTTATCGCCTTCATCGCAAGCTTTAATTGACATTCCATAACTGTCACATTTAGCACATGTGTCGTTTTTCGGTGGATGGAAAGCAAAGTTGTACTCGTTAAATATTTTACGGTGATAGCTCAATTTCGCTGCCTTTTTGTTGTCTTGTTTGCACCCATTCTCGTATAGCCTGAACATTCTTGAAACCGATAAGTCGGGGCTCAAATAATTTTTTAAAGACCTTTCTCGAGAATAGTGACTCCTGTATGTTGGAAAACTTGATATATGCATTCTTATACCATGAATTATTTCCTGGTTCAATTTCACATGATAATTGTGCCTACCTCTAAAGTCCGGAGGGCAGATTTTGCTTGGCGTCAGTCTTTTTTTTCCACAATCACCCTAACCTTTTTTAGAGTCAGAGCGAATGTATTGATGTACATTTTTTGGCACACCTCAAACCTTCCACTGGTCAAGTCAAAGAAATATTTCCTTGAAAATGTTCTTCTACTAGCAGTGTTTTCTTCAAAGTGAGTACGTTCTCTGATTTTTCTTGTCTCCTCGACCGTGTTAGCAATAAATTGATTTTGACCATCAGACGTAAGTCTATAAAATCCCTCGTGTAAGGCTTGCCTTTGGTCGTGGGTAATTTTTTGGTAGCATCTCCTTCTACATGTGCGAGGTTCACTCATTATCTTTGCTTTCCTTAACACTCCTTTTACTGAAACATACGCTTCCCCTTTGGTCTTTTTATCCTTACGTATATTTCGCTCCCACTTTTTTTCATTCCTACAACGTTTTCGTGTTTCTGGTGCATCCGATTTTTTTCTACCTCCTCTTTTTCTCTTTAAAGGTTTTTTATCGTTTTGTACAGAGTCATCTGATGTTGAGTGAAGATCGTCAATGATAAAATCGGGGTCTTTATCAGAATCATCTTGATCATTTAGCAGAAAATTCATATCCTCGATAATTGATCGTATAGGGCTTGTGCCTAAAATAAGAACATGCAGTAATAATGATCAACTTTCTTAATGAAATTTAAAGCAAAAAAGTAAGAATAATAAAATGAATTGGAATTATACATACCTTCGGAACTGAGATTATCAATAACGGAATTGTTTGCAACAATACCACATCCAGAGGCAGTTATATCTAAACACAACAGAAATTCTAGCTGAGAAACGATAACACAAAATCTCAATAGAAATTGTGAAGCAGTAACAATGATTATTTACTATTTAAATAATAGTATTTTTAGATAAAAAAAGCTTTGAGAGAGTGATTGAACGAAAAAAGCCGCTTTAATCGCATTCAATCCCACGGCAAATAGATTTAATTAAGAAACAGTATTTAAGTAGATAGAATAGAATAAATCACAGTGTATGAAATAGACAGCCGTTAAACCTAAAATGTAAACAAAAGCGATACGCACAGCTAACTTCTGCCAATGATCCTCAGTTTCAACCGCACTCTTTACTCAAATCGACTACACTACTCGCGCCGCAGAACAAATTGATAGAACTTCTAAAACCGTGGGGGTAAGAAGGAAGTGCAAGACTTTATGTCATGTGCGTTTGGAGGATAGACGTCAAAATGAGTTTCTGTCTGTGGGCACATATGAAAGATTACCTACTGTCTATTTCATATACTGCGGAATAAATTATTCAAATCATGCATTGATTGCTGTTGCTTTTATTTGAATTCAGGAAAATAAGTTTCACATTGGATAGATTTTACAAAAGGTTAAGATTCCGAAAATAAATGATTATTTTCTTACCTGAGTTTTCTTCTTGATTTGATTCTTTCATTGATTCAATCACCATGTTCTTCCTCCTAAATCCATTTTATTATAATAATTACAACACCACTTCAAAATATAAAAGAAAACTATATCTTAGGTAGAAATAAAATCCAAACATCCACTACATGAAATCAACAGATGGAAGGGATCGTTCGGTAAGGCTATGGTATCACATTGGCCTCATAATGAGGGAGCCCTGTTGAGAAACTTTTCGCTAAAAGGGCCAATGTCCAACTAGCAGTGACATTGGCCATTTTTGCATTAACAGTAAGTAACTTTGGCCTTGACAAAATATTTGGGTTTCAATGATCTAATAATGGGAGGGCTTTGGCCTTTTTAATAATTGCTTTATATTGCATCCTGAATTCATTCGTGCATTTAACTCAAATTTTGGAATTTTGGACATTGGCCCTTTTTGTTCCAAGGTACAGATTTATACAAGTGTGCTAGCAAAGTTTTTGAAGAAATCAACTTTTAAGTGAGAAAGTGACCGGGATTCGTGATTTCTCCTGCTTATCAGATAAGTAGCTTCATTGAGCTTATTTAAACAACGATTCTTTGTGTCTTTTGCTTTTCTATTTCAGATGGTGATGCAGAAGAGATGCACGTCGAAGATTAAAGATCTAATGATTTTATTTTTGAATTCAGTACTTGAAATTTATAATAAAATGAAGTAAAAGCAATTCTATTAATAGAAATCACATCACGTTTTGATTTTCTCGTATTAATTTTTTCTGTTCATAGAATTAGTGTCGCCACAAGAACGTTTTAAACAAGCAAACAAATAAATTTTTAAACATCAACTTCAAATTAAAATAAATTTCTACGCTTACTTTATTAAAGTAAGTCTTCTAACAGATTCATTAACATTTATTTAGCACTAAGCACTTTCAATTGCATAAATGCTTCAATTAAAACGTAGATAAATAAAAGTTGTTCCTGTTTACACAATTAATAAAATGAGTAGGCAGGAGTATGGTTCCATAAAGAGGGCAATTGTCTGATATACATACGAACATTATATACAACTTTTTTAAATTCATTAGTGAGTTCGATTTGCATTATTGTGATGTACGAGGACAGTAAATGTTTAAATTAAGACCACTTATATTCTATCAAAATTTCACGTTTGGTTTCCTTCTGTTAATGCATAATGGATATCTTCTAAAATTAGTCCTCAGCAACACTATAATTGATGATGGTAAGCTCAAATAGCTTCGGCCTTATCATATTATACTAAATCTTCAGAGTCTTTGTAGTTTGTCCAAATCAAATCGTATCCTGCCTCTCAATTAGTTAATAATAACAATATATAACTAATCTGCTAAGGTATAGCAGATTAGTTATAATTACATTTACAAAAAATTAATTATTGAACCTTTTCCTATCATTCAGATTGACGTAAGTTTTGATTTTATTGAAATTTTTAGGAAAGAAAAATAATTTAACGTCTCTTAGATTCTTTTTGGTGAATAATGCAATTTTACAAAACCCTAAGCATAACAAAATATACAGCGCATAGAAAATATCCTCTTTTATTCGTAATCGACACGTTGAGTCCATTTAAAAAAAAAAATAACAAGTGAAAATCTTTGAACGTTGTGTTCTGTTTTGTTTTACTCATATGAAAAGGATTCCTTTTCACATAGTGTGTTTTCAGTAGTTGACTGAAATCTCAACAGCAACTACATTCTGTGAGTAAGTGCCATTCGCGGGATTTCAATCGAAAGTTAGAGTAAATATCTTGAATTCAAAAATGTTTCATCCGGGTGTTGAATCAATTACAAGTAGCGACATAAAAGTCCTAAACTTGTTCCTTAAATAAAATAGAAAATCAAAGATTAGTTCCTTGTTAGAATATTAATATACACATTACAAATATCACGTTCGCTATATTCAATCTTCATATCTTCTCTTAACCATTTCCTAACACCTGCTTGTATTGCTCTCCTCGCCGATGTACTCTGGTTATTAGTTTTTAATTTCATGTATTTCGGGATCAGGTTGTCGTTCAAGCACTGTTTCAGGTACCAGATATTTTGTGATGACAATTTCGTACGAAACGCCAGTTTAAAGTAATATGTGGCTATTATATATTTTATCTTATTATTAATTTTGCTTAAACACTTACGTATGTAATTGTACAATTGAGCTTCCATTATCAATCTTGCAGGTTGCATTTTTCCAATAAGTTGAATTTCCGACTCATGCGTGTCAAAATGCCGAATTAAGATGCTTTTCAGTTCATCCCACGTTGAAACCGTATGACAGTTTAGAGTAGCGCGTGCTTGTCCAACGATTTTTGATAACAGTTGCTGCAACAATATTTCGCTGCTTTCGTTAGCCGTTATATGTGGTGAAATTGCGTTGACCGCTTGAAAAAATGGATGAAGGTCATCCTGGTTGCCATCGAAAGCCGGTAGTGTTGAAATGACTGCGCCAATTACAAGTAGCGACGTAAAAGTCCTAAAATTGTTCCTTAAATAAAATAAAAAATCAAAGATTAGTTCCTTGTTAGAATATAAATATATTTTCTCCTCCAAAGTTGAATTCTTACTCAACTAGATACAAATGAGTGTTTTGTAATTATACTTAACTTAACTTGATAAATGGGGTCTAACTTATTGGGATTTAGGAATGTTGACACTGTAAAGTTGTAGTCTTTTTAGACTTACGATATCGTTGGGGATGGATCTTCTGATTTCTTTTTGCTACTAGATATCTGGGCTGAAGTTTGGTTGGGTTAGGGTTTTTTATGAATTCTGTATCCAGATTAACGCTTGATCTTTTATTATTGTGGTATGCGTTTTTTCGTCGCTGATTTCTTGATATTCGCTCTAGAACGATTGAGAGGGGATTGATGTTTGCTGAAAAAATGCAGCGGCTGGTTTTTCATTATGAGCGGAATGAATTGTGCTATTATAGTATTTAACACATTCTTGTACCGGATTCAGTTCCATTTGGTTTCTATTTTCTTGTTGTTGGCGTAAAAGATAAGTCCTAAGGTTCTCGTTTGAACTTCTATGGGCTATTTCTATATCGGAGTTACCTGTTTTATGCTGGGGGATAGGAAGTGATATGATATATTGTTATTAGTTTAGGCATCTTCAGTGATTATTTTTTTCGCTTTCCCAATTTTATTTAACGCGCTTTGAAGAGCCTGGTTAACAGTATCCCATTGGCGGTTGTTTATTGGTTCAAGTACCAAAAATTTTGAAAGTTTGTCGATAATTGAAATATAGGCTGAATTTTTGTCTCTGAACCAAATATCTATGTGGTAAGTATCTCTTATGTTTTCCGGATACGGCGGATTTTTAAATGGAAGCTTAGCAGGGTTTCTTTCATAATTAGATTGCTTGCATATTTTACAAGCATTTACATAATTTGTGATGAGATTTTTTTAGATTAGGAAAGTAATATTTGTTCTATAAATCTAGATACACTTTTTCAATCTCTTGGTGGTTTGAGTTTACATGATATTTTGCTATGAATTCTTTAATTTCTACTTCATTGCAGTTATGGAGATTCTGTGTTGCTTGTACTACAGAACAATTTTTGTTAGAGATACAAAGCTTTGAATACTCTTCTTGCATCAGAAGTAGAGATTCTTTATTTGGAAAGTTAATTGCTGTTATGCCAGTTTTGGCAATGTGATTGTTTAGTATGTACTTCATTGTTGCTTGTGTAAACTCTTGAAAAATAAGATGCAGTATTCGTTTTCCTTTATACTTTATCAATTTAACTTGATTTGTTTTTCCCTGCTTTAAAAATATTTGAGTGCTGTAGAAATTAATTGGTCTTTTGGAAATATAAATATAATTGTGATTGTCCTCTCTAGCAATATGTTGTGTAGCAACCATCGATTCATTATCAATAGCATTTGCCAATTTTATTCTAGAAAGGGTATCTGCTACATGATTCTCGTTTCCTTTTATATGCGATATTTCAAAGTCATACTCGCTTAACTTAACCCTCCACCTTTTTAATTTTGCGTTATCTTCTTTTATGTTGTCGAGATACTGCAAAGGTTTATGGTCCGTAATAAGAGTTAAGTGTCGACCTTATAAATAAGGTCGGAAATATTTAGTTGACCATATGATAGCATGGAGCTCTTTTTCAATTGTAGAATAGTTTGTCTCAGATTGATTGAGAGTTCGAGACGCTAAAGCAAAAGCAAATTGGGAAGCGTCTGTGGTTAAAGTAAATGGCTTCGAAAAATCCGGGTGAGCCAAAATTGGATCATTAATAATATAGTTTTTTAATTGATTGAAAGATTCTATATAATTTGGATCAGAAACGATGATTTTAGAATTTTTCTGGAGCCTTAAGGTAAGGGGCCTAGCTATTTTGGCATAATTTTTAATAGATTTCCTATAAAATCCTGTCAAGCCAGGGAAGCCTTTTATCTGCTTGGTCGTTGTATGCATAGGAAATTTTACGATGGCATTTTTTTTTTCTGGATTCGGCTCAATACCAGCAGGAGTAATTACGTGACTTAAATACTCAGTATATTTTGATAAGAAATGTGTTTTAGAGAGTTGAATTTTTAGGTCGGCATTTCGTAACTCAGTTGGGATGTTTCTAAGGGCTATTTCATGCTCTTGTGGTGACGTACTAAAAACTAAGATGTCATCCATATATAAGACACAAGTTTTATTTATGTATTTATGTAAAATGTTATTCATTAATGTTTGGAATGATCAGTATTGGAGATGTACAAATCGAATCGAAGCCAGCGGTGAAGTACCTGCGGCTACTGATCGACTCGAAGATGAGTTTCTCTGAGCAAATCAGGGCAACCGCTGAGAAGGCTGCTTCGGGAATATCGGCCCTGAGTCGACTTATGGCCAACGTAAGGAGGGGGACCCAGCCCATCAAGAAGACGCCTCTTGATGAGTGCTGTAGGGTCAGTGCTACTGTACGGAGCAGAGGTATGGGGCGACGCTCTCAGCAAGGAGGTATACCGAAACGTTTGGCACAGGTACAGAGGAGCACTGAGAATTGCATCTTCGTACCCAACAGTCTCTGGCTCGGCGGTGAGAGTGATTGCAGGCGTGATACCTGTCGCCCTCCGCGCTATTTACCTGCGCCGAAACGAGGATGCGAGGGAGATAGTTGTCCGCGAGGAGAGACAGCGCTCGCTCAACGATTGGCAGCAGTCTTGGGTGAATTGCACGAAGGGAAGGTGGACTGCGCGCCTCATCCCGGATGTGAGACCATGGCTAAATCGAAGGCATGGTGAGACTGACTTCTATCTGACCCAGCTTTTGTGCGGGCTCGGGTGTTTTCAGTCTTACCTGCACAAGATCGGTAAGTCACGGTCTCCCGATTGTCAGTTTTGCCCAGGAGAGGGGGACAATGCCTGTTACACATTTTTTGCGTGCACAAAATGGGTCAGGCTGCGAAGAGAACTCTACAGAGAGACGGGAGAGCTCACCCCGGATAATATAGTTGCGGTGATGCTCGAATCGGTCGACAAATGGAACCAGGTGGCACATTATGCTCGGGCAGTCCTAAAATATAAAAGGGACTCACAGCAGCCGGAGGCGCTGGGGCTGGGGGATCGCTCTTCTGGCATTTCCTCTTCCCCTCTCCCCTCCCGCTAGGAAAGGGACTCCCCAGCTTGAAGGCGCCACACGGCGTAACAAAACGAGACCTGGCCCGAAGTAATGTGTCAAACGGTTCCAAGCTGGGTTCTCAGGTTGACAGGGGAGGTGTTTAGTGGGTAGTCCAGTCGCGCATGGGAGTCCCACACTCTGTGCATAAAACGCATTCACCTCCCTACCACAAAAAAAAAATGTTTGGAATGTGCTCGGTGCATTTTAAGGCCGAATGGCATCCTTAAAAATTCAAAGCGTCCCATCCCCGTGGAAAATGCTGTTTTATGCCTGTCTTCAGGTTGAAGCTCTATTTGATGAAATCCTTTGGCCAAATCGATGCTTGTAAAATATTGGACGTTTCCTCATTTCCCTAACAAATCGTCTACAGTTTAGTTATTAAATTTTCTAAAATCTATAACTAATCGGTGTTTTCCACCTTTTTTAGGTACAATCCATAACGGATTGTTATGAGGAGATTGTGAAGGCTGTATAAGTCCTTGTCGCAAATCCTCGCTGACTTACTCATTAACGAAATCATTGACTGATTGCGGAATTCTGTAATTTTTTTGATAAATTGGTTTGTCCGATGTCAGGGGAAGAGAATGCTTAATGCTGTATGTAAACGTTAATGGCCGTTTTTCGTCGTATTCCAAGTCAGAAAATTCTTTGGTGATACGATTTATAAAAATATACTCTTCTTCTGTATACTGTTCTTTGCAATGATGAATTTCACTTTGTGGGAAATGTTTAAGTGCTTCCGAGAAATAGATTTTATTGTTTGTTCGCCAAAATATAAAACTTGCTTGGGAGTTTCATTTTTATAGTTTATAATGGTACCTGTGTCAGATAAGGTGGAAATTCTTATGGGTAAATGGCAAAAGATGCCATTGTACAAACGCCACTGCTCCAAATTCTTCAGGAAATCGAGTACGGAGAAAGTGGGTCCTTTGCGAATTTTGGTTTATTGAGGATATAATAATGGGATATGAAGAGAGAATTTTCTGATATTCGGGGACAATTTTCCCGTCAAGAAATGATATTGAACATCCTGAGTCTAAAAGACATTGAAGTCTTCGACCTCCCACTGTAAGTTCGATAATTGGTAATTTTTGCCCGAGGCATCTGGACGAAAATCCTGCGTATGGAGACTAGATTCCTCTGAGCGGATAGTGTTCATTGATAAATCATCCGATTTGAAAAATGAAAATTATGAGAGTTAGATCCTCGTAAGTTATTTGAAGGTGGCTGCCGTTGGGTATTATTAAATTGATTAGTAGAGGCGTAAACTTTATCACTAGAACGATTCATTTGATTGAAGTTTTTTCCAACCGAGAAATTAACGTAATTTGTTTCTACTAAAATTTCGTAGGCCTTTTCAAGCGAGTCAGGATTTCGCACACAAAAGATTCCACGCAAAGGTTCGGGCCACTTTTTCACAAATATATCCTTAGCTAAACACTTATATAAACTAATTTTGCCATTTTCACTTCTTCGTTTAAATCTGCACTATATTTTATCTAAATGTTCAATGGATGAGGTCGTTACTTGGTGAAAGTTCATCGTTTAAGTAATAAAAACACTTTTCAGTTAACTTTCACTATGTATATTTGATTTTAAACACTACAGCTGATTCGTGTCTTCCTCAGATGTTAAGACTACAAAACTGGCTGCCCACAAAATAATTTAACAAATATCAATAACTCTAACGGCAATGATATAATAAATATAATATGAACCGTACATTACAATACATATATTAATGAATAGAATTAACAATTTAACAGTTGGAAAATAATTTAATACAAATCACTACAACGATCGTCAGTGATACAATAAATATATAAATAAATAAATATAACATAACCATACAATAACCATACATATATTAACTAAACGAATTTCAAATTTAATAAAGGCGAACTATTTAAGTCCAATTGGTCATTCAGTAAAATATCAAACGTTTTTCTTTTATTTATTTCCAGACTTTCCAATGCATTTAATTTTTGTCCTTTTTCAGCAACGTGTAGAATACTAAAGTCATTGCAAAAATTATGGTTCATCTCCAACAAATGATTTACATAATTAGAAACCCCATCCTTATTTTCAAAGCCATAATGATGCCCGTACATTTTTTTTTCAAAGGATCTACCTGTCTGTCCAATGTAAACTTTGTTACATGATCCGCAAGGTAATTCATTAACACCCGATTTTTGTTTTTTGTCAGTAACTGTTTTATTATTCTTTATAAATTTACCTAAGGAGGAATGAGTTTCAAATGCCACTTTTAAATTTTCTCCATTCAGATATCTACTAATTATATCCGTGGCTTTACCAATATATGTCAAGGTACAATAATTTGTTATAGTGGGGACAGGATAAACTTTTTTAATAGCTTGTATTTTCAATTTCTTTTTTACTATATTTTCAGTTATCATCGGATTATAGCCATTGTTAACGGCTATTTGTTTAATCAAATTAAGTTCTGACTGATAGTTTTCTTCTGATAATGGAATCGTAATGAGTCTGTGTAAATAGCTATGGAAAGCAGCAAGTTTATGTGAAAATGGATGTGATGATGTGTTATGAATGATCATGTCTGTGTGTATGGGCTTGTGAAAAAAGTTAAAAGCGAATTTGTTATTTAGCTTTGAAATATTAAGATCAAGAAAATTAAGACATCTGTTTTCTTCTTATTCTAATTTTAGCATACAAATTATTTATAAAATTAAAGAAAATTTGCAATTGTCGGTGGGTCCCTAAAAACATAGCTATAACATCATCAACATATCTTTACCAGAAAACAAACAACTTAAAAAAGGGATGTGTTTTAATTTTTGCTTCCAAATCCTCCATAAATATGTCAGAAGCTAAAGGACTAAGTGGGTTTCCCATTACCAATCCTTCAGTACCCGTATATAATGTTAAAAAGTTTCAATATTTCCTCTCTCATAATTACGTTATCACAGTTAATTTCTAATAAATTATGAACAATCTGAATTACATCATTAGGGAGCACGCTAGAAAACAAATTTTTTTACATCAAACGATACAAGAATTGTATTTTCAGGTGCATATAAATCTTAAATCCTATTGAGTAACTCAACTGAATTTTGAATACTATGTATTGATGTAAACTTACATAGTGTTTGGAAAATATTAATTAGTTTCTTATATAATTTAGCAGAAGGGGCATTAATGAAAGAAACAACTGGTCTTATAGGATGGTTATCTTTGTGTAATTTAATTAGTGAATAGAGTTTGGGTGGTTGAAGGTTCATAACGGTCAAATAATGTAAATCAACTTAGTTGAAGAATGAACATTATTTTATAGCTTTTTTGTATTAATGAACTTAAAGTCACGCAAAAATTCTAAAGTTTTCTCTACGTATTTATCTTAATCAATAGCGATAACAGAGTTGCCTTTATCAGCGCGAGTGAAAACTAAATTGTGTTCTCTTATTTTATTTTTAATGGACTTGATAGTTGACCTATAATTATTATTAATTGCATTTACTCTACTGTTATTATTATTCTTATTAATTTCATTATAACATTTGTTTAATTTATTAGATAACATATGTTTATCTACTACTCCAGACTTCAAAATATCTGTGTCTATTTTTCCAAATTTATTACAAATTAGTGCACAGTCAACACCTAAAACTTCAAAATCTTTTTTACAATTATTTTGTTGTAAGTTGCATTGAAACGCTTTTCCAATTAAATGGGTTTCATTTTTACTAAAAGTCTTATTCGTTAAATTAACAAATCTAGCAAAAAATTTATGATCAGAGAAACGTTCAGTATTTAATGTACAGTTATCACGATTGTAAACATTTTGGAGAAGTTAATTTGTTTAATTTTTCCCGTTGCTTCATATATTTCGCAAATACTAATTTTTCAACGTCCATTCTAACTCTAAAATCTAGCAGATCAAATTCCACGTTATGCAACCGTTTCGTTAATTCCGAATGCGTAAATTTTAGGTACACATTACAAATATCACGTTTGCTATATTCAATCTACATATCTTCTCTTAACCATTTCGTAACATCTGCTTGTATTGCTCTCTTCGCCGATGTACTCTGGTTATTAGTTTTTAATTTCATGCATTTCGCGATCAGGTTGTCGTTCAAGCACTGTTTCAGGTACCAGATATTTTATGATGACAATTTTGTACGAAACGCCAGTTTAAAGTAATATGTGGCTATTATATATTTTATCTTATTATTAATTTTGTTTAAACACTTACGTATGTAATTGTACAATTGAGCTTCCGTTATGAATCTTGCAGCTTGCATATTTCTAATAAGTTGAATTTCCGTCTCATGCGTGTCAAAATGCCGAATTAAGATGCTTTTCAGTTCATCCCACGTTGAAACCGTATGACAGTTTAGAGTAGCGCGTGCTTGTCCAACGATTTTTGATAACAGTTGCTCCAACAATATTTCGCTGCTTTCGTTAGCCGTTATATGTGATGAAATTGCGTTGACCGCTTGAATAAATAGATGAAGGTCATCCTGGTTGCCATCGAAAGCCGGTAGTGTTGAAATGATTGCGCCAATTACATGTAGCGACGTAAAGGTCCTAAACCTTGAAATGACTGCGCCAATTACAAGTAGCGACGTAAAAGTCCTAAACTTGTTCCTTAAATAAAATAGAAAATCAAAGATTAGTTCCTTGTTAGAATATAAATATATTTTCTCCTCCAAAGTTGAATTCTTACTCAACTAGATACAAATGAGTGTTTTGTAATTATACTCAACTTACTTTCTATATTCTATTTCACATATATTTGCCACCTAATAAAATGTTACTCAACTGAACAAATATCTTAAAACTTATCCTCTACAAACATTTTAAAATCCTGTGAAATACATGTGGCATCTTACCAACTAAACATTTCGCACCCGCCCTTTGAAATCCTTTGGATTGCCGACAAAGTAATAAAAGAAAACGAAAAATGCTCTAAAGATAATATCCTATGGTCAAATAAATATGTTTTACATACTCGTATGTAACTAATCTATTGCAACACTAATTGCTAAATTTGTGCCGAATATAGACGAAGTTAACTTCAAAAATAGAAGACTTGCTCAAAATGTCAGTATTTGATAGTTATATCAAATAAATAATATCAGATAGACTAAATTATATCAAATGAAATAAGTTGAGTAGACTTAATAGGTATATTAAATAAACTCTACTATGTTTTGACCGGATATATGATAAACAACTTTCCTTCATACTAGTATGTATTGAAGAAATTTTTTTATGATATAAAGAGCCAAACAGATCTTTTCAGGACGTGTATTATTACATTGAGGGCTCGTATTTCCTCCCCCCTTAGACAAAAACGACGGAAGCGTTAACTGGATTTTAGGAGGTCCTGATGAAGGAGTTGCTGTCGGTCCTGGAGATTTGGGATGTTGATCGTAGCAGGAAGAATCAGGCGATAAACGACATCGCTCCAAGGGTTGTAAGTATTCCTTCTATTGAGTAAGTCCTCTGTTCCATGCCCGTCCAGAGTAGTTCGATATCTTCCTTCTTACAAAAGGTAGAGGAGAAATTGCTTCCGAGGAGTTGAAATTAATAGGGTTAAATAATACAGGGTAAATTTGGATTTTGTCCTAAAATGGTTTGGGGGTTGCATCGCAGGTGAGGCCATTGATCTGGACTTCGCAGTTTTCAAATTTGATGAAGACTGTACCGGTTATGTTTTGTGCACCAACTCCGCACGTGGAGTTCACGAGGATATTGGGTACATTGATGAAGATGATATGGTTGTCTTCTGGTTCGAATATGTTGGTATAATCCCCTTGTTCCGTCAATTAACAGTTCGTCGGTTTCTTGTCAATGATATTGCGAATACATTCGATACCGTTACTGGTATCCTGACGGGATCGCTTGTGGCAGTAAAATACTTTCTCGATTTGTTGGCATTCAATGTCGAATTGTTGAGTATCCTTAGGGTTAAGGATCAAATAGGGTTTCGTAGTTTTTTTGGCATTTTCTAAAGGAAGTGGAATGATGTGTAATAAGGAATATGTTTCGAATGATAGGACATGGATCCGTATGTTGAAAATAATATTTGATTTGCTATAGTAAGCTTGCAGTTCTAAAAATTCGTAAATCATTTCCAGATTATTTATCATAATCCCCTGTTCCTTCATCATTTCGTGTATTTCATTTAGTTCGTTTTGTTTAATATTTGTTTAGATGTAATATTTAATTTTGCAAAAACTATGGACTCTGCAATATTCGTTACGAGGTTATTGAGAATTTCGATATTGTAATTTATTTGGTTAAGGTATTGAAGTTGGTGATACATTTGCTCTTCTCGTATTATTTGATTTTTTACTGAAGCTAAAGTTTTCTCCGTTTATTGTTTTATAGCTTACTGCTGTGTATTGATATGTTTTGTTATATTGCCAAACCGCTGTATCATTTTATAATTAAGGGATGCTTGTGACTCAATTTTGTTTTTAGTGTCGGATCCTTTTGAAAGTATATTTTTGATTTCTTTCTTTAAGTGTTCAGCGTCGTTTGCTTCCATGTAAGCGGTAATAAATTTAATTACGCTGCCAAACCCGTACATTATTTCTCTCTTATTTCTTACTGTAGGAAATAATCCTTTAAATTTTTTCTCGACCTCATTGAGTTTAAATTTCGTTGTCTGAGTCATTAAGTCAAGTCCTTAGATTTTGTCAAAGTGAGGGAAGGAGTCTGGAATCTTGTCTAGGCTATCCTGGTAGGCTTCAAGTTCGATTATGTGGAGCAGGTTGTTGTGGGTCGCTATAAGTCTCGAAGGTCCCAGTCGAATTGGCTGGAGTCCTTGCTTGTTTCTCAGGTTTTGAATCTCTAGCCTCTGGCCGGTCACGATCCTGAAATTTTCGTTTCCGTTTAGTGTGGACTTATGTAGGTTTTGATTTCTAGCTGTGATAACTGTAATTCTATGATTCTTGATAACTTTGTGTTCACTGAACCTAGGGGTAATTTTGTTCATTCTACATTCCTTCCTAAATACTGTCTTATTTTCTGGTATATCTGAGGGATCTCCGCCATTTTTGTTCAATTTGTCTAATTTTTTTTTACGACTTTATCAACCAGTTCTTTCATATTTGGGTATAGTTTGGATCTAAATTCGTTTAATTTTTAAAGGTAGTCTTGTTCATCGTTAAAAGCAATATCTCTGTCAAATATGCGTGTCCTACCTCTAAACAGCTCGTGGGGGGGAATTTAGTAGCAGAGTGAATAGCATTATTGTATGCTCTCGTAGTTATGGTCTCGTTAAGGATGTCGGTGTGGTCTAGGTCAACCGGTCACATATTCCATCCCGTTAAAAACTAATTAATTCCGTTCCACCTTCATACTAACGAAAATTCCCACTAAACTATTGGCACAATAATTAAGATGGAGAACTATAAGAAAGTTTAATTTAATAAAATAAGAAAAATATCAGTAATATTAAGAATAGTAAGAAACAATTGAAAAATGAACATACACAGATAAAGAGAAGAACCAGAATGTAGAGTAAAAAAAATAGTAATAGGAATAGGAATAAGTATAGTGATAATCAAATATAAAATTAAAAGTAAAAATGCCAAATATAAGTAGAAATAAATATAAAGACAAAAAAAGTGTTAATCAAATATAAAATTAAAGGTAAAATGCCAAATGTAAGTAGAAATAAATATAAAGACAATAAAAGTGTTTATCAAATATAAAATTAAAAGAAAAAATGCCAAATATGAGTAGAAATAAATATAAAGACAAAAAAAACACAAAGAAAAGGTAAAGGGGAAAATAAAAAGTGCCATTTCACCTGCACCACTCACATTAAATCCTAACTAACGCTAACCGTTTATAATTTACTAACACCTGTATTACAGACTAATAATGCACGAATTTGTATGAAATGTATACCTTTGATTAAAAGAAAAATCGGCATTGAATATGCATGTGAAAAGAAAATGTACTGTATTATTAAGTAAAGCTGATTATATACCTATTGCAAAGAAAATTGAATACCGGTGTTATCCAAATGTAAAAAATAATAGTTTAACCTCAAGAGAAAATGATTTAAGACCGGAAAATTGTATTTAGCCTACGGTTCAACATCTGTTTCAAACGAAACATTAACTTATGGTGCCCAAGGAAATATTAAAATATGATTATATTAATTTAAGATTGAATCAAACAAAATATGGCAACGAATCAAACCTCAAATTATACGTTTATTGTAACAATTCATGCAACATTGACCTGTAATACATAATAATTAGTATGAACATTAACTTATGGTACCAACCGAAATATTATTATATTAATTTATGATTGAATCGAACAAAAAATAGTATGGAATTATACCAGATATTGATTTACAAATTTTTAAATATGGAAATTTACTATTACAACGTTGACGTGTAAAATAACACATTAAGTATCGTCAATTAAAACCATTAATACACGAAATTAAGCGATGGAATTACGCAGCACCCAGTAAATTACGCAGAACGATCAACAATTAGCAGCAGCAGCAGATACACAAAGTAATTCGCATCATGGGAACAGA
The DNA here is from genome assembly GCA_963969285.1 of Odontomyia ornata. Classification (NCBI taxonomy): domain Eukaryota; kingdom Metazoa; phylum Arthropoda; class Insecta; order Diptera; family Stratiomyidae; genus Odontomyia; species Odontomyia ornata. Next base: position 149,932,626 of record OZ017740.1, on the reverse strand, counting down.
GCAACGATTTATTGTACTCTCCAAGTACACTAAATCCCATTTTCAACGCCCGGAAGAAATGTTACGAGCGATATACAATAAGCCAACCAAGCACACACCTCCATTGTCGTCGAATCATATACCTGACGACCAATGAGCAAGCAAAAAGACTTCGCAGATCGCTTTACATAAGCAATCACAAATGTTACAAGCGATCTACGACGATGTACATATACGTTCGCGCTCCGCCAACTAAGTAGATAACACCATGGTCGTCGAATCATACCTGTATACCGGATGACCATTGAAGAAGCGAAAATACTTCGCAAATCGCTTTACATAAGTGATTGAATCGACGAAGATGCATACGTTAAGCTTTGGAGAATGCTACCAGCGGGGTAAAGCTGGAGAGAGAGCCGAAAGAAAAGCTTTCAACTCACCAATTCGCCGCAAAAGATTCACCATCCGAACAAGTGAGACGGAGCGGGGAGGAAAGAGCTTTTCTAAATTTAGAGCAACACGTTTCGGTTACTCAGCATTTTAAGAGTGAATCGAGGCTGAAAGCTTGCTGGAGAACCATTTAAAACCAGCCGAACGAGCCAGTAGCAGTCAGTAGTGGTGCGATACTACCACCGTGTCCGAATTCAGTGAATTCAGTTTTCAACGAGTTCAGATCGAGTCATCAGGGCAGTAGTGCGTGTTGCAGTTGTCGTAAAGCTGTTGCAGTGGTTCCAGTCCTGAGATTAGTTAGATGGTGAGGTGTTGGCTCAAGCCGCGAACCTCCTTCGGCTTGATTGCGTATTACACTGCGTAGCCACCATCAGCTAATCCTTTCCTATTTTTTCTTTTTCCCAGACATCTTCGCAAGAGAAAGAGAGAAAGCCGCACGAGGGATTCGTGCCCAGCAAGCCCCTTGGAGTGGAGCAGGAGCCAGGCCTGCGACAGCGTCCCAACGAGGCCCCCGCTCGCCAGCGTGTGCATCCCAGTTTACCGAGTGGTAGCCAGAGCGACATCAACGCGGAGCCCAGGTGCACGTCCCCATAGGGCACCCCCGAGGAGCCTAGAAGAAGCACTCCGGGAAAACCCCAAGGCAGGTCCTCGACCCATCTCCCGTGAGGAGTACCTTGCCAGGTTGAAGGCACCGCTTGACACCTCAGTCCACGAGAATAAGCCCGACCGACGGCGTGTTGGACGTCGGGAGCAGTTGAGGAAGCAGCTCTACGAGTTTAGGCGGCTAGCGCGCATAGCGGTCACCGAAGCAGAGAGGACCAACTTCCAACGGAAGGTTTCGGAGCTGCGGCGTCAAATCAAGACCGACATCAAGGATCGCTTACGTGCGGCCAAACGAACTGGAACACCTGTAATTAAAAAGGCTAAAATAAACAACAATCAACTTATAACCAGGTGTTTCTTTTGGACGATTCCAGGGGTTTGAGCTAGTAAGGTAAGCTACAGGTGGCGTGGTTGGAAAGTGTTTGCAGGATAAAACCAGGACACCCCGGAAGAGGCCGGGTGGACCCTGAAGGTTACACTACACAATTAACAAGCTGTCATCTCTGTGCCTTGATCAACAACTACTTTCGTAGGAATGCCATGGTGGCTTATGAAATCTCTGAAAGATTTAACTAGGTTCAAGGTGTTTTTCGTTTCAAGTGTATACGCAAGGGCGAATCTAGAAAGTGGCATCATCAGTGTTATTATAGTTGATCTCGATGTTTTGAGGTCTTTTAGGCTCATTAACCAGGTCAGAGGCTTGTGGTCGCTTTCTATTGTTCCTTGTGACAATATGGCACCAATAGCAAAATTACTAGCATCTGTAGTCAGTATGAACGGCTTTGTAAAGTCAGGGTACTGGAGAATAGCGTCGTTCATTAAAATGTTTTTGCAAGTGTTAAGCAGTTATATCTCGGTTATTGAGTTCTATCTTTCTACCCTTTTTTAAGCATTCTGTTAGTGACTTATTAGTGCAAAATTCTGAATAAATTTGCGATAATACCTCTACAGACCAAGAAAGGTTTTGACTTCTTTAGCAGTCCTAGGAATGAGGATTGCCTTAATCTTGTTTGGGTTGGGTTTGACTCCCTCTGGTGATTTTACGTGTCCCAGGAATGCTATCTCCTTGTGGAGAAATTCTGATGTATGCAAATGAATTTTTCAATTTGCTTCACGCAATTTTTCGAAGACTTTTCGCAAATTATCATCAAGGTAAACCAGACAGGTTTTGCCTTGAAGATCTTCTAGTATATTATCCATCACACGTTGGAAGGTGGGTGGAGCGTTCTTAAGCCCGTATGGCATTCGAACATATTCGTAATGACCCCTCTCTACGGTGAAAGCTGTTTCCTTTATCTCTCGAGGATCAATCTCTATTTGATGGAATCCAGTCGCAAGGTCAAGGGTGGTATAATACAAGTACAAACATTTTCCCAGCTTGTCAAAGAGTTCAGCTATACCTGGCAAGGGATATCGATCTCCAATAGTCTTCTCGTTTAGCTTACGATAGTCAATCACGAGTCTCCACTTTTGTTTTCCGGAAGCAGCCCATTTCTTTGAAACAATCCAAACAGGGGAGCTCCAAGGGGAATAACAAGGGCAAATTATTCCCTGGCCGAGCATATTGCCAATTTGTTTTCGCACTTCCTCATTACGAACGAATGGGTACCTATATGGTTTGGTGTAAATGGGTATTTTATCCATTGTTCTGATGCGATGTTTGACTCTATTGGTGAAGGTTAGATCTTGTGCTTCACGATAGAACAAATCTTTGTAATCTCTACATACATGCAATACCACGTTCTTTTCTTCTTCATTCATATGTGAAGTACGCGATAATTCAAAAATTTCTTTGAATTGAATGTTGTTATTTGGGGTATCTATGGTGTAGTTATTAACATCGACGTACTTTGAGGTCGAGAGTGATTGGGCGTCTAACGGTTGTTCCAAGAACACTGTTTGTTCAGACTCTGAGGTGTTTATTAATTCGACATAACTGTATCCATTTTTGCAGAAGTAAATTTCTTCTGGTATGTACATCCTTGGTCGAATTTGAATTTATCTTAGGTGTATCTCTCCTTTAGCCGTATTTACAGGGATTTTAACTATCTGTTTATTATTTGCGCCCACTTTGAATCTCTCAGACTGAAAATTTAGTTTGTATTGAAGACGAATGGTGGAGTTCTTGGTATTTAAGGTATGTTTTCTGAGGTCAACGGTAACGCCTAGCAACGTCATGGCATTGAGACCTAAGAGTACGTCAAAAAATTTGAGAAATTTAAAAATTTGAAAGGTAATTTCTCCGGGTAGGTTGAACTCGATAAAATTGTTAAGAGTTACTTGTTGATTGAGATTATGTTCATTTAAAATGGTTTTTATAGGAATAGGGTCGATTTGAGCCATATCGCATGATTCTATGAATTCCGGGCCAATAAATGATGCGGAGGCACCTGTGTGGATCAGGAATCTTAAGGGGCGGTCGAAAAGAGAGGATATATTTATGAAGGGAAGATCGCAACCATGTTTGTTGATTTCTAAGTATCCGATGGGTTCATCGGAATACCCGTATCGTCAATTTCGTTTAAAGAGCAGTCGTTTTGGTATTGGTCAGTGTAATTGTAGTCCAAGTCCTGATAATAACCTTGTCATGTCAATTATTAGCATTTTGATAGAAAGGCTTTGAACATTGGTTAGAACAAGAGACGTTAAATACTTCTCTACTATGGGATTTTCGCTGTTCAGTAGATCGGAAATTGTTATTTAGAGGTCCAGGTTTTCCAGGAATTAAGGTCCAAAAAGAAACGAAATTCATGACAAAACAAACTGTAAAGTAGGGCTTCATGCAACAAATTAGAACGACCGTCGGAATTAGTTTCCAGCAATTAATTTGCATAAAACTTAGATAAACAAAAAGTTAACATAATTTTAATCTCCTACTCTTTTAGAAAAGACAGACAGCTTTCAGTAAATATTTTGATCAGAATTTCGTGGCATGGGCCAAGCTAAAATTAAAAATAATAGACAGAGGAACATATAATAAGGATGATAAAAATTCAACAAAAACGTTTATAATACTATCAGGTCCGCCCCCTGTGCATCTTCAGAAAACTGGCTTCCACCAAAGCATCAAATGATAGGCTTCATTATCCACAAGTGGATGGTTAAAGCATTCACTGCTCGTCGAATCGCATTTCAGTTATAATCTTTTTTCGTACATTATTACCTTTTATATTGGAATCTCCCAGGTAGAGTGCTGTGGGTCAGATTTCGCTCGCTGTACACAGATGTGGGATCACTCCGTTAGCCCTCGACTTTAGTTTTGCCGTCAGCGAGGAAACGGTCTGCAACCAAACGAGTGGTCTAGTGAAGACACTGGCGGACTTTACACTAATCGCTTTTTCATGGTAACCGACTTCTGAGTTGCGGATTAAAGGGTAATCTAGACGCGGAGCTAAAAATTATTTGCTTTGCCTTTAAGCACTACAACATCAACACTCCTTTCTAGAGAATACTGCCACTCAATGCTAGCTGCCTACACTTTTCATCCACTTGTGCTTTAGTACACCGAAATCCCACGTTTTAGCGATTCAGATTCCTAAAGTCTAAAAAATACCTGGGAAAATATTTTCTAAGCTAAATTGCTCACCAATTATAAAAACAACCACGGCTTAGTCAAGTCAAGTCAAAGATGCTTTATTCAATACTAGTCGTTATAAATTTTCAAAGAATATAAAACAAATTCCAATCAATTGAAATACGAAAACTTAATGGCCCAAATGGCTCTCTAAATTTATACGTTATCAATGAAACACATTTAACCAAAGACAAGAATAATAAAAGCAAATTCAAATTAACTAAAATTATTACATATTTTATGATTCAATTGGAAAAAGGAGAAAAAACCAACCAAACATATTCAGAAATTATTTATAATTGCAACACAACAGTGAAATCTTATCCTAAACCTAATATGTTATAACCTAATTCTAATCAAATTCAATCAAAAAACTTTATCTTATACTAATACAATTCTAACACAGTATTCTTAAACCTTCTCCCTCAACCTAATATAATAAACATAATATATACCTTTGCTAAATATTGAAACCTATACATAATTTTTAACATTAACAATCAACATTAAATGTAGCAATAATGAGCCGAAACTCAAAACGACAAAACGAAAACAAGACACAAAATCATCATCCCAGTTCATGCCAGTATACATAGGGTATGATGGTATGCAACAATAAGTACTGGTTTAATATCAGAACATTTCGCAGCTTGGTGGACGGGCAAACGGCCAAAGCGTGGTACTGACCATATCAGCTTTTTGAGGGCCAAAACATTTGACCAAGATAATGAGATACGCTAACTAGATATCTCTAAGTCAAGCCCCGAAGGAACTGTAGTGCTAAAGCAAAAAAAAACTATTCTTGACTTGTTCCAGATTTTTTAGCTCAACGATTTCCAACCACAAGGGGCGTACAAACTTTTCACATATTTCGATTCCTCCTGCTCTACTCAACTTCGCTACCGCTCTTTCAACACTCGATTCTAAAAGACCTAGCTAAGACCTTTTATTTGAAGCCCATGACAAGCTACATTTGGTAAAAACGTGCATGAAAGGAACACTTCCAAACTTTTGGAAAGGTCATAACTTTTGATCTTGGTATAAAGGTTCATGGCAGAAGCTGCTGTAGTTTTTGAGAAAAAATGCTAGGCCGCACGGATGGAGTATCGAATCGACGGATAAAAGAACAGATGGAGAAATAGGTCGCAAAGCTAATAGCATTTTTATAAAGACAAATTAGAAAACTCGAAAAAATGGATGAAAAAACAACCAGTGTTTCTTTAAGTTTTATATTTATTAATAAATAGCGAAAATTAGAAATGATAAAACTATTGGAACTTCGTTGCATTTAGCACGAACTAAAAATTAAATTGGTTAATAACTGATAGTATAAATGCTGAATGCCAAATCCTATAAAAATAAATTGCCTTAAGACTGAATCTACTTGATGTACTATAAATTATTTATTTGTTTATTTACAAAGCCAAACAAGGCAATTACCAAAACGTACTTACATCTAACAATAATTACTTATGTTAATGCGTCAGTTATCTTTTTTCTAAGGTTAGTTTTGAGATAGAAAATGAGTAATGCTTACTCATAGAATTGAAAATCTTGCAACGACTATTAATTTGTTTGTTGCCTGCGTTGGTGGTTTTATGTTACTCTTCATAAATCAAACGCGTGTTTATAATACTTTTAATAGTTTCCTTGAACATGAATCTGCTTGATAGTAATGCGACATTTACTATCTTTTTGATTTCATCAAAAACAAAGCAGGAGCTAAAAATAGTCTTTGCTGGTAAGACCTCAAGTTAGCGAGGTCTTTTGGGTCATAAACTTCACGCAAGGCAAAAAGAATAAATTGATTCTGGATTGATTCTATGCGGATGCTGTGAGTCTCAAAGCATAGATTCCAAATAATGCAACCATATTCAAGGAGAGGACATGCAAATGAGGTGTATAGAGTCTTGGTGACCCATAGGTTTTTGAATTCTTTGGGACAACGTCTTATGAAACCAAGCTGCTTGCATGCCCGAGTAAGCATTGTGTCGGATTGAGATTTGAAATTCAACCCTCTGTCTAAAAGAACGCCGAAATCTGAGATCTGCTCAACTTTTTGAAGTGGGGAATCGTTCAGGTTGTAAGTATACTCAAATACTGAACTCTTCCTCAAGAAGCTTATAATGTAACACTTTTCACCATTTAGATAAAGTCTGCTATCACTACACTATTCCATCAACGAATTTACTTTGGTTTCCAGAAAAGAGGCATAAAAATCGGAATGGACGGTGTGGTATAGCTTTAGGTTGTCAGCGTGAAGAGGATGAGGTATGTCACTTAAAATTACGGACAAGTTGGAGATAAAGATGTTGAATGAAAGGGGACCCAGGTGGCTAACTTGTGGCACTCCGGGCGAGGAAATAAATTCTTTCGAGGAAGTGCTCTGCAAATTTACAAACTGTGTTTGATTATGATGCAATCCAACTCAGTGAGGATCCAGAGATGCCGAACTTCAGAAGTTTGGAGATCAAAATTCTATGTCCGACTCGATCAAAAGCTTTGGTGAAGTTCGTATAAACAGCATCAATCTGGATACCTTTTTCCATCTCTCAGAGGATAGCTGATGTAAGAAGCAGAATTATATCTCATTGTACTCCACGTTTAACTAATTGTCAAGCAACAATTAAGATTAGCAATAATAGTAAATAATAGCACTACAGCTCTTTTTGGTCCCTCACTTAGAGATAGTTAGAATATCTCATTATCTTGATCCAATTTATCGGCACTCGAGAAGGTGATATGGTCAGCATCACGCTTTGGCCGTGTGTTCGTTCAACCAGCTACGGCACGTTCTGATAATAAACCAGTACGTATCATAACTGAATGGGCTTATAGTCCGCACAAAGAATCACTCGAGACAAATTTTGTTGTGGCCAACAGGATTATACCAGGGACCTTTGGCTTACGGGATGAGCGCTCTAACCGCTACACCAGTTATTATCATAGACAGTAAGAAGCGGGTAAAATTAACTATAAACAAAAACCAGTACACAAAACTAAATAGTAACAATAATAGCAACTACCAACGAAGCGCAATAGTTAGTTATAACAATCAGTAACAATAATAAAGCATAGGAATCAATCAAATTATAACATCAGCCAGATTAAATTCTGGGCAATTGAGAGTCAATTAATTAATAAACATCGATTTAAATTGCCTGGTCTAATTTTCATGCTCTCATAATTATTACGTAAGAGAAATTTGGCTTATATTAGATTCAAGAGTTAGATTTACGAACGATATGTGAAGAATAGATAAACGGAATAAAAATGAATTGCTGAAGAAACCCGTTTCTTTCTTTTCAATAGGTTAGATTTCTAGGAAGGCATGGAGCAACCAGGTGATCATGTCACAATGTTGTAGGGGTTTCATTAATCCGCGAGTAATCGTCTCAATGTGTTCGGGTTGGGTCCACCGCGTGGTATGTTTGCGATTGCTTTTTTTATCGACGTAGTTTGTTTGGGAATCAGTGACTTGGCTGAGTCCATAGTGATATGAAATTATGTTTGATGTTTGATAAAGCTGAAGATTAGAGTAGTATCATTGCCCCCTAACACTGCCCATCTTGCTAAGTTTGATGATACAGAGAGCTCTATTATCAATGACGTCATTAATATTTTGCTTTTTAATCACTTGTCGCGACAAATCAAATGATGGAAGAAAAACTATTGGAGGCACTTTATTGCCTGAGGAATTGCTCAGCAGGATAGCCTGACTTGGTTTCTGTCGTTTTGGAAGTTGCAAAGTTGTCAGTTAAGTATTTCATAAACATTTTAATCAACATTAACCTGAGCTTCAATTCAAAATTTTAGATCTTTTCTATGAAACTTCGTTTGAGTGTATTGTTCGAAACTCATATCACACAGATTCTATACAATTGGAAATCAGTTCATAGACGAAGTAAAAAAGCCAATGCTAAATCATGAAACATAAATCTGGTATATCCAAAATGGTAACAAGAAGTAAGCCCTCGAATGGCAGCGCTGCGCCCGGATCATCGACTAAACATCATAACAATACATCTGATGATGAAAATAATGAGGGTAACGAATATAAAAACGATCATACCTCGACAAGAACTCGAAGTGCACGTTTTCCTCGCCGGAATAATGCCGCAGACGGCATTTCATCATCTACACTCTTACCATCCGAGCCGGCACTAGGTCCAAGTTGAAGGAGTGCTCGGCCAGGAACATCTAGAGCTAATAGTCAAGAGGAATCAAGTAGCAAAACGAGCAAACTGCAATTCAAAACATTTTTTTTTTTTTCAAACGTGAGTGCCGTTCTCGACCATGTAGATACTTTTAACACGGATTATCGGTTTCCATAATTACACGAAAAACGCGTGTTGGTTTCACACGAGAAAGCGTGTTAATTTCACATGGAAAATGCGTGCTCATTTCACACGAAATACGCGTGTTATTTTAACGCGTGTGTCGTGTTGCTTTAACTCGCCAATTCAGGATTCGAAATTACATTTTTGTTTATACTGTTTTTAGAGTATTGTAAAATAATTTTAAAATTGCCTGCTAAAATCGCGCCCTGTCTGTCCGTCCTACCTTCCGTATGTCTCAGCAAATTTTCTCGCAAACTACATAAACTAGACATATGAAATTTGGCAAATATGTGTAAAGTGATGACCTCTTAAAAGTTGCAGTATGAAATAATTTAAAATTGTGTTTAAGGGGGGGGCTCCCCATACAGGGAAGTGGCCCTGATATAAAAAATTTCATCAAAGGTAGGCAATATGGGTATCAAATCTGGATGAGAACTTTTATAAACAGGTCTTAAGCTGATACATTTTGCTTCTGGGGATGCAGGTGGAGGGGAAATATACGAAACATTGGTGTCTCCTCTCGCGATTGGGCACCATAATTCAAAAAATTTGAAAAAAAACAAAGATTTAGGTATTTATGAGTACAAGGCCAACAAATATCTCAGAAATCAAAATTCAATCAACCTTGTTAATAATGGTGCATTATCGAATCTTACGTTTTCTTCTATAAAATTGAAAGGTGACCCTTAAATTTGTATAAAAATCGAGCCATAAAAAGCCAAGCTACAGTAGTTTGAAAATTTATTAATTACAAAAACAATAGAACGTGATATTGTGGAGATACGGCTTTTGCAAAGGCCGCAGAAACTACAGATATGTAGGAATATTGATGAAAATTTTAGAAATATTTTAAAACATCGATATCTTCTCACGATTACTTAAAAAATGGGGTCAACTCATTGAAAATAAAATGAAGGCGAATTGAAATAAATAATATTAGTGCATTGGTTTTACGAACTCATTTTATGGAACATGTGTATGAGTCAAGTCTTGATATTCAAAAGACGTTGTTTGAGCTATGATTATATTACAATACCCTTCTGACAGGAAAACGCTCCTGCCAGATCAATTTGCTTAAATGCTTTTCTAAACATAATGCTACTCCATTTTATTTTACAACGCATATTCGTACATACAAACCGGGAGCAAATTTTCCTCCGGAATGTTAACGTCGAAAAACTAAAAAGAATAGTTTTTGATTTGGAAACATATGGTACAGAGTTCAAACAAAATTCTATAATACTTTTAAAATATGATAATGATAGTTTACGAGTTCTGGGCAGATCAAGGAAATTTTTGTCATCAATGATAATATATATTTTGTATCCTGGGACTTATGAACATTATCATTTGTTGATGAGTTACACGCTTATTCTTTTGCGAAGCTTGCACCAAGAAGAGATAATAATATATCTTATGATAAGTTAATATTTCTTCATCCAATAATTTAATTAAAACTCAGTATTGTAATTATGCTTGTGAATAGCGGAAGGCTTAAATTCAATCGGAATTTCACAATCCGCTATTCACCGCGATGGAATTCGAACGATGGAACCGCGAGATAATCGGCGACCAAGAATTGATTTGACTTACCCGATGGATTGTCGGTAAACTCACGATTCCTCCAGGCTGCGCAGCCAACTAGCGGGAGAATAAGGAGAGAATGGTAAAAGGAAGGATGGATATGTTGGTGCCGCGGATACCTGGTTTTGATGATGTGTTCTTTAGTGAAAAATTGATGAGCATCGAAGTAGAACTGGTTCATTTGAGGATGTCTGGTGGTCCCTCTGTCTCGCGCGATTCCCGAAACCAGCTCACGAGAATTTACACAAATTCTTTTTCCTTCTATTTTTTTTTACGGTATTCTGACATGTGCCGAACAACATTAGAAGCTGTCAGTTCACTTCCGGAAATTAAAAGTTGTAAGGAAGGTGTTGAGTACAAGTGACATCTATTGTCGAGCACGACAAAGTTATTTAAACTAAATTGGAAAATGAATCATGGCGATTATTATAAATAAAATTAAAAGAAGAAAATGGGACGTGTGTTGCATCATGATAAGGTGAGGATTCACGTCCTCGGTCTCGCCCAAACATGCCGCCCGCCCTGAAGTCTCACTTCAGATAAACCAGCTCACGAGATTCTACACAAATTCTTTTTCCTTTTATTTTCTTTTACGGTATTCTGACATGTGCCGAACAACATTAGAAGCTGTCAGTTCACTTCCGGAAATTAAAAGTTGTAAGGAAGTTGTTGAGTACAAGTGACATCTATTGTCGAGCACGACAAAGTTATTTAAACTAAATTGGAAAATGAATCGTGGCGATCATTATCAATAAAATTAAAAGAAGAAAAAGGGACGTGTGTTGTATCATGATAAGGTGAGGATTCACGTTCGGTCTCGCCCGAACATGCCGCCCGCCCTGAAGTCTCACTTCAGATAAATAGACACAGAGGGCGTGACGGGGACGCAAAGGAAAATTATTTCAGACTGAAGCATGAGCCGAAGGAGCGACAAAAGGCAATAGGAGAGGGTTTACTGTGAGGGCAGAGGGCATAGTTTCACCATGGGCCGGCGAACTGTCCCAGAGGAAGTGGTGACCTCAGCCACGCGAGTGATTGCGTCGGATCCGGGGAAAACCGATGAAATGCGCCCTAATGACCATTTAAGAGGAGGGAGGTTGTCCTCATGAATAAGCACAACAGTTCCCGGAGTGATCGGAGTAGACGGACGCAGCCATTTGCTTCGTTGTTGCAAGGTGTGTAGGTACTCCTGGCGCCATCGTTTCCAGAAGTCCTGCTGGAGTCGCTGAACGAGCTGCGAGCGAGACACGCGTTGGATGGACACAGAGGTAACATCATGATCGGGGGGTGAAGTAAGAGGACGAAAAATCAAAAAATGACCGGGAGTGAGGGCCTCGAGGTCCGATGGATCAGACGATGGAATACAAAGAGGACGAGAGTTAAGAATGGCCTCAATCTGGGTGATGACGGTGAGAAATTCCTCATAGGTGAGCCGCTGTTCTCCAATGACTCGCATCAGATGATGCTTTGCAGATTTAACCGCGGCCTCCCACAAGCCTCCAAAATGGGGACTAGCTGGTGGGATGAATCGCCAGTCAGTGCCAGATGAAGACTCCACGTCACAAAGACTTTGCTGATGCTGAGGATTCGACAACAAACGCCCCAAGTCCCGAAGATGATTGCTAGCCCCCACAAAGTTAGTTCCGTTGTCCGAGAATATCACGGAGGGATTATCTCTGCGGGCAAGGAAGCGTCGGTAAGCAGCGATAAATGCGGGAGTTGAGAGTTCAGACGCCAACTCTAGATGGACAGCCTTGGTGGCAAAGCTGATGAAGACTACAAGGTAAGCTTTCGTGCTAACAGCCCCGCGCAACCGTACACTGGTGACGTAGAAGAGACCGGCATAGTCCACTCCAGTGGTAGTGAAGGCCGCAACAGAGGAAACTCGCTCAGGAGGAAGATTACCCTCGGCTGAATAATTGGCCGGGGTTTACAGGTTAAGCGCCTGTTGCATTTGCGCAGATGATTCCGAACCACATTGCGTCCATCGAGGATCCAATACACGCGCCCCAGCATGAAGCAGACGAAGATGAGCGTCATCAATGATCAGACTGGTTAGGTGATTCCCTTTGGGTAGAAGAGCAGGATGTTTGTTCTGATAAGGCAACAACGAAGACGAAAGACGACCGCCTACGCGGAGGATGTTATGTTCATCCAAAAATAGATGGAGTTGCATGATCAGACGATGACGTGAAGATGGTTTTTGGAGTTCAGCAATTTCTTCAGCAAAACATTGAGCTTGGATCAGACGGATAGCGGCGATTTCAGCTTCTTGAAGCTCAACAGAGGACAAACAACCAGCACTAGTTTGCGGCGGTCGCCTAGCATTGAAAGCAAAACGACGACAGAAGGCGATCACGCGTTTGAGGCGAAGAAAAAAGGAAAAACGATCGATGATAGAAGATTCTGAGGTGGTGGTGGCTAGCACTAGCGTGGAAACGGGTTTGGCTTCGGAGTCCACATCATCAGAGGAAGGCGAATCAACAGAGCAAATCGGCCAAGAGGAGGGCTTAGACAGCAGCCAACTAAGACCATGCCACCACAAAGGATGGCGATGGATATCACGAACCTGCAACCCGCGTGAAGCACAATCAGTAGGATTGTCCTCAGAAATGACATGCCTCCAGCAGCGGAGTGACACTAGGTCTTGGATCTCAGCAAAGCGATTGCCCACGAACGTCTTCCATTTGTGGCTTTCGCCGCGGATCCAGGCCAAAGAAACAGAAGAATCGGAAAATGCGATGAACTCAGTGACCAAATGTGGAAGGACACGGGTGGCCAGATGATGCATCAACTTGTCAAGCAGATGAGCACCGCATAACTCGAGACGTGGCAAGGTGATCGCTTTACAAGGTGCTATTTTAGACTTGGCTGCTAGAAGATTAACATGAAGGTGTCCGGATGATGATGAAGTATGCAAATAGACGACGGCGGCATGGCCGAACTCGGATGCATCACAGAATCCGACTAGACGGTGAATAGACAATGTAGATGCTTCTGGGACGAAGCGAGGAATTCGCAGATCAGCCAAAGATGGTAGTTGCGACTGAAAGTCCAACCAAGGGGCAGCAAGCTCCGAGGGCAAGCCTTGATCCCAATCCAGATGAAGCAGGCAAAGACGGCAGAAGAAGATTTTGGCTGAGAAGGTGACTGGCGTAAGCCAACCAAGCGGATCAAAAATCCTCGCCATTTGACTGAGCACTGTTCGCCTAGAGAGTGCGGCTTCAGTCAATCGCACGGAATAAAAGAAATGATCAGACGACGGATTCCAACCTAGACCTAGGATTTTCAGGCCCGGATCACGATCAAGCAACAGAGGATTAACAGAGGAAAGTTCACGACAATGATCAGACGGGATCCCTTGTAACAAGGGGGCGTGATTTGTAGCCCATTTCCGCAGCTCAAACCTGCCCGCCATGAGCAGATCCTGCACTTGCTGCCGCAAATGGAGGACTTCAGCTTCCGATGAACTGCCCGTTAAAAGATCGTAAACATAAACCTCCTCCAACAGCACGTGCTTAGCGTCAGGATACTTGGCTCCTTCATGAACGGCCAATTGCTGAAGTGTACGGAGGGCCAAGAAAGGAGCAGACGATACCCTATAAGTGACTGTGTTCAGCCGATATGACTGAATGGGTTCGGATTCTGAAAAACGCCAGATGATTCGCTGATAGTCCCTATGCTCCGGTTCTACAAGGATCTACCGATACATTTGTCTGATATCGGCGGTGAAGACAAACCGATGCAGTCGAAACCGTAACAGAAGAATGGAGATGTCAGCTTGAAGCTTAGGGCCAGTTAACAGAATATCTTTAGGGATTTGCCGTTAGAAGACGCTCATGAGGCGTTAAAAACCACTTCTCATATGGAGAATTGGTTGACTCTGCCACCAATTCCATATGGTCACTATCTAAGTAGTCGCGCATGAACTCATGGTACGCCGCACGCAGCTCAGGCTGTCTCTTGAGGCGATGTTCCAAGCGAGCGAATTGTCGCTTGGCCACATTGACCGACACCTCAAGGCTGCGGGAAGCAATAGGGAGTTTCACGATGTATCGCCCAGTGGGAGTGCGAGATACGCTGGAAATATACATTCCCTCAAACTCTCTCTCGGCTGGAGTGAATGGAACGACATCGGCAACCCCATCCAGCTCCCAAAACCTACGGACGATGTCGGTAGGATTTACATCAGGCAAGTGAGCCTTAGCCGGAAAATGGACAGCGGAGTTCTGAAAGGCGTTGTCAGAGCTAAAATCTGATGATGCCAAGACCATGGAAGACTCAGATGTTGTAGCCGCATTGGGTGATGGATGGCCAACAGATGGACAAGACGAATCAGCAGCAGGTACTGAGGGGGAGTCAGATGACTCAGACGAATCGATGGGGCTCTCAGCAAGCAGCTGAACATGGGTTTCCCCGGATTGGGAAGGCGATCCCGAAGCAGATGGCTGATGAGATGATGATCGAGGCAAAAGCTTATGTGAATTGGAGGAGTTGATGCCGGATTCGGCGATTCGATTAGTTCGCCATGGACGACGGGTGTTGCCATCAATGATGCCAGGTGCGAAGGTGACATGCTTAGATGGTTTTCGATGGCAAGCGTAGGGGCCAAAAAGCACCCAGCCCAGTGTAGTGCGTATTGCACCGGGGAGCTCAGATGGAGATATTGTTTCAGGACGGATCAGAAACGGAAGCACATCTGAACCTAGCAAGATATCAATTTTTCGAGAACGATAAAGCAAATAATCGGCCAGATTGCGCTCAGTTAGCTCAGGCCAGTGGCAGCGAAACTCTCTAGATGGCAGAGGATCGATGATGGTGTCAATGACAAGTGCTTTGATCTTGAGATACGGAGGATGACCACGATGGAATAAAGTGACATATGCATATCCTCGGACACGTACCGGATCCACACTACTGAGGGTGCGCAGATGAATTGGCTCGGAATGCAGCCGAAGATGCAGCCGAGAGGCACAGTCTGAAGTGATGAGAGTGGTTTGACTACCGGTGTCCAGAAGGGCACGAGACAAGGTGTGGAATCGGTCATTTTCGAGGCGGACAATGGCGGTAGGCATCAACTGCTCTGGGCGTCGGTTCTGACGGCGAGCAGGGGGTG
Organism: Odontomyia ornata; assembly: GCA_963969285.1. NCBI lineage: Eukaryota > Metazoa > Arthropoda > Insecta > Diptera > Stratiomyidae > Odontomyia > Odontomyia ornata. The sequence continues at coordinate 149,916,980 of OZ017740.1, read as the reverse complement.
GTGTTAGGCAAGAAGGGAACAGACGATACGGCGGGAACAGACGCTGAGATGATGGTGAGTGAGCGAGTCAATCCGAACGTTCCCCAAAAGAAGGGGGGGGGGGGGGTAATCGGCGAGGGCGCCTTCGTTGCTTCCTAGGTACGTAGGAGGCAGTGGATGCTTCAGAAGGTGAAGGCGAGATGGAACGCGCAGGCGGACGGGAGCTTACAGGCGATGAAGCACGTGCAGCCACATGTTGAGCAGACGAAGAATTTCGAAGCGACGTTGGCCGTGATGACGAGTGGGATTCACCTTCTTGGCAAAGTGGTGGTGCGTCGTTTCTCGGATGCAAGATGGTGTGATGCCTCTTGCCGCAAGTATGGTAAGAATGCGTGGATTGGCATTGGTCAGCAGAATGATACGCTGACAAGCAATTGCGGCAAATAGAGGCGCTTTCCATATAGTTTCGACGCTGTTGAAATGCCAAAGCTTTAAATGTTTGACACTGGCGGATGGAATGGTCCTTGGAATCGCAGTATGCACAATGGACCCGGGGCAAAGCAGATGAACGGAATGGCGGTGCTGTGGTACATACGGAGCGGTGAGCAGACGAAGTTTCGTGGTTAGAGTAGATAGGCGATTTGGAAGACGAGAAGCGTTGTTTGGAGGCAGAAGGCAAACGCGATGATGTGAGGGAATGACCAGGCGACTTGATTTTGGAGGGTTGAGGAGGCGCAGTACTTTCCATGACTCGCAATTGTTGATTAGCAGATTTTAGATGCATGTCAAGAGAAGGAAATTCATCATTTGTCAATTGCTGTTCAAAGCGCTGACGAGAGTCATCGTCAAGACTTTGTACGGCCAACGAAAATAGCAGGAAATCAGCCAAATCGTCAATGGGCAATGATTTGAGCGCGTGAATGACATTTTGATGGTTTGTGACGAACCCTTTTAGATGTTCAATAGAGGCGGTAGGAGATTTGCGATAACGTAAAATTTGCATTAAATACATCTGGGCCAAACGGCGACTATTTTGGAATCGTTGTCGTAACGCTTGGTAAGCGAGGGGGTAGTTTTCAGCACAGAAATCAAGGTTAGCGATGACAGCTACGGCTTCGGCTGTGATGGACGATCGCAGAAAATGAAACTTCTGAGCGTTTTGCAAAGACGTGTTTTTGTGGACTAATGAGTCAAACAATGCGATAAATTCAGCCCTATGTTCAATTTGACCATCGAACATGGGCAGCTGAATTCGCGGAAGAGGATGATCAATGGAAGGAATCAGCGATGTAGGAGTTGGTGATCTGCTTTCAGTCAATTGACTGTATTTGGTACGTATCCCTAGACACAGATGGAAAAAGGCGGAATATTTAGAAGGATTGTCGGTTTTTTTGTAGTTATAGAAAGCATAATGTGGAGAAACAATGTTTTCCCTAGGGAATCCCCTTAACAATACTGTGTCTGAAATTAATTATGATTTTCAAATTCATAACTAATTATAGTTGCAATATCATTAAGTAAAAATATTGCTCGTAATAATTATATTTTGACCTGATGAATCAGCCGGCAAACTATCCACATTTTACATGAAGTATCTCCTTATGACGTAGGCCTTAACACATTTCATTGTGAATCTCTCCCCAATGTGAGAAAGGTTTTTATACTGTTTATTTTGTTTAAATTATAACGATTAATTAGCCCTATTAGTGAAAACCTTTGAAGTAAAAAACGCAAAACTAATATTGTTGAGTTCTTAGTACGTGCCGTAAAAATGTAGAATAAAGTGCTGAGTACATTGCTTCTTTTCCGTTCCTTTCCGTTCCATTACGAAAAGCACTGCCCACATTTTCGAGCTTTATTTATCAAATCTATCTCATGAGAACATAAAAATTTTACTTATGAGGTTATGCTCACTTTCCGATCCTTTCGGTTCCGTTACGTTCATTGCGTCCAGTTGTATAGGTTTCCCATATGCTCTACTTTGACAGGCTGACGGAACGGAATGGAAAGGACGCAATGTACTCGAAGCTTTAATAGAAAAAAATTTCAAAAAATTACAACCCAAAACAAACATAACAATCTAAAATTTCGATGACCTTACCTACGGTTGTGTCATCGTTTCTCTCTGAGATAGAGCTTGATGGTTTTAACCACGTACACATCGAACTGGCGTACTGGAAAGCTTCTTGTTTCTTTTTCTTCTTTTCCTCTCTTTTTTGAAAACCACTCTTGTAAATTCTCTCCATTGTTTTTGTTCCGTTTGAAATATCAGTTCATCAAACAAATAAACAATGTACCGGAACTCAACACTCAATGTTTCAATATTTAACAAAATAAAACAGCGCTGTAAATTTAGCAAACCACATCACATAAAATCGACTTGCAGTGACTTGAAAACAATGGTGTGGAGTCGGGGTGGATGTTATTATATGTAAGAGAGGGGAGAGACGTTATCGCGCAGACGATGCATCACACCACAATACACTCCCACAGTACCCCCACAACTCTTTTACCCTATGGTACCCACTTTTCAATTTTCCCACCCAATAGGAAAAGAAGCGTTGCGGCATTAATTTCCAATCGCTTTTTTGGAAGTAACGAAGGGCTTCTGTCTCTTTTCTGGTTTCTTATATTTTTTAGCATTGTATGTCCGCTAAAAGAAGCACTTCGCCAATATTACTTTTGAAGCGTTGTTTCGGCGTCCAAGTTGAGGTGAATGGGAAGCGCTTCTGTCTCGTTTCACGGTTCATATATTAGGATTTTCCTTTCTCACTGCCACTGGAAGCACTACCAAATTTTCCTATTGGGCAGGAACTTGGCATATTCGGTGGGGCATCGTTTATTTTCGTGTATTGCATAGAGAAGGAAATGAAAAGAAAATTTGCCGAAGCAAGTGGTGGTTGTGAGCGTTCTGCGCATGTTATCCGCTTGTTTCTCCGCATGTTCTTCACATGTTCTTCGCATGTTGTTCGCATGATCTGGGTAAGCTGTGCAACGCGAATTGTGGAAGCATTGCCAGATGCATGATCTGACAATCAAAAAATGAATTTAAATTTTACAGAAAAGAACATAGGCATGTAGGTGAAAAATCCTCTACCATTTTTTTCTAGGATAATTAAAAAGGGCAATAAAAGTAGGCAATGGTATGGGTGGCATCGTTCCTATAATTTTAGGTGAATTTCTCTCGAGAAATTTACCTATTGCGGAGTGTATCTTATATATATATATATATATATATATATATATATATATATATATATATATATATATATATATATATATATATATATATGTATATATATATATTTATATATATACAAATATGTATATCCGGGATGTAAGGACATTTCTAAACACGTCGGAGGTCGCAAGTTTACTTCGATTTTCACTAAACTTTCAGGAAAGGTGTATTGGACAAATATCTCAGCTAAGTTCGTTATCCAGCCGAATCGGCCAAGCGAAAACAAAATGGCGACCATTTTAGATGAAAACTCGTGATTTCTAGTCTGACTTTAGCGTAGCTCCGATTTGGACGAAATTTGGCACACAGGTTTATTGAGATGTATAATGAAGCCTGCAATAAAAAAATTCAATGTCGTACGAGCAAATCCAAAATGGCGGCCGTCCGAAAGTCAAAAAACGTACAAAAAAGTTTTATTATAGCTGTGACCGCACCGTTGAACCGATTTTGATGAAACTTTGCATTCTAGTAGGTCTCAGATTTCAAAATGGCAGCTGGTGAAATTTCGAAATTTTGGAGGCCTATATAAGGCACACTTTTGCGACTTACGCCAAACTTAACATTTAGATAGATGTTGTTAAGTTCCAATAATTCTGTATTCCTGGTATCCATACAACAGTGGGTTGCGAAATGGCGGTGGTTCGAAAATACGATTTCTTCCGATTTTCATAGCCCCTTAGCGGCCAAGGTGCTCATCCGATTTCGACGAAACTCAGTATTGTACGTTCTTAGGTTATGTTCTCTAATCTTGCGCAAAACTGTGAAAATCGGACCATAAATAAGAAAGTCAAAAATTGTATTCGTTATTTTATTAGCTACTATTTTGAAGAAAATTTTGTGATATATATTCTGACCAAATCATTTCAAATTTGGTGCAATGGGCTAGCCTGAGCGTTAGGTGGATTTTGTTGAGATCTCATTACACTGTAATTCTGGTATCCATATAACAGTGGGTTACAAAATGGCATTTGCTCAAACATTTTATTTCTTCAGATTTTCACGGCCCTCTAGTGACTTAGTTACCCAACTGATTTCGATGAAATTTAATATTATACGTTTCTGGGTTAATTTATCTTACCGTGCAAAAAATCATAAAATTCGGATGATGAATAAAGCGTCGAAATATTAATTTGTAATTTTATTTGCTACTATTTTGAACTGAAATTGGTAATTTCGATTCCGACCAAATCATTACTCCAATTTGGACGAAATTTGGTCCAATGGAGGAATAGGCTTAGCAATGGATCTCCGCAAAAATAGTGCGAGATCAAAAGAATGTATTAAAAATGGCGGCCTCTTAAATTTAAATAAACAAATACATTTTATCATTTTGAAAACCAACCAAAGTACTCACTAGATTTTCATGAAAACTTGTCAAACGGTTGACATTAGAGGTATTTATACAGCAGAGCATATTTTCAAATGGTTTGTTCTCCAATTTCAAAATGGCAGCTGATTGAAGACACGAAGTTTCAAAGCCTATAGAAGTAAAAATTTTCGTTTGATTTGAACGAAATTTGAGTTATAGTTTTGTTCAAATATTTTGTTTGTTCAAAACACTAAATCTTCTTTTTTTATCTATGTCTAGTAGAGTGCAAATATATTTGTTCATCGAAAACTAACGGTACCTCCGAGGAATTTGCCTTTCCGGCTGGTCGTGCCAACGGAGATTTTTTACTTGAAATGTTGGAAAAAAGGGATATACAGGTAGGCGGCTATTCTTTTTAAAAAGACACAATGACCTTATTAAGTAATTAGGAAATCCCCGAGAAGGGTGTTTTAGTTATGACCGATTTCATTTTTAAATGTTCAGATTTTAATTGCCGGTTCGTTTTCCTTAAAAGAATTTTAAAAAAAAGCTGCATGATCGATCAGCAATTCATTTTTCTCAAAAGAAACAAAACAATTTAGTCTTTTGCATCTGGTAACGACAAAAACTTTCCTCAAATCTCTTGCTTATGTTTTCGCATCGCCCCTTACCTTCCTGCCGGCTGATTTTGTGGATTGTTGAGCACATGAGGTGTGCTGTTCGGGTTTTTTCCAGAGCTATGCAGGAGTGAGGCTACAATCTGAATATACTATGCATTACACCACAACAGCGTAACTCAACTCATAACACAGTAGCTCGTATAAAGTTTTCGTATAAACGGCAAGATATAAACAGTTGTTGAACGTGTTATACATTTAAGAATGTAGACATTACCAAGAACACAAAATCACTTCTAACAAAACAAAAACTTTTTTTATACGTTATGTGGGGGCCCCTGCGGGGCCCCTTCAAGCTGGAGGCCCTCCCCGATCGCGGACCTGCTGAGCTGGCCAGTCCGGGCCTGACGGCATCTCAAATGAAGCCCACGTATCGTCAATATGCAAATGAGCCGATCAGAAGCAGGTTATTAAAACTAAGCGACGTGTACGAAAGCGCCCACTTGGAAACGACCAACGAACGTTCACCACGCATTCTTTTCTCCCGTATCTTTTCCACGGCCCTAAGACAATTATATCATGTGCTATTACGGGTTCAAGCAATTTTCCTTGCAATAAATGGCTTTTAGGGGCCCAAAATCTACACGTGTTTTGGTCTATTCAAAATCAATTTGTTCCGAATCGAGCCGCACCTCACTTGGCAAACACCCACTTCTCACCCGATATTGTGCACTTCCAATCAGACACTCAATCAAATTATAAACACTGCACAATTGAAACGAAATTGGTTGGCGAACAGCGCCAATAATATCCACCGAAGCGTTTTCAAATTCACGACTCACGCAAGGCTATCTTCTCGTCGTTTTTCATTGTATCCGCGAACTGCATTTTCTTCTTTTCCTTTTCTCTTCTTACAATCTCGCCTACAAATGCACTAGGTGAAAGATTAAATATTTATCGTTTCCACACAACAAACGATGAGAATATCTCAACATAAACCGCGAACTTTTCCTAAATTTATTTTGGTATTTTGATAATCCGATTCATAAAATGGCAAAACGCAACGAATCCACCGAGCAATTCCCTCGTCCCCCCATGCTCGCTGTCGCGATTCCAAACCGACTCCACGATCCGTTCCCTCTTTCTTTCATCCATCCCGTGCATACGGTGAAAATTCAATTAGCTGCCCACTCAGCTAAACTCGAATGCATTTTTTCATGTAATGCACCGTTGGCCTGCACTAAATCAGTGTTTCCACATCCTAAATTGTAATGGGTAGATTTGAATTTTGTAAAACCAAAATTTAACTGAAGTAGGGAAATTTTAAATGAAATAAAGAAAATTTACATGAAGTGAAGAAAATTTACATGAAGTGAAGAAATTTACATGAAGTGAAGAAATTTTACATGAAGTGAAGATGTTTTACATGAAGTAAGGGAATGAAAATTTTAGATAGTAATAAAAATTAAATTTTATGGAGAAGATAAATAAAGGAGAACATTTAAATTTTAATATAGAGGAAAATTTGATATAAAGTTACATTTAATATAAAAATAAGAAGAAAAATTTATTCTACAAATTACAATGACAATGGAAATAATTACATATTTTTTTAAATCTGCCATTATAATTTTGGATAGGAGATAGGAGGGTTTTCGATTAGTTTGCTTGTATAACTGCTCGATTACTACAAATAGTTAAAGTGTAAGGGATATAAAAAGCTGGAAACAGCTATAGCTAAACCATACCAAAACACACTGAAGAAGGAAGAACTCCTACTTCTTAAATATATACAATATATATATACATATATATCTATATATATATATATATATATATATATATATATATATATATATATATATATATATATATATATATATATATATATATATTTGTGTGTGTGTGTGTGCTTAAAACTAAATTTATTTGCGTTTTTTTTTCTTGGGAAGATTTGAAAACTTGATTTGGATAAATCTATGAATGTGTGCTTCAATTCATTTTACGTTTAATTACCTTAGAGAATTCCAATACAGCACTATTCTCATGCTTACAATATTCACCAGCAGCTCATACATAACATTTATAGCCCACAAAACTATTGCGTTCATCATTATTTCCGAATCTAATAAAAAACATTGCTTGAGACTAACATCCATCTTGCAATTATCAATTTTCTATTTTACTTACATTCATCATTAATTCATAAGATGTTCCTCCTGCTTGTGCCGAAGTCATAATAATCACCAGTATTGCTCATCGGAATTTTCGAAAACGATTTGAATGGATTGAATACTCTGGATGCAAACATGACCATGCACAATGCTAAACGTGAGTGAGATTAGATGCCACACATGTATGGTGTCAAATTATGATCTTCCCAATGAATTGAATTGGACATTTTTGATCCTGTGCTACATGGTGAAAATGGTAGGCATGTCCGATGTCGACAATGAGGAATGAGATTCATCCCTTCGAGGTGGTGTCAATAGCAGCAGTTTGCTAGCCAACATATTCTCGTCATTTATGATTTTATGTGACTATAATGAGAACATCCTTGACCTTGGATCCGTCGCAAACCATCAACTCATGCTGTAGACGTTGAATCTACAACTTGAGATCGTAATGTTGTTTTTGTAACTCTGATTTGTTGACTTGTGCATTTTCAATATTTCTCAATTCAATGATTCTCTCATTTATTGATTCCCGATGACGACGGTCGATTGAATTATGTACCGATCGCTTTGCTTCTTTGACCTGTTGTGAAATTGGTTTATTAATCTAAATCATAAGATAATGAAGAGGAATTTCTGTTACGATATAAAAAATCCACAAGTTATTACTATCGCTATGTTGATGATTTTTTCATTGTTATTATTAAAAATATGTTACCTTTACTACTTGGATATTTGAACAATATACACCCGAGATTAAAATTTACATGTGAAAGAGAAGGAGACAAACAGGAAAAAAACAAAATTAGCTTTCATCTTAGATCTACATATATAAAAAGAAAACCTTTTCAGCCCGCTATACACATACAATTACAGTGAAATTGGTTTTGATTGTTTGTTCTGTACAAGTTCAGGCAATTACAGATACAATCATAACATTTGCTTCAATATTTATCAACCCACCCTGAGAATCGCGTTTTAATGCTTCAAAAGTTGAAATTTTTGATGTTGCATCGTTAAATGATATCTTTGCAGACCGAGCGATCCAATGGTGTCAAATATATGTCCACCTTGTGGAATCTAGGAACTTAAATTGTGCATTTTTAGACCATTCTCACAGTATTCGACCTTTCGCATTTGTGTAATGATCTCCTCATATGTTTGTTTAAGTTTACTAAGTCTAATTGTTTTCCTATATTAAGCAGGTCTATTTTGAAGTTATCTCATTTAAGTTAGAAAGGTACATAGCTATCGTCGCTACCTTTCAGTTGATAGTCAGTCTTCTGAACTTGATGTTTTTTTGTAACTAGTATTCAAACCTCTCCACCTATACCAGGGCTTCTTAAACTTTTTTATATAGCGACCCCCTTCAAGCTTAGGAAATTTTAAACGACCCCCTCCTCCATATAATGAAATATATATTAACCGTAGATGTAGATGTAATATCGCACTATTTTACAATGTAAATAAAATAAGGATTAAAGAATACGTACCCATTAATAAAAACATATTATTAACATCAAACAATATTAATGTGACGGATGTGATTGTTTATTTTTACACAAATAATTAAATCTAGGCTCAATTTGAGTTAGTGCAGATCGTAATAAATTTTCAACGTTTATTAAAGTTGAACGGTATTTTGATTTTATGTAAGTTAATGTGGAAAAGGCTGATACACATAAATATGTTGTACAAAATGGCAGTAATTTGTTCATTGCCATTTCCGATAGTAGGGGATATTCTGATTTGATTTCTATCCAAAATTCATGCACAGGCACTTGAGAAAATCTGAGTCGCAAGGTAGTATCACTTGTTAATTCGGCAAATTCTTCTTGTGCTTTTAAGTTTCAAAAATTAATTTCTTCCATTTCAATTGAAAATGGATTGCAAATCCATTGTTGTGTATCGATATCATTGGGAAAATACCTATGCATGTAAACTTCCATATCCTTCAAATGATTAACTATAATTTTTGTTATAGGAGTATCTTTTTTTGAAATATTGTTACTAATTATATACTCGTCAGTAAATGGAAACATTTCGAGCGATCCACTTTCCACTCTGTTCTTCCATATAAGAATTTTTTTAACAAAGGCCTCAAGTTTATTTTTTAACATAAACATATTAACGCAGACTCCCTGCATTGATAAATTCATATCATTGATTTTATCAAAAATATCTGCCAAATAGCATAGCTTGAGAAGCCATAAATTATCGTGAAAATAATCGGCCAAATTAGAATTTTACTGTGTTAGAAATATAAGAACTTCATCTTTTAAAGTTAATAATCGTTTCAAACTTCGACCTCTTGATAGCCACCTAACTTCAGCATGTAGCAATAAACTTGTATAATCCGAATCCATATCAATGCACAAATTTTTAAACAATCGACTATTAAGTGCTCGACTTTTAATAAAGTTAATGATTTTGACTGCATCAAAAAACACAGTGTTTAATTCTGGTGCAATTTTTTAACAACAAGTACCTCTCGGTGAATCATACAATGTGTAAATGTAATATGATCATTTCCTGCTTTTACAAATGCTGTAAAACCAAGATCTTGTCCGGTCATTGCTGCAGCACCGTCCGTGCACACACCAACACAATTTTTCCAATTTAATCCTTCTTTTTCAAAAAACTCATTTACTTTTTTATAATATCTTTTCCACGAGTATGACCTTCCAGAGGACGACAAAATAATATATCTTACAAAAAGTAACAACTGTGCCATTTTTGAAATATCTGTCGACTCGTCCAGTTGTATTGCAAACTTAGAGCTGTCTTTAAGCCTCATAAGAAGCTGTTGAAATTGATCATTGCTAATGTCTGAAATTCTTTTGGACACAGTGTCATTTGATAATGGAATTTTACTAATTTCAGCAGCATACTGTTTTCCATGAACAATTTCAGACATTCTTATAGCTGCAGGTAGTAAAAGTTGCTCTCCAATAGTAAAAGGCTTTTTCGTTTTTGCTATCAAATACGAAACTTCATACGATGCCAATAGATATTTATCATTCAAAGTAACATACTTCTCCAAAGTGTTGTTTTCTTTATTTGATGTTTGCAAAAGACGCTCAAAATATTCTATTGGCTTTTTTGATAACGTTGCATGTTTAGTATTCAAATGTCGTTGAAGTTTTGACGGTTTCATGCTTTCTGCAGCCAAAACTTCTTTGCAAATTAAGCACACTGGTTGTTCTTCATTGTTGTGAGAAGAGCATGTGAAGCCATACTGCAAATATGATTCGTCATATTTTCTTTTTTTTGTTTTGCTAGAAGTCGAATTTGAAGCACTGCAACTTGGTTGTGACGGCGTGGCAGACTTATCAGTTGGAATTTTAATTAGCCATTTATCCATGATGGTTAAATAATAATAAATAATTAAACAAAATGTAGTTGAACTTTAACGTAATAATTAAAAACACCAACTGAAAATTACACAGTAAATACACACATGTCACTACGAAAACAAAGCTGAGTCCAAACTGAAGTACAAACAGAAAAATAACTACACTCGAATCTTTGCCAGTGCAATGACAACAAATTACGATCACATCAACCCCGACGCATGGCGTGTTCGAAGTGTGCAGCGCACAAAGACGACGCGGCCTCTGGGTACTTATAATCACTAAGTTATCTTGCAAACACGCACGCCGGCGGCCACACATCAATGTCGAACGTTCAGTTGAAAATCGAGGAGCGCGTTGTATTTATTATTCATATCATATTGCCAATCAATATTTACTTGCAGGTAAATTTCTCGAGAGAAATATCTGTATATATATATATATATATATATATATATATATATATATATATATATATATATATATATATATATATATATATATATATATATATATATATATATATGTATATATATATGGGATATAACGCAATTTCTGACCACGCTAGAGGTTGCAATTTTGCTTCGATTTTCACCAAATTTTCAGGAAAGGTGTATTGGGTAATTATCTCAGTTAGATTCGTGAACCAGCTATATCGGCCGGGCAAAAACAAAATGTCGGCCATTTTAGACGAAAAATCGTGATTTCTGTTCTGACCAAAGTATAGCTCCGATTTGGATGAAATTTGGTACAAAGGTTCAATGATGTATGTGATGAATCTCACAATAAAAAAATCCAAAGTCATATATCAGATATATGATAGTTTTCCTCTAAGGGAATAGGTTTGAAATTTTTCAATTTCTGTAAATCCCATATAAGCACACATGCATCATTAGCAGCTGTTGCTAAGTAGTAACCATTTTCAGAAAATGAAAGCGCTGTTATAGATCCCACATGTCCAGGAATATTCGCAACATTACTTTGCTCCT